>OZ014444.1:18850753-19339203 GCA_963966035.1 Acleris laterana
AGTGGCCCTAAGTATCTATCCATCTGTCAATAGCGTCAATATCAAATTTGAAGTATGACAGCTTTTTTTCTCGTGAAAAAGGCAATGGTATTATATCTATTCAGGCATAGTATTGGTAAAAATCGATGTTTTTATTAACTCACTTGTAATTTTGTAAATAAAGAAAAATAAATCTAAATAAATATTTTGCCGTGTTCAGGAGATAAAACCCTTTCGATTTGTATAGTAATTTGCAGGTGTCACCAAAATGAAATGTTGTCAATTGTACCAATATGTAATCTTGCACTATAGCCAAATAAATGTTTAATTATTTCATTAATTCATTCAGAATAGAGGCGCAGACAAATGTGAATCGTATTTCAATACATACTTCCAGTTTCATACGTCGTCAGGCGGCCTGACAGTCTTGGGACTGTAGGTGCATCTGCTAGTCTTAGGAGCTTTCATACAGTCATTAGATTTAATTTCGTACTCACCTTATTTAGGTTGTGTTTTCTTAAAGTAACAAGCAAAGAGCGGAATTCTTCATAGCAAAAATCAAACTGTCAGAGGGATTGGCCTAACTGTTTTATCGACTTATCGATAAATATTTGTCTTTGGTAAATATTAGGCTTTTGGACATACAAACAAATTAACGGTGTCCCTAATTAACTGACCGCCACTGTATTTTAGTATATCCCTCTGACAGTTTGATTTTTGCTATGAAGAATTCCGCTCTTTGGTTACAAGTGACTTGACATCTCTACTCTAATGACAATGAGGACTTCAAGCATATTTTTCCTAAAATCGGTCCCAAATTAACCCTCGTGACCGTACTTACTTTCCAGCAGCAAATTTTGCAACATCACCAACTTGCTGTGCAGCTGCTCTCCGCTCCGTATTACGCGCTGCCCCGAGCTCAGTATCATGAGCTTGATCACAATGAACGAGATCAGCGTGACAGATATAGAAAAGAAGTTGAGTCCAGCAGGCGATGGTATCTGACAACAGAAACAAATTTACATTTGCGGGTGGTAGGACCTTGTGCAGGGTCCGTCCAGATCGCTACCACCATCTTACCCATTAACCTACCGCCAAATAGCAGTATTCGCATTGTCGTGTTCCGGTTTGGGGATAAAAGAGCCGGTGAAATGACTAGCATAGAGGCATTCCATCTTAGTCCTCAGGGTTGGCAACGCATTTGCAGTCTTAGGATTGCATTGCATTCTTGTGAATGTGAATGTCTATGGGTCACAGTTTCCACTTACCATCAGGTGGCCTGTGTGCTTGTTTGTCTACTCCATTCCATAAAAAAAAAATACAATAGTATAAATACCATGCGGTATTGAGGTCATATAATGAGACGAAAATTATAAAGGGCGTCGGTGGCTTAGGGTCGTATTTAATCATCTTGATCGAGATGTCGGTTAGATACTCGTATGTCAAAGTTAACGTCAGGCTCATAGAGAACTGTGATTTTGTACGCATCTTGGGAAGAGTATTACAGCCGAGAGCAGTTTATTAACACGAACCTTTGTGGCTTGTAGAAATGATGCGAGATCGTAAGGTACCAAGTGTGATCGCAAGTGATCACTGTGTATTTGTTCAGTCACCAGCAATGATATACTATCCAACATTGCACTTAAAAATATCTGACACGCTCTTATATCTCTAGCAAAAATTACGTGTCAGATATTTTTAAGCCCCATGTTGGACCATTTATTTTTGCTGGTGACTGTATTTATTTATTTATTTATTTATTTAAACTTCTTTGCACAAAATACAATAAAGTACAAATGGCGGACTTAATGCCCAATGGCATTCTCTACCAGTCAACCAGTAGGCAAAACAGAAAAAAAAACCATATACATACCATATACATGAGGTTTTTACGAGCTGTATTGACAAGGAAGTTGTATAGGAGTGGCGTGGGAACGATTATTCCATATATTTTGACAGTTTTCGGAGACCGTTAATGCTTTGTATCTTGTCTATAGAGCCACTGATTGGTTCGTGTGAGTTGCTTTTACGGTGAGAGACAAATATTGCGAGGTAACCTGCATTTGCATCTGATACGATACGGCCGAGCTTGATAGAAAAAAATCAAAAAGTATTTTGGCCACATGAGGGCTCTTTTACAAGTCGGTAAACCATCATTGCGGAGAAGACCATCATTGCAGAGAAGACCATTATTGCGGAGAAGAAGCGCCGCAAGAAACTCCAGGTCATTATTTCATCATAAAATACTATACAAAAAGTACCACTACAAGGTATTAAATTAAATAATTATTTTAAGACAAACACAAATAAAATCATTATTGCATGAATTACAAATGTAAGCTAAATAACATTAAATTTAAAAATAGTAACTAGGAAAGCATAGACAGGGTAAGTAGGATATTACGATAATGATGTGAGGTCATTGAATCTAACCTGGTTGACGATGCTGCTAACACCTTCGTAGAGCAAGGTGATGAGGTACAACGTGGTGGAGAAAGTGAAGAACGCAATCTGAAAACAAAAGAACTAGTACTGCCTTTTTAAATATAACGGACGTATGCGCAATTTGATAGCAAAAGGAAATTCAACCCCTAGCTTAAGAAAATGTTGGCCAAAAACGCAGTGTTAAGGAACGACCTGGTTGAGTATGACTATAAATTGTTAGATTCACAAGACAAGGTGGAGCAGCTGCAGACCCTGGTAGATAACTTCAACCAGTGTGCTTCTACCCATGAAGTGGCACTAAACCGTATAATTAACCTTGAAGAAGAACTGGGTGCTGCTAATGAAGAGTTAAATTACCTTCGGAAAGAACGTGAGTGTTATGACAGTTCAATTACACAAAATTTGTATCAGGAGATGATCGGTAATAAGGATAATAAGGACAGTAACATTAAGAACTTGATATTTTTTAATAGTAGCAATAAGTTAAAAAAGTATGTGAGAATAAACAAATACATAAGGCGTACTCAAAAGCTTATAAAAAGTCAAAAATGTATTAAAAACTATTCTAAAATTAAATTAGAGTTATCAGTTAAGAAAAATAGGGTGCAAAAATGTAATCAACAGTTAGATTTAAATATGACTAACCATGAATTAAGTGTTAAGAAATTAGATGCTGAGATAATTAGATTAAGACATAAACTAGAGGATATTTCGTTAAAATACTCAACGGCTCAAGGCGAGATCAAGGAGCACATGCTGGCATTCACACAATTGCTGGAGAGCAGTAGATATAATGAGGACCGTTTTAATTCTCTAATTAATAATGGAATTGATAATTGTACATGTTTAGGAACTTCACCAGCTGCTGTGGTTCAGCCAGATGTGGCTCTTGATACTTCTGTGCTATGTTCTCCAAAAGTAGTCTTAGATAAGTCCCCTAGACAAATTAGTAATACTAAAACTATTATTTATTCAGATCAGATAGGGTCTGGAATGGGCTCCATGCTAAGAAATAAATTGACACAAAATGTAACAAATTACTGTTATCATAATGCAAGTCTTATGCAATTATGTGACTTAATATCAAAGGGAAGTTATGACAGTTCTACTACTCTAGTGTTTTTATTAGGAAACAGTATAGGCATAGATAAGGCTAGTGTAGATAGATTAATGTCAATATTAAACGTTATTGAAGAGGCCGGGATTGGTAAAATTATACTTTGTGCATTACCATATTCACAAAATATGCCATATAATTATAATAATAAAATTGCAAATTTAAATTCTTTAATGTATAATGCTATTTGCTGTAATGGTAAATATCATTTCTTCGACTTAAATAAATTCATAAAGCGCCTCACGCTAACATCTGAAAAAATTCATTTGCCAAAGAAATATATTTTGACTTTGGTAGAACTATTAGCCTTTAATATAGAACCAAATAAGTACAATAGTGGCACAAATGCCACTCCTAATCATTTAAACTAAAGTATAGGACAGCGGAAACACCTTTGAGTATAAATATAATTCACCAAAATATTCAAGGGTTTTCCAGCAAAGAATTAGAAGTAGGATTATTTTTAGATACTGAAAATGTTCAAATTATGTGTATTACAGAACATTGGCTTAGACCGGATCAATTAATTTTTGATTTTATAAATTTCAAATTAGTTAGTTTTTTTGCTAGAAAATCCGCCATTCATGGTGGTTCTTTAATAATTGCTAAAAGTACCGTTAAGTCCAAAGAAAGGAAAGATATTGTTAGGCTATCCATAGAGAGGCTTATAGAAATCTCTTGCATAGAATTAGAAAATTACATAATTATTTGTGTTTATAGACCACCATCAGCTGATTTCAGCACATTTGAATCTACTATGGAAAATGTGTTAAAATTAGCATGTAAAACTCAAAAGCATGTTGTTGTCTGTGGAGACTTTAATGTTAACTTACTAGAAACGTCAAATAATACTATTAAGATCTTAAGTTTATTTAAATCTTTTAATTTAGGTAATTTGTTCTTTGAACCTACACGGATAGGTGTTTCAAGTGCTACCTGCTTAGACAATATTTTTTGTAATTGTGAATGTTTGGATAAGGAAATATTTAACTGCTTTAATTCAGATCATAGTGGTCAAAAGGCTTCCTTTCTAAATGATTTTAATCAGGAACCACAGACAATAACATACAGACACATAACTTGCAATCGTTTAGAACTATTTAAAAATAAAGTTCAGAGTAATCTCTGTGGGTTATCCTTTTCACATAATGATTCTAATAGTATTTATAAAGATTTGTTTGGTGTAATTCTTCATCAATTTAATAATCATTTTAAGATAAAAACTATTTCTAGGTCAAAAACTAAGTTTAGTGAATGGGCTACTGTAGGCATTCATAAAAGTAGAAACAGGCTTTATGAACTTTACAGAGAGAGGGAGGAGAACAAGAACGCCGACTTCTTAGTTTACATTAAGAATTATTCAAAAACCTTCAAGCAAGTTTGCATGACTGCTAAGTCAAACTTTCTAAGTCTTAAACTCAAAGCTTCTGACAATAAGGTAAAAACTGTGTGGAAGATAATAAATAGAGAAACAGGTAAATCAAAAACTCGTGATAATAAAATCGCTCTAAACAATGGTGACAAACAAATCACCTCAAACAAAGACGTGGCCTTAGCGTTCGAAGATTATTTCTCCACCATAGCCATTAATACCACGAAATGTCTTCAATCATCTGCGATTGAAGCTCAAAAATCACTTTGTGCTAATGTTACTAAATGTAATGTTAGCTTTGATTTTAGCTATGTAGATTCAGCTACTATTTTTAAGGTATTTAAATCGCTCAGTTTAAAAAAAACTGAGGATTTATGGGGAACTTCAGTTAAAGTCATCCATCATGTCATAGATATAATTGCTCCTCACTTAGCTTTAATCTACAATAATTGCATTTCAGAGGGGGTCTTTCCAAATCTTATGAAATATAGTAAAGTCATACCACTTTTTAAATCAGGTGAGATGAGTGATTTAACGAATTTCCGTCCCATTTCTATTCTACCTGTTTTAAGTAAAGTTTTTGAGAAGTTAATGTTAAATGATATGTTAGGTCACTTCAATAGAAATAAACTGCTTAACAGTAATCAGTTCGGCTTCACCAGAGGACGATCCACAACTGATGCAGCATCTGTACTCATTAAATATATATACAATATTTGGGAGAAATCTTGTGATGCAATAGGAATTTTTTGTGACCTTTCCAAAGCTTTCGATTGCGTAGATCATGCGACTCTCATATTAAAATTAGAACATTATGGTCTGACTAATAATTCTCTAAATCTCATGTCCTCATATCTTAGTGATAGGACACAAACGGTTGTTGTAAACAGAACACAGTCCATTGGAGCAGCTGTTAAATTAGGTGTGCCTCAGGGCTCCATATTAGGTCCTTTCTTATTTTTGGTTTACATTAATGACTTACCACCCATGATAGAGAATATTTGTGATATTGTGCTATTTGCTGATGATACATCATTGATTTTCAAGGTAGACCGTAAATCCGTCAATTACACTAGGATAAACGCCACGCTAGGTAAAGTACATAATTGGTTTACTAGTAACAATTTGCTACTCAATGCTAGGAAAACTAAATGTATTAGGTTCGCTTTGCCTAATGTTAGACCGGTAGAATCTAGTATATTTCTAAATGGTGAGTGTTTGGAAATGGTAGATAAGGCGCTTTTCTTAGGGATAACTATAGACAAAAACTTGCAATGGAGTCCCCACATAGCAGTACTAGCAGGTAAATTAAGTTCTGCAGCTTATGCTGTTAGGAAAATCAGGCAACTTACGAATGTTGAGACAGCTCGCTTAGTTTATTATAGTTATTTTCATAGTGTTATGTCATACGGTATTCTGGTTTGGGGAAAAGCTGCTGACATACAGACTATATTCGTGTTACAAAAAAGAGCCATCCGTTCTATATATAACCTAAACTCCCGTGATTCTTTAAGATTACTATTTAAAGAAATTAGTATTTTGACAGTAGCGTCACAATTTATTTATGAGAATATTATTTATGTCATTAAAAATCAGGACTCTTTTATTAAGAATTGTGATATACATAATTTTAATACAAGAAATAAAAATAAAATAGCTACTAAAAAATTTCGTGTTCGTAAGGTTTAATCATTTGTAGGTCAATGCATCCATTTCTATAATAAATTACCTGACGAAGTTTTAAAGTTACCATTTCCAGTACTTAAAACTTACTTGAAAAAGTCGCTGATGTCTAAAGCTTACTATAGGGTCGAGGACTATCTATCAGATAAAAGTGCTTGGCCTAAACTAAACACCCAAATAACTTAATAATAACTTAATCGTAAGAATATATGTAAACATTGTATATTGTCTAGGGGACACGGTTTCTGTAGGAGAATGTATCGAAACTTTTTATGTAGTTGTATTACACCATCATAATTAAGTATAATTTTTCATAATTATTTTCTATTACTTACTACCAATTAGTTCTGGAGAAAACTCAGAGTTTTGACACATTTTCCTGCTCAACTACGCGTGAATACATTTATTTCTTATCGTATGTTAGATTCATTGTTTTATATAATGCTAGGTTAAGTTTTAAAATTGTACCTATATTTAAAAAACGACTAACTGTTGAGTTTCTTGCGGCGCTTCTTCTCAGCAGTGGTCTCTTGCGAAGCCGCGATGTCCACCAAGATCACCTGGTAGGATCCCCCACGTACAAAATTAATAGGTAGGGGATCCTACCAGGTGATCTTACTGGCCATCGCGTGCGAAGCGCTGGTAGATTTTTGACATGTAAAAGTGCCCGTGCGGCCAGGCCGGTGACACTCCGCGCTATCGCCTTTAAAATGTGCTGCCCCTTGCAAGGGGCGAATCAGTTGAGTGTCACGCGAGCGCTCATCTCGACGCGCGCCGCCGTGCGCTGCCAAAGTTTTTGTTTTAATACGCACTTATACGAATATGACTAATCGAAACGGCAAAAAGTACTGCATCGCATACGTGTGCTTAAATAATAACTCCAATGTCGAACTTTTAACCTTCCTCAGGATGACGAAAGGTAAGGTTATTATTAATATTATTAATAACTTCGATCTAGTTACGAGTAGCTGGACTTAATTACTGACACAATCAGTACCTACAGTTTTGAATCCTTGACGCAAAAAGAGCGGTATAATATTATTTATTTTATTAACGACCCGTCCGCAGTTTCACAGTTTTCAACTTATTCGGACCAAAAACCAGTTATCTACTTGCCTTAAACAGCGTTCAGTGTAAGTAAGTAGATCTCCCAGTACTAGTAACTGCCTGTTAAAGCAAGGTCAGCATGTGCTGGATATTAGGTAAACACAACACACAAACAAATGGCAGCTTTTCTAAGTAACGGAGTAGGTAACGATAGTACTTGAGTTTATAACAAACAAAAAGTTTTAAGGTCTATATTGATTTGTTTATTTTATTTATTTATTCAATTAGACACACCAATAGTTGTACAAACAAATACAAATAAAAAAGGTATGTATAAAGAAAATACCTAGTTAAATAGTTAGTACCAATTACAGGTGTGCAACAGTATTAGCACAGTCGGGATTCAATAAAACTAAAAATTTGGCATTTATATAAAAAAACTACAAATTATCATAAATTGAATTTGTTTTCTTACAACAGCCACGGAAAGAAATAGTACAAGTACTTAAGTGCCAGCCCTGGGAGGTGGGCGGAGTCAGTAAAGCTCATGACGGGCGAAATAATACAGACTCTCGCAGCGCAGATTTAAGGTGCATTTTACCTCGTTAGGGGCGCCCCCACTATCGATCGCAAAAATGTAACCAAGGTCACATCCGTGCGTGCACTTGTATTATTATCGTTCCCGCGTTCTGAATAGGTTTAAATTCGCATGTTTGCTGTCACAGAGAGTCGCTTCTGTACTTGTACTATTACTTATTCTGTGGTGCGGCCTACTTACTGAATAAACATCTTTTATCTTTTTATCTTTTATCTTTTTAAGCAATAAGGTCACTTATACATATTCGGTTCTATGAGACATGCACCATGTTTTTCCAAATATGAACTATACTTCAAAATGATTATTTTTTGACAATAAGGCGCATCGAAAACTATAGTTTATTTGACAACTGAACGCGCGTATTTGTTACTGGATTTGGGATGTTTTCTATGTATAAAAGTATTGATTTCTCTGTTAGTATTGAACCGATGTATATTAACCACAGTGCAAGCCAATAACAATTACCCTTTGAGTAGTCAGCTTAACAGGAAAAGGTGGCCACTTTTTTCCGTTAAGTTGATAACTCAAAGGTGAATCATTATTATTCTATGTGATAAACTCTATAAACTGTGTTTACATTTCTAGTACAAAAAAACACCGTCTAATTTAAAAAAAATACTTTGGTTTATTAGAAAACACAATAATAGTTATGAGGGCGCTACTGTACATCCGGTGTACGTTCGGCGCAGTCTTAACTTTGCAAGTGGATTTTTAATTACACTGGCGAATATTTCATAGCAAAACAGTAATGCCTAGCTGTTATAAGTAAATAAACGCGTATTTTTCAAAATAGATTATTCTAGCGTAATTCCGGTTTAATAATTGGTGCACACCTGAACTCCAAATGAGTTGCAGAGGTGGTCGCTCGCAGTAACCAAGTGCTGAGTCACCGCCCCCCACTTCTCTAACTCACGTCGAACTCCCCCCAGTTCCTCGTTCTTCTCTTCTCCACATCCTGTCAATTTCATCTTATCCACCACCACCCCAACAGAAGAGTTCAAAAGATCCAAAGGTGCAGCAATCACTTTAATTAACTCGTAGAAAACCAAATACTCACAATAATAACGTAAATCTAAAACGTATTGAAGTACAGCTTCAACTATAATGGAATCATTTTTAAATACTTCCATCGAGGTAGTACAGAAACCAACTGCACTACTTATAAAATACGTAGCTAATATTGTTGTGTCGATGTAAACGCTTCGAATTTGCTTTTTTGTAATAATTAGATACGCTGCGTTGTGTTCGTAGAGCTCATTGACTTTTTTCATGTTTAAAACGAATTCTTTGAAGTGGTTGGACTTATAACAGCTCAAATAAAAAGCGACAAGAGAGTTGGCTGCCGAAAAAAAGATGTAGCATTCGTATGTAAATTCAAAAGCGATTTCATAAAAGACCGAAAAAAAATTCACGAATGTAAATAGTACAACACCCGTTTCAATGAGAATACGTAGTTTCACTATGTGTTTAACATTTCTTCTCAAGTCGGAATAGTTCTTGTAAATGCCCATGAAGTTTTCAATCCTAACGAGCATATTAATTGTAACGTTTTTGCTTTCCATTTTTTATCAATTGCAACGACAGCGACACGGTTTTGGGTCAACCACTCGCTACGGACTAGGCTACCTACTTAAGTAATTGGAAAATACCTTAATGAATATTGAGTTTCTATTTGATAAAAGCAAAAGATAATGAATAGTCAATTACTTATTTCGGAGACCGTAATGACGCGGTGACCAAGAGCTGACTCGCCACCCCCCACTTCTCCAACTCGCATCGAACCCCCCGCATCTCATCCTCACATTCGATTTCATCTTTTCCACCACCCCAATAGAAGCGTTAAAAAATTCCAAGGGTCCAACAAAATAAGTGCAAATTCAAATACAATAGAATGCGTTCTTAATATTTTTATCGAAGTAATAATAAACACTAAAGACTGTATCGTTTAGTATAAATACATACAAAACCTAGTGTAACTTTTGACATTCGTATTATTTTGAATTACAATGTTGTGAGGATATGACCTGAAGGTGTTTTTTAACCATTTCATCTGATATAATATGGTTAAATTTTGTGTCTTAGAGACTTTATGATGCTTTCAAAATCGTCCCTAAAATATATTTCGGACAAGCCTATTGAGCTCAATTTGAAGTATTTCAGCAACTCCTAAAGTACAATTTTAAAATGCAATAGGTTGATATGCAGCCAAAACATGTTAACCAAGTGTCCCCTTCATGTTTACCCGAATGAGCATCCTCAGAATAAATATGATAGATTTTTACTTTCACACAAAAGCGACTTTTTACGTAATGTTTTGGTTTCCCATCAATATCTGGTGCGAGCGGGAGGAGGGAGACTAACCAAAGGTCTCAGTCAGACCCAAGCACAATGGACAATCGTGGCGTCCAACCATCGGTAAAACACGTCGATAGAAACGCTTCTTAATAGTTATAATAGATGTCAAAGTCGGAGTTGTAAAGAGTAATATGCCATATTCTCAAAATGGCCACCGCCCATCGCCATCCATGCCATTTTTTTATTAAAAATAAATTAAAGATAATGCTCAGATGTTTTACTTTGGGAATCATGTGTAATTATGGTTTGCGTAGTATGATAATTTTTTTTGGTTACGTTGTCTAGCTCGCTAGTAAAATTTATTTTGCTATTTGTCCACTTTTGTTAACATCACTCAGATGGATTCGGTAAATTTTGACTAAACCATATGCCTCAAGTCGAGCCCGCAGGATGAAATGTGTACCTAATAAAAGCACTAATTAAACACATGTGCAATTTAATCTAAAAAATACTTTAGGAAATAAAGACGACTACGTAAAGTTGTATTTATACTAAACGATACAGTCTTTACTTTCAAAAAAGTAAGAAACGTAGGGAATATCGTAATTTCGATGTAACTACCGCTACTTTTTTGCTTTGTGTTGTATTGAAACGTTGTGTAGTTTCTGTACATCTTATTGTCTAATTAGACATTTTAAACGAACCCTTTAAAGCGGTTGACGATCACAACAGCTTGAATAAGTGACAATAGAGTTGAAAGCCGAAAAAAGCATGTAGCATTTACTTGCAAGCCATGTCTTTAAAAGCCCAAAATAAGTTCAACAAATACGTAGTGTCACCATTATTTTAACATTTCTTCTGAAGTTGGAAACGTTTATATAAATGCAGTTTTCAATCCTAACGAGCAGGTTACTTGCAACATTTTCCCTTTTCATTCCTCATAACTTGCAGCGACACGTTTTTATGTCACCAACTTACTACAGACTATTTTTAAATTACTTTAAAAAAATTAAAATACTTAGGTTATTTAACATGGCAAGATATTGTCTCATGCGCGACGGTTGTACAAGATTAGGGAATGCACACCGGTAAATTTTTGTATGGGATTTACCCATTCCATATACAAGATCTGATGGGATGACTCTGGTTTCATGGAAGTTGGGCGGGCCGTTGGTTTGGGATGCCACTTTCTAAGTATATATTTCTCTATATAAGTATTTATATCGTTGTCTAGTACCCATAGTACAAGCCTAGAGCTTAAATATTTTATTACTTGCATGAATACCCTTGCGACTACCTTCCCGGAACAAGTACTAGGGCTAGTTTCGCGGCGGAATCAGCGGGGACCCTCAAAAGGCGCAAATACAGTCAATTGATAGAAGTTACATATTTGAGCCTTTTGGGGTCGAAACTTTATGACTATGAGGACCAGGAGCACACCGTATTTTTAAAGATGTATCTAAGCGCCTGGTCGACGCAACTCGTAACCAATGGCCTGTACTTGGCACAGAGATTCAGCATTGCCATTCAACGTGGCAATCAATTCTGCCAGCATTTTGGGAACAATGCCCACTGTTTGTTAGATTAGTGTAGTTTTAAGTAAGTTTGTAAGTTCGTTCGTTAGTTTTATCGGCGCTTTTCCACTTGTACCACGAAAAATATAAAAGTAAAAAATAATTTCGTCAATTTAATTCTTACGTTTTGTCACCTGCGACATTTAATATTTATTATGCTCAAGTTTATACACCGAAAAGAAAGTGTAATTGACCATTATAATAAATAATCAAAACAAAAATAAATGTTCGTATTGCCAATTACTCATATTCAGAATTATACAATAAAAATGCAAACTTTAAGTCCTCATGAGAGTAATATTATATTTGGTAACATAAACAATGATAAGCGGTGAACCCTTTCTGAAGTGAAGCCGTTGTGATCACTACTAAATAAGAACTTTTAAAACAGTAAGACAGAAACTAGTTAAAGGAACCCTGCCGTAGACTCAATTCACCTGGGTTAATTCACCTGGATGAACTAAGTGCACTAATTAGTAGATTTGAATACCCATAGGTGATTTGATGTTAATTAAGTACACTAATTTGTAGACTTTAATACCCTGACGCTTGTAAATAGTACTCTTTTTCTACTTTATACACCCAACAGGTGAATCAAGAATACTTAAAGTGTACTTTATGCTCCACTTCCCAGCGATAGGTGCATTAGGTATACCCTTTGTCTACTTAATACATCTAATGATTCTATACGCGATCTTTTCACACAGGTTTCTGCAGGCCTAATATGGTCGGGTTTATCGACGCAATAAAGTGTGGATAAAACAACCGTCACTCTCGCACTTACCAACTTGTTAGAAAAAGATGATTGTTTTGTCCACATTTTATCACGTTGATAAATAATAATAATAAATATGAGGGGACAATCTCACACCAATTGACCTAGTCCCAAACTAAGCTCTAGGCTTGTACTATGGGTACTAGACAAAGATATAAATACTTATATAGAGAAATATATACTTAAATACATTAGAAAACATCTATGACTCAGGAACAAATATTCGCGCTCATCACACAAATATCTGCCCTTACCGGGATTCGAACCCAGGACCACTAGCTTCGTAGGCAGGGTCACTACCCACTAGGCCAGCGCGTCGTCAGTATAATAGCGAGTAAAATAGCCTCTGGCCACTTAAACAACCAAGATAAATTAAAGTACATATAATTATTAAATGACATACACACACACACTACACACACACACACACACACACACATTTTTAATACCTATACTGGATTCACCTGTTGGGTGTATAGAATAGACGAACAGTATACCTAATGCACCTATCGCTGGAATTGGAGCATCAAGTACACTTTTAGTATACTGGATTCACCAAGGTGAATTATGTATACTGATAATAAAACATTGTACTTTTAAAAACAATACTGGTGAATTACGTCTACTAATCAGTGCACTTAGTTCATCCAGGTGAATTAACCCAGGTGAATTGAGTCTACTTCTACTTTATACACCCATCAGGTGAATCAAGTATACTTAAAGTGTACTTTATGCTCCACTTCTCAGCGATAGGTGCATTAGGTTTTTTTTTTTTTTTTTTTTTTTTTTTTTTTATGGCATCGTGTTGTAGACAAACGAGCACACAGGCCACCTGATGGTAAGTGGAAACTGTGACCCATAGACATTCGCAATCACAAGACTGCAATGCAATCCTAAGACTGCAAATGCGTTGCCAACCCTGAGGCTAAGATGGAATGCCTCTATGCTAGTCATTTCACCGGTTGTCTTATCCCCAAACCGGAACACAACAATGCGAACACTGCTGTTTGGCGGTAGGTTAATGGATAAGACGGTGGTAGCGATCCGGACGGACCCTGCACAAGGTCCTACCACCCGCATACCCTTTGTCTACTTTATACACCCAACAGGTGAATCAAGTATACTTAAAGTGTACTTTATGCTCCACTTCCCAGCGATAGGTGCATTAGGTATACCCTTTGTCTACTTAATACATCTAATGATTCTAAATGCGATCTTTTCACACAGGTTTCTGCAGGCCTAATATGGTCGGGTTTATCGACGCAATAAAGTGTGGATAAAACAACCGTCACTCTCGCACTTACCAACTTGTTAGAAAAAGATGATTGTTTTGTCCACATTTTATCACGTTGATAAATGCGAGTATAATAGCCTCTGGGCCACTTAAACAACCAAGATAAATCAAAGTACCTACATACAATTATTAAATGACATTTAGTAAATTTCAATTTATGGACATATCTTATCGTACATACATACATACATACATTAAATCACGCCTGTTTCCCAGAGGGGTAGGCAGAGACCACTTCTTTCCACTTGCTACGATCTTGACAAATTTCTTTCGCTAACACGCAACATCTCAACACCATCACCATCATCATCTCAGTAACATCTCTAAAAATAATGACCCACACTAATGTCCCCATATAACAATTCCATTTGAGCGTCTTGGATTATGGAACGAAAATGCGAAAAGATCGCATATCGAATCATTGCACTAATGCACTATCGCTGGAATTGGAGCATCAAGTACACTTATAATACTTATACTGGATTCACCTGTTGGGTGTATAGAATAGACGAAGAGTATACCTAATGCACCTATTGCTGGAATTGGAGCATCAAGTACACTTTTAGTATACTGGATTCACCAAGGTGAATTATGTATACTGATAATAAAACATTGTACTTTTAAAAACAATACTGGTGAATTACGTCTACTAATCAGTGCACTTAGTTCATCCAGGTGAGTTAACCCAGGTGAATTGAGTCTACGGCAGGAAAGGACCGGAACACATAAGCGAAAAGAAGAACAACACAGAATACAGAACAGAGGTTACAGAATTATCAACAAGTTTTTAGAGTTGTTGGTAATTCTGTAACTCTGCCTACCCCACTCTGGGAATAAAGGCGTGAGATTATGTATGTATGTATGTATAAGCGAAAAGAGAATATTCGACATTAAAATGACGTAAAAAGTGGCAAGTTTCTTTATGTTTCATGTTTACTACACGACATGGTTGAACTGCAACAACACTATAGTGTAGTTGGCCACGACGCCAAGGATCTCCGCGAGCAGCGCCATCTGTACTGTCAGTGACGACAACAGGCGCAGGCGCAGCGGTGCGGCGCGCAGCCTCCGCGCAAGCCTCGCGGTCGCGTGCGCACACGCTTCTGCCTCGATCCCTGGAACTGGCAGGAATAATGGGGTGTGTCATGATTTGCATAAAAACGGCTGTACCATGCAAGAATGGGGTCACCCTTGTTTTATTAAATTATGTTTGACAAATTATCACTTCCCATATTTTTTTTGGAAAATTTCATTTGCCAAATAATTGTTTGCCAAATTAACTATTCACAAATAATACTTACGCAAACGTAATGTTTGGCACATTAATGTTTAGTCATTGACTCATTGGTAGTTTAATAATAATAATAATAAAAACGTTTATTTCACCTCACAAAGGATATAACAAGAGAAATGTGTTACATAAGCCTTAAACTTAAATAAATAAACCTTTGCGAGGGACTGGAGTCCGAACTAGGAGTGATCCTGTAAGACAGATCTCCAGGCCCCCACCCCGGAAACTAATGGAATTAATTAATTAGTCTCAGGTTTACGGTACAGTCTTATTGAAGGTAAGTAAAAACGTAATATAAAAGAAAAATAATGAAATTACAAAAACTATATAAAGAAAAAAAAAATGCTGCGTGTGTGTGTGTGTGTGTGTTTGTTCATTTAGTAAAACTACCAGTTATTTCTAACCTAACCTAACCTAACCTACCTTACCGACTTTAGTTTTTTTTCTGTTTTGCCTACTGGTTGACTGGTAGAGAATGCCATTGGGCATTAAGTCCGCCATTTGTACTTTATTGTATTTTGTGCAAAGAAGTTTAAATAAATAAATAAATAAATAATAACCTAACCTACTGTTCTTGTAGCAGTTCGTTTTTCTTGGGGGTCAAAGTTCTAACCTGCTTACCTGGCAACTATTCGGTAATAAATTCTTACTGTTGTTCAAAATTATTACTTTAACTTTAAACTTTTTTTAGACAAATTCGCCTAAATGCCTTAATAAAGCATTTGCCAAAAGAACAAATGCCTAAATGTCTGTATCTGAAGTTAAACTCTGCTTAATGAAAATTAGCGTATTATCGTTATGCCAAAGATTGCATTGGCAAAAAAACAGTTGCGAAAATTTGTTTGGGTACCTTTACCAAAATAATTTTGGCAAAACGGCAGGATCCCGCAAGAACGACAACCCGATTGGAATAAGTAAACATCATCAGGCACTTACTGTGCAGCAACCTGACGTGCAGCCGCGCCAGCGCCGCGTCGAGGCGCCGCGCCTGGCTGCGCGCGCGCTGCCCCGACCACAGCATCGACAACTTTGTCAGGAAGTACGCAATTAGGATCGTTACAAAACCTGCGGCTCCGACGCGTGCGACGTATTCCGAACCCTGCATTTTTTAATGCATCTTTAAGGCCCGTATTAATAACCTCATCTTGGCTGAGATGCGCGTCACATGATACGTCAAAATAAACGTCAAAAACACTGTCATTTTTGACACATCTCGAGACGAGCATTAGAGTTGAGATTAGTTTATTAATACGGGCCTAAATACCGTAAAACATGGTCAGTAGGGATTAAGGGGTGAGTCGAAAATAACTCCTAACTTGTTACAAATAGGAACAAGTATTAAATGATCGAATAATTTGTGACATATCATCATTTTAGGTTGAGTCCCTACTCACCCCTACATCCCTTCTCAGCCTGTTTTACGGTACTATTGCGTTTGAAGCCATTTGTCTAAATATTAATTTAATGTGAAAGAGAACTGCAGTGAAAATGTATTTTTTTCTTAATGGTATTATAAAATTTTCCCCTTGTGGTTGCCGGGTTAGAATAGTGCCACTCCATGTCCTCCTGTGGATGTCGTAAGAGACGGCTAAGGGAATAAAGGCGGTGTAGTACTGTTAGGTGATGGGCTTGCAACCTGTCACTAATATGCTGGTAAAAATCTTAGCCTAATTGTGCAAAATGTGGTTACATAATTATTAACAAGTTTTTAAAATTGTGAGTAATTCTGTAGCTCTGCCTACCCTACTCTGGGAATAAAGGCGTGAGCTTATGTATGTATGTATGGTATTATAAAAAAAAATGAAAATATTTATGACAAAAATTCAAACCTTGTTTAGCGTAAAAAGGATTGCTTGATACAGCAGCATTACATGGTAAAACACTGATGACCACAATGAGAGTGTGATCTGTAATGAAAATACATGTAGAATAAATATCTAGCTAACGTTCCAGAATAAGGATTTTGTTTTACAAGCTTATGAGTAAGATGCTTGCACGATAGATTTTTAGTCATTGTCAGTTTCTGATTATATTCCCGTGTTGCATTGCGTCATAATAATCTGCGCATCGCCATTTTCATAGACTTCAGTAGGTGCTTATTAATACGGCACAGTCCTATTTGTTAAGACTGCACTGAGCAAACGTCGAGCGTCCAGTGGCGCCCTCATTACTATAATTGTATTTGTTTATTTATTTTTTTATTTATTAGACATGCCAACAGCACATAAACATAACATATTAATTGAAATAGATATGTATATTTATACAGTCAAAATTAAAGTTCATGCGCCAATGGTGTTTTCTAATTAACTCAAGAATTTCCTTGCAATCAAACAAAAAATTTTTGTAGCGCAAGTAAAAACACAATTTATGGGATACGTAACAAACATTAATAACAAAGGGTAATTAATCCCTTTGAGTAGTCAGCTTAACGGGAAGTCGAAGGTGAATTGTTATTAAACTATGTGATATACCCAAGTTGTGTTTTCATTTGTAGTACAAAAACCTACCGATTTTAAGAAAATACTTTAGTTTATTAGAAAACACAATAATAGTAATGAGGGCGCCACTGTACATCCGGCGTACGCTCGGTGCAGTCTTAACATTTAAATATTTTAAAATATACTTTAATATTTCAATTATGTATTCAGCTATCCAGGTGTAAAGAAAAGTCTTGCCTGGTTTACGAGTATGTCACATTTAATTTAATGTCTTGTTACTTTTTTTTTTTTCAAATATGAAATTTATAATAATAATAAACCTAGTCCTATCACCAAAGTGAAGATGCTGACCTGTAGTCCAAAGATACAGCCAAGGCAGTCAACAGCATTGACTAGAAGTCCACACACTTCCCCCCATTTCTTCAGGGCTTTAGATATACTTTTCACCTCCTCAATTTCCTCCAAGCTTTCAACACACTTGTCGAGGTTGTTCGCAGCCGCTGATATTGAACTATTTAGATAATCCATGTTCGCAACCAAAACTTCTATAAGCAGGTGAAATGCTAAATTTTCCAAAAAATAACGAAACTGCAGCGTAAGGTCGCTGATAATATATATCAGAATGTTAACATCATGAAAATACTGAAAATTATTGATAAAAAAAACAATTAACACGGATATTATTATTCCAAAACCTATTACAATGGCTTTTTTGAATTGTTTGTTTAGTTTTTTAATTGCTTCTTGGTACAAGACGTCGTTGTCGGAAATAATATTAATAACGTTGACGTTCTTAATGAATTTTTGGAAAATTTCCGAGTGGTAGCAGCTTAAAATGATAGAAGCGGTATTGTTGATGATTGAAAAAATACTATAACTGAGTACGAATAAGGTGTAGGTGACGCCAAGTTGTAGAAATATAAAAAATGATCTGACAAATAAATTAATAAATGCCACTAAGTGTGCACTGATTACTACGAAAATACATATTTGAACCAAGTATTTCCTTTGTAAACTAATCACGCAATAGTTCCTATGTACACACATAAAGTTTTCAATGCGAATTATAGTGGTCAAAACTGTTAACTTCGGCATTTTACCTAAATACCCAATATTTTTAATTTTTTACAGTACGTTTTTGGTATTTAGCCACATAAATTATATTTGAAACTATGCAAACTGCTTAATCATGGATACTTTAGTCAAGATTTTTAAGCTATTAATTTTAGGTAAGTGTTTAATTGGTATTTACTGTTACTATAAAATAAAACACGATTTGTTTCATTAGGAATGTACGTTTTTTCTAACCAAATTTTCTACCTAAAGTAACCTGCCCGTTTCCATAATTGATTTTACTTGTTAGTGTAACTATGCTATTAAGCAAATGGTTTCAATAATGTGTCTGGAAATTAAAGTAGTTATTGTAATGATAATAGGGTTCCGTTTCTTATAAAATTATGTTAATAACGTTTCTAGGGTACATTTTTCAGTATAGTAGTCGTTGAACTTTAAGTGACAAGGACCTCTAGGTACGGTCGATGTCATAAATTTAAACCCTGTATGTACGGTCACAAGCGTTAATTTGGGACCCATTTCAAGAAAATAATGCTTGAAGTCGTCAATGTCATAAGAGATGTCAAGTCATTTGTAACTTTTAGGAAACTCAACCTTATTGTGTTGTAGAATGTCAGATTGTCTTTGGACCTAAGGTGGGTACTAAATTAAATCTCGTGACTTGACACTAAGCTGTAGGTATGTTTGGCGCGATAGCATATATATTAGTACTTTAGACTGAACTCTATACCTACTTTTAAAAGCCTTACTGACATAAGCATCTTTTTTTTAACGACTAATTGAAGTCGCTGCTGTTGTAAAGGCAATAAACGATATCAGAGGAAAAGAAAATGAAAAGCAGGGGCCCCAGGAAAGAACCCTGTGGCACCCCACGATTTACTAGTTTTAAACCGGAACGTATTTTTTCAATTCTGTTTTACTAGCAGCAGTCGTGTCGAGAACTTAGATAACTATGAAACCATTTTACGGATCGGTAATTTATTGAATCGAAAGTTCTAGAAAAATCCAGAAGAGTCGGTATAGTCCTGCTACCTCGATGACTGAATTTTATCTACCACATCTACTAACTCTGATGTTTTCTAAATCCTGACTGTACTTAAGTCAGCAAACCAAACTGTCTGAATTATATTATTTTGTTGATGACTTCTCGGTTTTACAGTATTTGATTAGTTGAGGTAGAACAGAGAGCAAAATCTATTTAATTGTTAGCTTTACCAGAAGGTGAAACCCAAGTTCATCATCTGTGTGATTTTTTGAAGAAAATTGTTTTACGGATACTACTAAGACTTTTTCTAAATAAAAATTTAACTAGGCGTGAATCACGTTCGTTTCAGTTTCCTAACCCGTGTTCTAAAACGCAGTCATTATTAAAATCTTCTTTCATACGGACCTTGGCGTTGAAGTCACCGAGTATTATTATCGAGGTACAGCGGGGCTTATCACAAGCCTTATTTAATCTATACTTAATATTATTGCTTAATATTATTGCTTGAATGCGCTAATTTCAGGAACTATTGGTCAGATTTGAAAAAATATTTCAGTGTTAGATAGCCTATTTATCGAGGAAGGCTATATAGCATACTCACATAAACCGAAGTGAAGCGAAGGCGGGTCGCTAGTAAACTATAAAATTCTTCTACTTGATTGTCGGTGTGTGTGGACGTCAGGGCGTTAACTTGAATAATGGTGAGGGTTTCCTTATTCGTAACACGGAACTTGAGCATAGCAATCCATTCAGAGTAAACGTCGAACGGCCATTAAGCCGCCAATCCATTCAGACCGCCTGCTCTTCCACTTTGGTATGATTTTCTAATATATTAATAGTTAAGTTATCAACACTTGTATAAAACACTCATAACCAGTAAAAGTGGATTTTTTTGACAAATGCCAAACCGAATAAGATACAGTTATTTAATCTTTTACGTTGAAATAAGAAAAAAAACACGTGAGTTGAAAGAGCATTTCACATTTAAGCATCAGGGAATTTTATATGATTTAAATCAAATACAAGTTTAATGTTTGTGCAGTTGTATACTAGACGACATGATTGAACTGCAATAATACTATAGTGTAGCTGGCGACGATGCCAAGGATATCCGCGAGCAGCGCCATCTGTATTGTCAGCGACGACATCAAGCGCAGGCGCACCGGCGCAGCACGCAGCCTTCGCGCAAGTCTTGCCGTGGTACTCGCGCACTCTTCCGCCTCGCTCCCTGAAACTGTCAGGACAATACTCTAACTAAATAATATATAATAAAAACAGCCTTCATTTCAAGACAAGTAAATTTAAATTTAGATTTATTATTTTTCTTATGATGTCCTATTTTTATTAAGGATTGTCTGTTTATGGATGAAGGCCTCCTATAAGAGGGGCATACTATAGTAACTTTTAAATACTTTACAAAACACAACGTGGTTAACTATTATGACTTGCTCTGAAAATTATGAAGAAAAACAAGAATGGGTTTTTCGATATAACAGAATAGTTTTGTATTAGCAAGTTTAGGTTTTCGATAATGGTACAACAAACACTGTTTATTTTAAAATTATTTATAAGTAATGGCCTTTAACAATGTCCCAAAAAAATCCCAAAATTGCTACAGAACAGTAAGAGTCTTTTTCGGAAAGTACGGTCAATCCACCTTAAATTTCATTTATAAATTTTAATGAAACATATTTTGAAACGAGTCACTGGCTACAATTGTTTATCACCCTGAAAAGGCATTTGATTACGTTTACATTATAATGTTACGTGAATGAGGAACAATTAGGCCTTTAGAAAATTAGACACGATGCACTTGCTTTTCTAACATCGTACTTTTGCAAGCGGTAATCAGTAGACATTAACAAAAACAATTTTCTAGTATGCGCTGTTATTATTTGCCATGGGTGTAGCTCAAGGCTCGAATCTAGGTCAGTTTTGACTAACGGTGCAGCAGTGTAACGTGCAGCCGCGCCAGCGCCACGTCGAGGCGCCGCGCCTGGTTGCTGGCGCGCTGTCCGGACCACAGCACCAGAAACTTCGTCAGGAAGAATGCCATCAGGATCGTTAGGAAACCTGGGGCTCCAACGCGTGCAACATATTGGAATTCCTAAAAAAATATTGTATAAAATGATATTCGTGCAGTGACAGCAGAGAATCGCTGTCTAGAAAAAGGATGATGAGAATTGCACTTAAAAAAAACAAACCTTGTCCAGAGCAAAGATTATAGATTGATACAGCAGCATTATATGGTAAAATACTGATGACCATAGTGCTAATGTGATCTGAAAAATACGAGCCAGTTAATTACTTATCTTTCAAGATCATGATGACTAGCTTATCTAATACTATAACCACTGTCAAAATACTGACCTGTAGTCCAAAGGTGCAGCTGAGGCAATCTACAGCATTTACTAGAAGTCTCATCACGTCCCCCCAATTCTTAGATTCATTGGAGATCCTTCTTACCTCCTCAGCGGTCGTCTCCAGGCTCACACACTCCTTATCTAGCTGGTCTGTAGCAGCTGTTATCGAATTATTTAAATACTCCATGTTCGCAACCATAACTTCTATTAATACGTGAAACGCCAAATTTTCCCATAAATAACGAAACTGCATTATAATGTCGCTGATGCCATGTATCAGAATAGAGATCTCTTGGAAATACACCCAACCATTGACAGTATAAACAGAGAACAAAGAAAATATTATTCCTAAACTTAGTAAAATGATCTTTTTGAATGGTTTGTTCAGTTTTTTTATTGATTCTTTGTACATTGCGTCGTTTCCGCAAATAATATTAATGTCGTCGATATTTTTAATAAATGACTGGAAAAGGTCTGAGTAGTAGCAACTCAAAATAATGGCCGCCATGTTGTTCATGATTGAGAAAATATTGTAGCTTAGTATGAATATTAGGTAAGTGATACTAAGTTGTAAAAATTGTATGGACGAATATCTGAGTATATTAATAGCTGATAGTAATTGTGCACTGATTATTATTGAAGTAAGCAGTGTAAGTAAGCATTTCCTTCGCCGACTTATCACGGAATAGTTTCTGTATATGCACATAAAGTTTTCAATACGAATTATAGCGTTAATAATGTTTAAATTCGTCATTTTCACAAGTAATTTCTTAACTTCTTCGCCTTAACTAATATGAATTCTAAACTTCTATAGTTTAAAAAAATGTATACTCTTGTTTTAAAAAATTTAAAAATTGTTTTAAAATCACAACCCAAGTGCCTATAAAATTAAGATTTATGATACGATTAATCATTATAAGTCAATATTTTTCATATTTTTATACAGAAACACAGAAAAGTATGATTTTTCACATAGGTGTTTTCTATCCAACTGAACTGTGCACTTTAAAGTGACCTGTCTAATGTCATAAGTGGTATTACTCGTTCGTACACAAATAATCCTAATGGAACAATTTTATTAATGACTGAAAAAAAAACAATTATTTTGAGTAGGAAAACAATTCAATGAGTCATTTATTATTTTGATGTCCAAAACCAAGACTTTCTCAGAAGGATTCTGCTAGTCCAAATTAAACACGCCTGTTTCCCAGAGGGGTAGGCAGAGACCACTTCTTTCCACTTGCTACGATCTAGACAAATTTCTTTCGCTTCTTCCATATTCATACATCGAGACATGCACGCACTTCGGTTTCGGGTACTTAAGATTCGGCCCTTTTCCAGTATTTCTCCGATTTGACTCGAAAAAGTACGCCTATGGCGGCCCCTTCCGACCCGTCCACTCACTTTCAATCTGTATATCTCTTTCGTCAATTTACTTTCATCCATCCTTTCGAAATGACCGAACCATCGAAGCATGCCCTTTTCAATCTTAGTCATAACATCGTCTTTTACTCCACATTTCTCTCTGACTTTTTCATTCCTTACTCTATCAATCAGTTTCACACCACACATACTACGCAAAGAGTGCATTTCAACTGCATTTTTATGCTTGTCCTTGTCAAAAAGTATAAGATATCCTATATTAAAACAAAAACAAATCGTCAGTCTTAGGTAGGATTCAAACTTACATCTCCTTTGGCTCTCCGGGCTAATGCAGGCGCATTGCCAAATTATGCCACTTACTTGGGTCCATATTGGCTCATATAAAATTGGTCTTTCGAATTTTGATTCAAATGCCGATTTGTGACTATACTCATCATTACTCCGAAAAATTTTGCTCATACTTTTTTGTTCATACTTTTTTAAGTCATATCATAATTATCGCAACTCATAATACATTTTTTCAAAAAACTGTTACTTTTTTAGATTTTTATAAATCTAACCTAACCTAACCTAATTTTATCTATACGTAAGATATTAAAATAATTCTGAAAAGTGAACGGTTCCATGAATATTGACGGTATAAGTTCAGATGATTATAAGTTCCGATCGTTAGTATTCAAAAAATGTATGAAGAGAATGAAGAGTGATCATTAGGTTGTAAAATTATATATTATGAGATACATTTTCGGAGTTCCAATAATCTAATTTGCAATTTTATATGAACTTTTTTTGAACTTTGGCGCACCCCACTTACGAAATTTGCGATCGCTTGCTTTTTCGTACTCGGAGGGTAGTTAGGTTCGAATCCTACCTAAGACCGCCGAAAAAAATTAAGTCGCTTTAATATTGTTCAGAATTGCGCAAAAGACGTTTCTGTTAAATTAAAAATCTTCCTTCGAAAATAGCATTCGATGAAATGATACAATTGATAAGGAGGATTTGACATTTTAAGGGCAATATTCTCAAACGGGAATAAATAGGTGGAGAGGCAGGGAATTCATTCTTCGCGAAATTGTGGACGTCCTCTTGTACACTCGACTACAAAAAGATGTAGGTATATTTTTAACCTTATAGCATTATAAAGGTCCAAAAGTGGATACGGTTGCATATCCAACAAATGCTTTTCAGCAGATGCCGCTATTGTGTTTACCAGGGCACCAGCCACAGCTAAATACCAACTTAAGCAACGTGTCACAGCGCAAACTTGGCAGCGGGCCCACTGCCAACATATCCGGGCGTTAATTCCACGCGCCGGTGCCCGCGGCTGCGAGTCATCTAGCTTGGGTAAATGCGGTTGTGGTTACACGAAAAATGTTTCGGAGGCCTCGCAATCTATGTTGAATTACTACTAGTTTTTGTTGGAAAATTGTTAGTCACTATCGTGATTGTTAAATTTTTAACCGACTTGATAAAAAGGAGGAGGAGGGTTATGTATGTTCACCGAATTCAATGTCAAATATGGACCAATAAAAAAAAGATAGAAACACACTTCTGAAGTGGTACCATTGTCACTAAGTCTGAATCTGATGAGGGAATCCGTGAGGAATTGAGGGAATTCCTCAAATATTAAAGGCGTATGAGCAATTTTAGTATTTTAAGTAATAAATCCAGCATTTGCATTCAGAAAGTATTATTTGGTGAAGTGGAACTGATGATGAAGATCACAGATGGCCACCGGAACTCCTGAACAGTGCCCAATTCAAGGGTGGCGACAAGATAGTTTAGCCACAAGATGGTTTAGTGACTAACGAAGAATATTTCATAGTTTAAATATAATTATGAATTTCCCACGGCGTTGCCTGCGGCGAGCTTGAAATGCCTTGAAGTTTGATATCAAGTAATGGGAGTACATAACAGATTATTATGATCACTAAAAAGTATAAAATAAAAAATATATTATTTCAATAAAAAATAGCTTTTACCGGTTAATAAACTGTACCTGTAAAAAAACCTTCCAAGTGCCAGTTGAACTCGCCTGGAGAGGGTTCCGATCATACGTAGAGTGAGATGAAATTACATCTTACTCTAACATATTGTACTTGTGTCCCGCAGTGCTTGCGGCAATCATCATGTATGTGGAGCAGCCATAATAGCAAGTGAACTCTGCGCCCCATGCACGCTTGCAATCTCCGTGTTGGAAATGCATTGCGAGCCCTAATAGGAATTTCTCTATGCATATAATTTCATCAGCTACCCTTACCTAATACCGGAACACAATAGGGCGAACACGGAAGCTGATACAATAACACCGCTCAATTAAACCGATGCCAACATGTCAGTTTAATTACATCGACGATGACAATTTGTCGATGATCTCATGATAAAAATGGTTTTAATTGTGTACAAAATGTAACCATAAAAGGCCGGCAGAGCTCTTTCAAGAGATGTAAATAAATAAAAACCGGACAAGTGCAGGTCACCCACCGAGGGTATACTGCTACCTTCATCATCATCATCATCATGTCAGCCGAAAGACGTCCACTGCTGGATATAGGCCTCCCCCAAGGCTCTCCACTCAGACCGGTCTTGTGCTTTTCGCATCCATTGCGTTCCCGCGATTTCACAAGGTCGTCATGACATCACTGATACCTTAATTGTATTAATTAGAAGACTTTTTTCCGTTGACATAGATGATTGACATTTAGCATTATACTTATACTATATCACTCGGGATGGTGAAAGGATTCTAAAGATACAACACACATTTAAATCGACTTAGGCGTTTAGAAGTCATGGTGGAATATACAGAGTGTTTGGCACTCGGGTGTAGGCGTTTTATGGGTTGATAGGATATGGTAGGGGATATAAGAGTCATTGTAAACATTTTTGACCACATTTACTATTATACTAAGTTTCACGGTTTCCGCGACATTGATCACTTTAATATGTTTTTTTTTAATTTTTCCTTATGTCCGTGATACGAAAAACCACTTAATTCAAGCTTTAAATAAAAAAAAACAGTGTTTTCTTGCATGACCTGATATATGCCTTTTTTTTCCTTACAACTTTTTGAGTAAACGCGCAGAGTTACTTTCTCCATACTAAGAGAACCCCGCGTTTGTTTTTCACCAACTATGGAAAAACCATTTTTGTGAGTACCTATACTCAAAAAATGTTCAGAATGACCCTTACTATCATCTCGTAAAACGCCTACACCAGAGTGCGTTTACACCTTGTATAACATTACACGCATTGTTTTGGACAGTCGTGCCAATTTTGGCGCTAGATTATTGACAGTAAAATCAATTCATTGCCTCTACTTGCATTTTAAACCGTAAACTGGCTGGTAAAGAATAAATCACGTTACAGCTATGAATCAAATGAAAAAAAAAAACTGTGGTTTTACTTTCCATTGTTGATGTCTTCATCTTGCACACTTGCTTACACGATGCACAACTTTTCACTCTTCTCAATCTCTCAAGGGTTAGGTAAGGTTAGGTTAGGTACGCATTTGTTTTGTTCTGGTTTTTCTTTCGTACAATAAAGTGTTTTTTTTTTTTTTTTTTTTATGGCATGGAGAAGACAAACGAGCACACAGGCTACCTGATGGAAAGTAGAAACTGTGACCCATAGACATTCGCATTCATAAGACTGCAATGCAATCCTAAGACAGCAAATGCGTTGCCAACCCTGAGGACTAAGATGGAATGCCTCTATGCTAGTCATTTCACCGGCTGTCTTATCCCCAAACCGGAACACAACAATGCGAACACTGCTGTTTGACGGTAGGTTAATGGATAAGATGGTGGTAGCGATCCGGACGGACCCTGCACAAGGCCCTACCACCCGCACATACATACAAACCATCTTTACCCTAATAATAAGCTATAAAATCCGAAGACCAATTAGATTACCTACAATATGTTTTATTAATTTATCGTCGGTGCGGTTTGGACGGAGCCTCGATAAATCAGGTCGCGACTTGTTCGAGGTTTAATTAATTCACGTCTTAGCCGCCGGCGGGTTATTCTGAAGCCTGTCACAGACGAAACTATAATATTAAGGCCGGGTTTTATAAAGATCCGTTTGTTCAAATTTCGGTCAGGAATGTCAAAACTTGTATGAAGTTACTAAAATTTGATCTGACATATTTACTAACAGGCCTTTATAAAACCGGGCCTAAATATAACCACTTCACCGAGCGTCCAGTGGCGCCCTCATTACTATTATTGTGTTTTCTAATAGACAAAGAGAGTCTCGAAAAATTAGAATTAACTGGAACAATAGAAAAATTGTGACTCTTTCGTTGTTTTTTGTTCGACCAATACAATCGCCGTATCTTTTGTATCGTAAATAACTAGACACGTGATTCTTTTTTCAGATTATAAACTTCTATGGCCATAATAACTAAAAATAAATAAAGGGAAAAACACACACTTACGCTTACGCCTAAACTAAAGTATTTTCTTGAAATTGGTCGGTAGGTTTTGGTACTACAAATAAAAACACAACTTATAGGGTACTTAGGGGGTAGGGTAGGGTAGTTTAATAACAATTCACCATCGAGTTATTAACTTAACGGAAAAAGTGGCCACGTTTTCCCGTTAAGCTGACTACTCAAAGGGTAATTGTTATTAAAGTTTGTTACGTATCCCATAAATTGTGTTTCTACTTGTACTTTAAAAACATTTCGTCTGATTCCAAGGAAATTCTTTAGTTAATTAGAAAACACAATAATAGTAATGAGGGCGCCACTGGACGCTCGGCGTTTGCTCGGCGCAGTCTTAATATAGGCCCACTCAGCAGAATTATTATTAGATCGTTTCTACAACGCGGTGATGATTGAGAATAGGCCTCCAGTCTAGGACGCGTCTTGTAAAACGAACATGCCCACTTTAATAGATTGCTGGCAGATAGTGG
The DNA here is from genome assembly GCA_963966035.1 of Acleris laterana. Lineage (NCBI taxonomy): Eukaryota > Metazoa > Arthropoda > Insecta > Lepidoptera > Tortricidae > Acleris > Acleris laterana. The sequence goes on from OZ014444.1 coordinate 18,879,390, forward strand.
AAGCCAGCACTTTGGGGGTGTAGCCAGAAATTTACAACCACCTCTCTCTTCATCTCATACATACATACATACATAAACTCACGCCTTTATTCCCAGAGTGGGGTAGGCAAAGCTACAGAATTACCAACAACTCTAAAAATTTGTTAATAATTCTGTAACCACATTTTGCACTTTTAGGCATGTTATGCATGGTATGTTATGTTTACCAGTGTATTAGCACAGGTATTAGTGACAGGTTGCAAGCCCATCGCCTAACAGTACTATACGCCTTTATTGCCTTAGCCGTCTCTTACGACATCCACGGGAAGATATGGAGTGGCACTGTTGTAACCCGGCAACCACACGAGTACTCTTCATCTCATTCATATTATAAACACAGCCACTTCTATCTATCACAGCCTCTGAGACCCTTGCATGCATTACGCTCACTAGCGTTTCTATTCGTTTCGTTTTTAAACCAATCGCGTCACTAGAAGATCACGTGACTTTTTGTATCACGTCACCTACCAGTATCTTGGCCAGGGCTTCTGTTCTACATTTTCTTTATGTTAATTACTATGTATTGATAATACTCGTAGCTCCTCTTGACAGTAAAGGCAGAGGCAGCCGAGTCAATTCAATTGCAATAGGTTAAAAAAGTTGGAATAAACAGTGTATCAAGTTATCTTGCTACGTTATTGTAGTTATTATCGGCTTTACAACAAATGCGGCTTTTATCCTAGTAAAAGTTTTCAAGTACAGTCGACTAAAAAGGTAGGTTACTTTAGAATTTCCTTGGAATTTACAAAGAAAAACACAATGGAAGGTTCCAAGACCGTTTTGTTATTGTTAAGAAGTTTATTGAACGTTCAAATTTTATATACTATGGAAACATTTATTCTAGAAACTTTCCTTTTACATATTTTAAAATATTCATTCAAATACAAGTTTTTGCCGTAATAGATATTTATGATATACCTATAGCAACGTTATTTTTTATCTTTCGTTGAATTGACAGGTTTTCTTATCTTATCTTATCTTACAGATGGGTCCTATAGGATCATTTATGCAATTACTCTCTTACACAATCAGCTGTTTGGATGTGCAGGATTGCTCAAGATGTTTTTCCTTCGTCGTAAGAGCATCGGATAATGCACTTAAGTTAGGAAAACTCATTGGTACATGGTGACCGCGGGGGTTCGAACTCAGTACCTTACGATCACGAGTCGACCCCCTAAGCCACTAGGCCACCGACGCTCTTTTTTTTTTATTATGTGTCATAGAGAAGACAAACGAGCACACAGGCCACCTGATGGTAAATGGAAACTGCGACCCATAGACATCCGCATTCCTAAGACTGCAATGCAATCCTAAGACTGCAAACGCGTTGCCAACCCTGAGGACTAAGATAGAATGCCGCTATGCTAGTCATTTCACTGGCTGTCTGATCCCCAAACCGGAACACATCAATGCGAAAACTAATGTTTGGCGGTAGGTTAATGTTAACATAATTTAAATAAGTTATAGTTTTTATATCGCAACCGAAAATCTTTAAAAAATACTATGAATTTGCATTTTAAAAACTTTGTCAGTTAAAAGTAAAAACAGATAAGTGAAGCTAATAAAGAGATAACAAGATCTCGGGTTGATGCGACGTCGTTACGACCTCGTTACGACTTAACGTTCCGTCATACGATATGATATGCTCTCACCTTACATATAATAGGACAGAATAATTTAGAAGGGTTGTTTTGCGAGTATGTACAAGTTTTACGAGTTATTTGTCTGTGTGTTTCGTTTTTGAAAGTATTCCATTCAGTTACTACAAGCACAGAGCATTCCATCTTAGTCTCAGGTTCAACGCATTTGAAGTCTTAGGTTTGCAGTCTTGAGATTGTAATCTTGACAATTCAGGTGTCTGTGGGTCTCAGGCCTGTATTAATAAACTAATCTTAACTCTAATGCTCGTCTTGAGATGTGTCAAAAATGACAGTGTTCTATGGTTTGACGTTTACTTTGACGTATCTTGTGACGCGCATCTCAGCCAAGATGAGTTTATTAATACGGGCCTAAGGCTTTCAGAATATCGCACGTAAATGGTTATATCTATACATACATATATCATCGTAAAGTGCATTATTATGCGTTCAAAACCCGTAGACAATAGCCAGCATTACCCGTGGTAATACGGGCCTCAGATTCCGCTTACCATCAGATGGCCTGAGTGCTTGTGTGCCATATCCTAGCCAAAAACTACCTATTGAGTTGCTTTTATTTGACACTAGCAGCCCACCCTCGCTTCTTAATCACTCTCAAACCTTCCTTTTTAATCACTCTATCTATGGGTGAAAACTGCATTAAAATCCGATGAGTAGTTTTAAAGATCTAATTCTTTTTATATTTACTATACTATGTAAAGAGATACATACCTTCACACGCCTGTCTCCCAATGGGGTAGACAGAGACTATGGAACGCCAGATGCACCAGTGCACGTCTATTTGAATGGTGTAATAAATGGATAGAAAACTTTGAAAGTCAAAAATGGACTTAAATTTTTTCCTTTCTTTTATTTAAAAATATAAGCACGAATTTGATACACGTAAACTTACCACTGCTATTTGCAGGAATATTCCGGCGAACTAAGCTGAACTGCAAGCAATTTTGTTCACTCAAATATTCACTTTGATGCGGCTGTAGAAAGCGGAATTGTGGGCAGCGGGGAGCCTAGAAGCCTTTATTTTCCGTTAGTATTTGCTGCACAACGATATAGGAAGCACATATTAGCTTTACAAAGGATATAGGAAGCACATGTAGTATTCTATCTTTTATATTATGTTTTTGTGATTTGTTTGGGCTGCGTTTCCACCAGAGATGTAAGCGGCGCGAAGCTGTGTAACGGTGTGAATGTATCCACCAAAGATGTGCGAGGTAGCTGAGCGGTGCGAATACGTAGCGAGGGTGTGTAGCGGGCTCTTTTTAAATAAGCGGGCAGGGTGCGGTGAGGCGGGAGCGGAGCCAGACGCCGCCGAGCAACACATCTCTCGCAACACATTCCTCGTAACACCTTCCTTGCACACTCCCTTCTTTTGTTTCGTATGTACGAAAACCTCGCTCCGCTGAGTTGTTTCCACCAGAGCTAAGCTAAGCGAGAATGGGTAAATGAAGTGTTTCTATTGGTTCATGACAAACAGATCCCTTGCAACGCATCCTCGTACGTCTCTGGTGGAAACGCAGCCTTACTGTACGTGTAAATGGTTAGGTCAAGCACTTGCTGTGTCCTGCTGCGCCCACGACGCACGTACGTGTCCCGATTGCATTACTCTACTGAGGCAAAGAAGCTTATAGAGTATGCACTATCAGACCATTGGAACCTTGACCCACCATAGAACTGTGTCACAGAGACGTTATGATTCAAGTCATAAGAAGTGTGAAGCAAATTGTTTTATAATGTCACTGTGACACCGTTCTATGGTGGGTCAGGGTTCCATTGGGCTGATAGTACGAATTAAGACCGGGGTTACCACTAGGGTCGAGTGGTTGGAGCCCGGCCAAAAAGATAATTTCTAAACATTTGTGGTGAGAATACGGACAAAAGAAATGTCGACCTTTTTAAAGTAGGGATTCTGGCCGAGGGGTGTCGTTATTATTTCGGTGATTTCGTGGCTGCCGGCTAGCTGATACCGCGATACGAATAGTGTATTGGTAGTCGTGCTCATTAATAAATTATAATATAACTAAGTAGTATCATTGTAGTATTAAATATGTTTAAAAAACGACTGACTGCTGAGTTTCTTGCGGCGTTTCTTCTCGGCAGTGACCTCCTCTTGGGAAGCGCTGGTAGATTCTTGACGTGTAAAAGTGCCCGTGCGGCCTGCTTACTGAATAAATATCTTTTATCTTTTTCTTTATCTTTTATATTTGTTACCTATATATGTTACTCTGTAAGATATTTGTAAATATGGACCTTGATTTCTGAAATAAAGTGATTCTATTCTTATTCTATTCGGCAGTGCAAGGTTCAGCGAGAGATAAATAATTGAATAATTAGTTTGGTGATAGAACATTATAGAAACGTGTGCCATATGTGTTATATATTTTGCCAGAGAAAAATATAAGTATCAACATGAGGAAATTATAAGGGTTATGCTTCTGCAATTTGACAACGGAACTGAGAGCAGTAAAAATATAATACGTAAGTTTATGTAGACGACACGATGTTATGATTTGAGAGATACGTATTTATTTAAGCGAGTAGTAGCATGTTGAATAATGAAATGGAGTGAACGTTTATTTAAATTACAAAACATTTATGTTACATGTTTTATATGAAACGATAAAACTAGAATGTGAAGCGAGTTAATGAATATAACTGGAATTATTCGTTATTAGTTTAATTACTTCTTTTATTAAATAGTTTCATTTCTATTACTCGGGGGTCAATTCTGGTCGGAAATATGACTGAGCATATTAAGTTTATAAAGTGGTGTTTGTGAATGGAGGTTTTACTGCTGTTTAATCTTTTTAAAACCGCCATAAAAAAGAAAAAAAATAAAAGACATGTATTCAGTAAGTAAGCCACACGGGCACTTTTACACGTCAAGAATCTAGCAGCGCTTCCCAAGAGGAGACCACCTCTGAGAAGAAACGCCGCAAGAAACTCAGCAGTCACTTATTTTTTAAACATAATTGAATACTTATTATATAAAGCTATAAATATTAAATTAAATATAATATCAAATACCTTGCGTAGTTCAGCAGGAAAACGTGTCAAAAATGTTACGAGAGAGATAGGGAGAGTGAGGAAAAAGAAAAAAACACAAGACAACCACGTAAAAGTTTCCCTACGTAAGTTATTTAAGTATCCCTTGAGTGTTTTCCTACAACGGTGTCCCCTAGTCAAGATACAACTTTGGATATGCACAAATTACTAATGACTAAGTTTATAATACACATATATAATAGTTAACCATAAGCTGAATATTAGATAAAAATAATGCAACAAAATCAATCAGTGTAATGGCAAAAAAACTTAGTTGACGTGAATTAATTTTTTTGGCTATGTACCTACTATGTAAACACTACATTATACAAAACCAAAACAAAACATACAAAGAAGATTAAAAAAAAAAGAATATACAAAGGCGGACTTAACCTTTAAGTGATTTCAACTAACTATTGAGATAGTGAGAAAAGTGTATAAAAATAATCTAGGAGAAGATTTTAAAAATAGTTTGTTTTGTGTCTCTGGTAATGTAGAGAGTTCAAGTCGACGGCCTCAGAATCCACCCCAATTTAAAAAACCACTCTTAATTAGCCCTTTAGTTGCAACACGAAACACCTATTAGATTTGCATTTTAATGCAAAAATATGCATTTCTGAGCAGTCAGTTTCACTAAATGGAAAAATAAGCGATGCGTTTTGCATAAGCTCTGGCTCTCCAACGGGTTTCTTTCCTTCGGGGACTTAATTAAATCGTCTCGGTTTGAAACGAGCTCTTCATTTACAATGTTTGTTTTGTTAAATATATATCTAATTATCGCGTGTTAGTATAGAGCGTCTTTGTAATGTTTCAGAGGTCTCAGTATCAAAATTAAGTAATGAGTTTCGGTCGAGTATTGCTTAAATATTACATACATAATTATGTAGTTAGATACATTCCTTCACGCCTGTAATCCCAGAGTGGGATAGGCAGAGCTACGGAATTATATAGTCACTACATTGTGCACAAATAAGCTAACATGTTTACCAGCGTATTAGTGACAGGTTGCAAGTCCATCGCCTAACAGAGTACTACACGCCTTTATTCCCTTAGTCGCTTCTTAAACCGTATCCACACGCTTGGTGTTTGCCGCAGGACGCAACTATATGTTAGAGGGAGCACGATGTATGTATTTCCATCTCACTCCAAAGTATGGTTACGTCCTGCAGTGTTTGTGGCAAACATCAAACATGTGGGGCCGGCATTACGACATCCCCGGGGAGACATGGATTGGCACTATTCTAACCCGGCAACCACATGGTAACGTTATAATTTTTTGAGGTACTTGTGTATCTGTATGTCTGTATGTGACATAAAACAATGGGAAGATTCGGTCAATTTTTATAGTAAAATGAAACTACGTTATTCAGGAAGGTTCCAAGTTGTCATGAAATCCGTTAGGCCGTTTACGAGATATCAGACGGGAAGTAGGGGTTGCCTATACGTATTAAGACATAGTGTTTTTTCCAAGTCTAAAACTTAATGTAACTAATAAAAATAAACTTAAAATTAACAGCTAAGGAACAAGTCAAAAATGGCACAGTGTTATAAAGATATTTTTTACTTCTCATGCTCTTAAAATGTTACTTTAGCCTCTGCACATCGGGAGTAAAGTTCCTTATTAATCTCTAGGGACAAAAGTATTTGTTTAATTTACTTTGGCACTTTTAGTGGCAAAAACTTATCACTTAAATCTGTAAGGTCTCCGCTCCGATATTATTAAACGCATTCGATTTTATATATTCATCGGTTCAGTAGTTTCGGGGCCTATTCAATGCAAACAAACAAACAATCAAATCTTTCCTCTTTATAATATTAGTGTAGATTATTCTAGAGTTCATCAAACGTATTACGGAGAAACCTTTGGGAGATTTCCTTCACGGGGTCAATGACCTCATAGTTAACGAGCGGAAGTCACGATAACGATCCTACTAGTATAATCGGATTACCCTTGAAGCAAATGTAGTCCTTAAAATATACAAGTATTAGGCACATTTTCTGAAGCCTTATATCTAGACGCTTAAAACGTTGTGGACCATCTCACGCCAATAGACCCAAACTGAGTTTTAGACTATATTTGGGTACAATCAAGGGTTTTAATTGTTAAGCATACATAAACTCACGCCCTTATTCCCAGAGTGGGGTAGGCAGAGCTACAGAATAACCAACAACTATAAAAACGTTTTGATAATTCTGTAACCACATTTTGCACACTTAGGCGAAGATGTTTACCAGTGTATTAGTGACAGGTTGCAAGCCCATCGCCTAACAGTACTACACGGCTTTATTACCTTAGTTGGCTTTTACGACATCTACGGAAAGATACAGAGTGGCACTATTCTAATCCGGCTACCACACGGTACGGTACGGCGGCCACTATTGGAACCCTGTCATAATGACAGCGTCAAACCATCTGAAATAAATTACGCTAAAATTAGTGATCAACGTTATGCGACAGGGTTCCATAGTGGCTTAACAATTAAAATCCTTGACTGTACTAGACCACAGACTAGGTTAAAACCGGTTTTTAGCATTCCCTGTTTAGGACTAGGTCAATTTGTGTAAGATTCTTCCCCGATTTTTATTCATTTTTATCTTAACCGCACTGTTAATGTTATTTCAGCTCTAACCGTAAACTGAACAGCATTAATAACGGCAATTAATAATAATATTGTAATACTTATTACATTGATGAATAAATAAACTAAACTAAACTAATAATATGAACACAATATTGGTGCAATTAGGGTATTTCAATGTAGTATTAGCCTTAATTATTATTTATTTATTACAAATATTTTTGCTATATCCCAAGTACAAAAAAGGCCAGTTCGTTTTATTCGGTATTACGCATACAAATAAAGCCTCAGGCGCAGTTCTCTAATGAACCAAGTAATCCGTTTAACAATATTGCTTACAGAAAGAAAAATATTTATTGCTATGTCAGAGGTTGCAGAAAGATTTCTCTGAGTCTTATAAGATTTATTTGATTGTGTCAGTAGATTTCCATCACGTTTGCGAGCAGGCGAAATGTGTGAGACTACACTGAAAAACTGAATGGGTTGATTTTACTACATTTTAGGACCTACCCATGAGTTTCGTTGAAGTAACACCTAACCTTAGTAAAAACAACACATTGAAAAGGATGCTTCAACCTTTTTCCTGGTTAACTCAACCAAACTCATGTGTAAGTCCTATTTTAACCATAAAACTTAGTAAAATCAACCCATTTGATTTTTCAGTGTATTAATTTTAAGACATCTTAATATACATACATACATTAAATCCCGCCTGTTTCCCAGAGGGGTAGGCAGAGACCACTTCTTTCCACTTGCTACGATCTTGACAAATTTCTTTCGCTTCTTCCACATTCATTAATCAAGTCATCTTATATACAGTCGGCCAAAAATGTGGTCTACCCTACGGTTGAAGTTCATTTGCACGTCATGATACAACAAGTTCGATTTTCCCTTGCAATAATCATTGTGACAGTGAAAAGTGTCAACCTTAGTGATAATAAGATCACACAGAAACTTTTGTCAAAGTGGTAGATCACTTTCTTTCCGACTTACCTACTTCATTTTAAGCAAAATAAAGTTATTCTTATTCTTCTTCTTACATTTTGATCATGTATTTTTGGTTCACACATTTTAATTTATTTTTCTTCATTTCGTAAGTGATTCAAACTAAACGCCCGATTAAGCAAAAAGAAAAACAACACAGACCGAAACAAAGCCCTGACTGAGACGAGATAAAAAAGGTATTGTAAACAATAGAGAAGTCGCATCTATAATGGAATCTGCGCTGTCTAGTCGCCTAGGTCATCCCGTGGCACTAAAAAAATAACAAAGCAAAAGTTCAAGGTAGTTTTATGTAATATGGCATTTTAGTCTTTACATGAAAAGGTTATTATTTTTCTGTAATGTCAGAAAAGTTTTGTGTGTATCTTTTGAAGGATATAGGCGGCCCGACCTAATTTATTTTCTCCAAAATATTAGTTTACGTGACGTTTGCGTAATGCTTATAAATTATAAATACTCTAAGATGTGTTCAGAAGCGGAAAGGCAAATGACAAGCATTACCTGTGGTAGTAGGTGACAGCGATGACAGCTGTTGCGTAATTTCATTACGTTATCGAATGTTGTAATGTAATGTAATGAGACCTACTACCACAGGTAATGCTGGTTTTTTCCTACGGGTTTTGAACGCATAATAGAGGACTTTGATGAATAGGATGGACTTTGGATGATATATGTAAGTATGTGTAGATATAACTATTTACGTGCGATATTCTGAAAGCCTTAGGCCCGTCTTAATAAACTCATCTTGTCTGAGATGCCCGTCACAAGATACGTCAAAGTAAACATTAGAGTTGAGATTAGTTTATTAATACGGGCCTTAGATACTCAATCGTACCAACCGATGCACAACCTATCCACCACTTCCCTTGGCAATTCTAATAATTCGTGTCGATGCGTGGGCACGCCCGAAATCGAATAAGTGACAGGTCGTTAACAACATAATATGGCTTCAGTCGGCACGCGCGTGCCAGGCTGCTGTCAAGTTTGATTGATCTTGAACAGCCAGTCAATATAGAGCTGCTATTGCCTGCCATATTCATTCAGGGGTGTGATTCTCTTAACAACGCGGTTGGTCGAACGAACAAGTGAATGTCGCAGCGGCGAGTTTAAATAGTCCCGTCAGAGCGAACAAATTGAATTTGAATTTGAATATTATCCTACCTGAAGATTGTATATTTTATCGTTTTTAAGATAAAATTAAATAAAAATATTATTATTACAATTGCTTAAGAAACGGTAAATCCGCCGTAATAACACTTATAAAAAAAAACTCGTTTTTAACTCGCCCGCCATTACTGTCAAGACCTGTCAAAATGTTGAACACCTTAAAATTCGAAGTTACTTTTTTCCGAATATTAATTTGTCTGAATTTTCCGATAGCTATTTTACGCTGGAGCTAGTTTAGATAAAATGCATAATTTAATTTTTATACGTAGGTTAGGTTAGTTTTTTTTAAACGATAGCATAAAGTTAGGTCTTCTTTCAAAAATTGCGTTCAGAATTATGAAAATATGGAATTTTGATCAATTCGAAATTATGACTCTTCGGAATTATTTACCCAGTGTACCCGGTTTTTACCGCCAGGAATCTCGGTCCTGTAGATAAAAAATATTAAAAAATATATATATAGGATAAAAAGTTCTTGAAGAGGTTGATAAATGTAGAGGAAGCGAAAGTTATATGTTAAAAAAAAAAATTCGCTCAAACTTGTTTGTTTTTAAACCTCTTAAATATTACACAGGTTACATCTCGTTACATGGTCTTGTTAAATAAGTTAGGTTAGGTTAGACTTTTGAGCACATAATTCAAATTATAAAATAATGCGGCATCTTTTTGTGAAATGAAAGTTAGTATAATAATTATTTGTAATTTGCCAAATAATGATTTGATGAGACATTACATTAGTGAACCTTTTGGAGTGGTCCAACTGGCGTTCTATAGTCTGTAAGTATGTATGTACATGATAAAAAGCCCCTCTCTTTTTGATTATGGTACTATATAAAAAAAAAACAGTAAGTTTAAAAATAAACAATTTCTCATGCATACTTTGAACTTTAAAACTTTTATTACATAAAAATCGTTTCGCATTTTCCCAACGCATTATCAAACAATTCGATCAAAACTTTCAATAATTTCAACGGGGAATTAAGAGGTCACTTGACCGTCCTAATTGATTAACTTTGTCAGAAAAGTTTATTAATTAACTAAACAATCCTACTTTATAGCTAACAATTAAACTCTGAGTCTGACTCGCCCTAACTTTTCAACAATGCTGCATAAAAACAAAAAAATCGCACGAGACGGGAGGAAATATCAAAACAAGGATTTTAAACAAATGAAAAGATATTTGCCTCGGGAGACTCCGAGCTTATCGGAAATGAACTCAATAAAAATATTTTTGCATAAAGGAGCACAGTCGATCAATCGCGTGTTAGAAATTGCCTTTGGAATCGATATACTTAGATTGTTAAAAATCACAGCGAATAAAATAGGTTGCAGGAGTTATTTGTATTTTTATTTGTGAGTAATAAACTTAGGCTAAGTCGCTACTATGACGTTTCAAAAGGGTTTATTATGTAAACCTACTTGAATAAAAACATTCTGGTTCTGATTCTGTTTTGTCCCAAAAAGTTGTACCCAATCGAAGCAGAACTTTTAATTTTTTTGTTGAAGGTGAATCTATATCTATGTATACTGCACTTACAATATCATAACTTTTTTTTGTGTTTCTGTTTTAGTTCGGGGGTAATATTATCTAGGACTAATGAACCGGCTTTTCTATTTATTTCGTGTTGACAGAGGCAAATGATCCCTGACTAATAAAGGCAAAAGTTTTTTGTTAAAAATAATTTTCCGTTAGAATACTCGAAACTCTGCAAACTGTATAACCGAAGCGATACCAGATTGCATCAAACCTATAAGTTAATTTTAAATTCTAATATGATGAAATGACATATAAAATATCTTTTTGTTATAAATTATTAATGTATTCAGTTGCTAAACAATGTTTTTTTTTTAAACTTCAGTCCTTTGTTTAACGAGATACCTAACATACATAGTTTTAGCTTTCACATTAATAATTCTAGCTTAATGAATTACCAACTCAATCGTAGATGACTTAGTTATTCAAAGAGAATTCCGATGTCACTTTAACTTACTTAATTCCCCTGCGAGACTTGAGTTTCTTAAGCAAAAGGATAACTTTAACACTTTACGGCGAGTTCGCGTTTCTTCGTCTCTCAGTTCTCATTAACTATTCTATTAGCCACGTTGTTTACGGGTTGACTGAGATAAGTACTATATTGTTTACTTTAAAGGGTATAGCGGATAAAGTTTTGTTGGCAAGTTATAAAGTGACAGAGTGTTATGCCCGCCTTCCACTGAGAGCAGTACCCCGAGTTTAAATGTTTACGTTCTATTGACACTGGCCGGTTTATACTTCATTGATGAATTGAGAAGTGGGTTGTTTGAGAGGAAAAATCCCCTGTTTTATCAACGTAAAACCGTATTGCATTTGACGTGATATCGTGTTGTCAAGTAAGTAAGAGATACGAACGGTGACGATACGGAAACACGTCAAAAGAGGCCCAGGGGGGTTATTATGATATGACATACCTAGTTACGCAATTCTGTTTACGCTGAGAGAAAAGGACAGAGCTTTATAACTGCCATAGCTCTGTCCCTTACACTCACCGTAAAATGAACTGCATAGTTATGTAATAATAACTAGTCATCGTTATCAACGTCCATTTTTGGTAGCAAAGGGTATGGTTGGCAGAAAAAACAAACACATTTGGTTGTTTACTTTTGATCTTAACCATAAAATAAATACTTACCTTCTAAAGATTACACCTCTAGATATAAAACCTTTTCCGCCCTAATATATTTTTAAAACAGTGTACGTCAAATGACATAAAATGTCTATAAAATATAACTGTAGTTGAAAATCTAATTACACTACGCGACGTGTTTATCTAAATATTTTAGTGGAGTCCTCATAAAGTGCACGTATGATCACAGTATTTACATTGACAGCATGGATTTGACACAATACCCGTATTTTATTACGACGGATAAAGCCACTCGATGTACTGTTTGTAATATCAATATTAAAAGAAAAAAGCACAATATAAATAACACAAAGTCAAAATCCCATGTAATTAAAATAAAATAAAAATAGTGTGCAATATCTTAAAGACTTAAATTTCCTTCCTGTGACTTCTGTTAACGTAGAAAAGTCATTTAGCTATTTAAAATGGTTTTTTTCCAATCGACGTGAAGGACTGACAGCCAAATCTGTTGAACAAATTTTAGTCATTTATTCACTATAATTTGGATTTGTTGTTATAAATATATATATATAAATATATATATATATATATATATATATATGGAAGAGGTAGCAAGCAATGAAAACACTGATTTATAATAATCTCAAAATGTATTTCACTATTGCCACTGAACTCCGCACAAATCTTCAAAAAACTCGATGAATAGCGCATAGACGTCTATATTCTGGAGAAGACAAACGATAGCGCGATGTAGAAAATTCTCTCGACCTAACAGCGCCATCTATCGCTTACTAGTGTAACTTAACTCTACTTGACTATCTTTAACATGCCGCCCACCAAGGACAACATGTCCTTCATCATAGCCGCCCACCATGGAATGGCTAAGATTTCAAATAAAACTAAAAATGGTGTCTTGCATGCATCAGACCTACATACAAATTTACAAATTCAATATCCTTAATTAGTCAGTCACTGGCAGGACACAGAGTTTAGAAGTTGGTCGCTTTATTAAAGCGTTTTTACATTTTATAGTTACAACTCTTGTCAACAAGTCTAAGCCAGGGTGTTTTTGCGTTATTCTGCCAAAAAGCCACTTGGCTGGAGGCATGTCATCCTCCTTGATTAAAACAACGTCCCCAATTTCAGGTTCTGGAACCTTATTGGTCCACTTGTACCTGTGTAAAAAATTAGTTAAATACTCGCTAGACCATCTTCGCCAGAAGTTTTGGAGCATTCGCTGCGTTAACTGCCATCTTTTTAAGGTGCCTATATTTGATCGCTCATAATTTGTTTCTGGCACTGTAACTAGAGGCTCACCTATTAAAAAATGACCTGGCGTTAAAGGACTTGGCTCTCCTGGGTCGCTGTGCATTACTGATATAGGTCGTGAATTCAAGCAGGCTTCTATTTGATTGAGTAAGGTTGTCATTTCCTCATAGGTTAACGTTGAGTCGCCAATTACTCGCCTAATATGATACTTAGTGGACTTTATACCCGCTTCCCACAAACCACCGAAGTTTGGGCTTTTTGGGGGTATAAAATGCCACGAGGTTCCATTAGAAGCTAAACTTTCAGCTACCTCCTGAATCATGATCGATTTTTCTTTATTGAACAAATCTTTCAACTCTTTGGCAGCTCCTACAAAATTCGTGCCATTGTCGCTATAGATTTCCAAGCAGCGTCCACGCCGGGCAACAAATCGCTTAAAGGCTTCAATAAATCCACGAGAAGACAGATCGCTGACAACTTCGATATGTATGGCCCTAGTTACCATACAAATAAATAGACACACGTATCCTTTATTTGAGTGATGTCCTCTACCCTTTGTTGTTCTCAGACTGATGGGTCCTGCATAGTCGACCCCACTGCGAATGAATGCCCTGTCTGGGGTGACTCTAGTAAGTGGTAAGGCTCCCATCAGTTGAGTCTGACTATTGGCCTTATGCCTGATGCAGGGAATACACTTTCTAATATGCAGCTTTATCAGATCTTTGACCCTAACTATCCAATAAGCGGATCTTAGATAGTTGATCATGGATTGCAGGCCGCCGTGCAGTGTTCGGCCATGGGCGTCTGCTACAACTAACTTTGTAAAGTGCGAGTCATGTGGTAGGATGATCGGGTGCTTGGCGTTTTCTAACTCTGTTGAGTGTTCTAGTCTGCCTCCTACTCGCAGAACACCGTTTTTCATAAAAGGCGTCAGAGATCGGATTTTCGACGTCTTAAATTTTACAGATCCGTCATTCGTGATCTCCGAAATTTCGGTTTTGAACGATGTGGATTGACAGATTTTTACACAACATGTCATGGCCTCATCTAACTCCCACTTTTCTAAATATTTACCATTATCTTTTCGACGGGGATCACGCTTCGTGATCAACCTTCTGCAGTAAGCGATTACTCGAATTAGTCGGTTGAGGGAAGAATATTTAGACCAAATGGGTTCTTCTACAACTCCCAAATGAACTCTAACCGATTTTTCCATATTCGTGTCTTTGTGTTTTAGTTTCGAATGGGTAATTGTATAATCGTGTAAGAATTTTGGACCGAATTTCCATAGATCATGACATTTGAGTTCGGCAGGCGTAATGCCACGAGATGCGCAGTCTGCAGGATTTTCTTTGGTAGATATATGCGACCAGTGCGACGAATCCATTGTTGTTAGTATCTCCGATACTCTGTTGCCCACAAACGTCTTCCAATTACTTGGATGTTTGTTGAGCCAGGCAAGAACTACCGTGGAATAATCTGTCCATGCCCTAATGTTACGCTTGGGTATGTGCATAATTTCAGCTATTTCTTTCAGCAATTTAGCCACGAGGACAGCACCGCAAAGCTCCAATCTTGGTATGGACACCTGTTTGACCGGTGCTACTCTTGTCTTTGCTCCGATTAAGGTTACATGAACTTCTCCGATTGCGCTAACTACCCGAAGATAAACGACGGCGGCGTAAGCGACATTTGAAGCATCGCTGAAACCGTGTAGCTCTGCGAGTGTATCTTCAGTATAAGTGTGCAGCCATCTAGGAAGTCTGAAATCAATAAGACTGACCAACCCTTGACGGTAAGTTAACCAATCTTGCAATATATCAACTGGTGGCTCTTCATCCCATCCGATTCCGGCTATCCATAACCGCTGAATAAATATTTTCGCTTTTATGACACATGGTGCTAGCCAACCTAACGGGTCGAATAGACGCGATACGTCCGAAATAATTTTTCTTTTTGTTGCAGGTGGTGACAGCGGCGGCAGATTTACCGAGTACTGAAACTCGTCATTGTCTCTATTCCAGGTAAGTCCTAAAATTTTAACAATATTATCCGTTTTCAGCTCCAGATTGTTCTTCACTTTTTCATTCCCTAGGTTCTCTTTTTCTGTTTGATTTATGGCTTGTAACAATTCTTCTTTATTACTAGCCCATTTCTGTAACACAAAACCTCCTTCGTTTAATAAATCTTTCATTTCTTTGTATAGTTGCACCCCTTCTTCAATCGTTTGGCAGCCGGTCATCAAGTCGTCCATGTAAAACTCCTTATCCACTCGGTTTGCTGCCAGTTGATATTTCTCCTTGTGATCACAAGCTACTTGGTTTAGTGCCTTCACTGCTAAGTATGGTGCCGAGGCGGTGCCGAAAGTCACTGTCAGCAACTTATAATCTTTTATTTCCTTTTCAGGGTCTTCTCGCCATACTATGCGTTGGAAGTCTGTGTCCTCTTCAGTGACCCTTACCATACGGTACATTTTGACGATATCTGCCACTAAACAGACTGGATGTTGTCTCCAACACATAATCAGGTGGCGCAGGTCTGGCTGCAAGGTAGGTCCGGTCATGAGCAAATCGTTCAGTGATACTCCCTTATCATTCTTACAGGAAGCGTCAAAGACGACTCGTACCTTAGTGGTGCTTTTGTCTTCCCGGATGACCGCGTGGTGGGGTAAGTAGATTGCCTTCTCTCTCTGGCAATCAGGTTCTAAAACAGGTACCATATGGCCTAGTTGCTCATACTCGTTAATTACTTCCGTATATCTTGCTTTAAGAGATTTATCTTTACTTAATTTTCGTTCTAATGAATGCAATCTTTTTATAGCAACCTCACGCGAGTTTCCTTCCCAGGATGGATCGTCGTCGCGAAATGGCAACTTTACCACGTACCGGCCACTGTCGTCTCTTCTAGTTGTAGATGCGAAAAGATCTTCGCACCTTTGTTCTTCGGTGGTTAATAATTTAGTGTTAAATAAAGGCTCAGCTTCTATCTCCCAGAAACGTTTTATCATTTCGTCCTCATTAATTTGTGTGTGTAACACGGTTATGCTGTCGCTTGATGCTGCAGAAACCACCGGACCAGATAGAATCCATCCGAGAGTGGTGCACTGCGCTACTGGGGTTCCGTTCGGACCCCTTAGCACTCCCTCTTTTAAAATCCGGCAGTATGGCTCCGCTCCCAATAACACGTCAATGTTGTTGGGTGAACTATAGGTTGGATCGGCCAACGTAAGCTGCTGTAGCTTCATCCATTCAGGAACCAGTATTTTTTTACCTGGAAGATGAGTCGTTATTTTGCCCAAAACATACGCCTTCAGTATCATGTTGAAGCTGGAATCGGTTAGCGATCGAACCTTTAATTGGACCGTATACTTTGACACTACCGAGGTATGATCTCCACCCAACCCTGAAATTACGCCCTTGATGGGGGTTTTCTTTAACCCCAGAGATTGTACAACAGCTTCAGTAATAAATGAAGCTTGTGAGCCCTGATCTAGCAGCGCCCGAATCACCTGATAGTCCCCTGTTTTCGACTCAGCTTTTACAAGAGCTGTGGCTAACAATATCTCACCCTTCACTAAACCTTTCGTAAAACAGCTGACTATTGGCGTGATCTCTGTTTCTGTATTGTTGGTCGCAATATTCACAGATTCCGTGGAGTCACCCTCAGCTGCCTGAGCTAGGTTCTTCAGATTGGCCGGTAAAGTTGAAACCTCGTTAGGATGCAGCAGGGAATGGTGCCTTCTCTTACAAATTCTACAACTAGTGGTTTTTTGGCAGAATTTGACAGAATGATTGCTACCTAAGCAATTATAACACATTCGATGGTTGGTAACAAACTCGTGCCTTGTGGCATAATCTTTACTGGCAAATTGCTTACAGAAGCATAACTTGTGAGTCCCAGTACAAAATTCGCACGCTAAAGGTAATGCGTCGGTCACATGGAGTACATTTTGATTACTAAAGCTACTGGTGGACGGTTTCCCGTAAGCACTCGGGGCCTTATAGGCGCTTTTCGGCTCAATAAACTCTAAGGCTCTGTATCGGCTTGTTAAAAATTCTTTAAATTGATCGAATGTAGGTAAATCATCTGAAACCGAATTAGCCGCCACATTAAGCTCCCATTGCTTACGCGATTCAGGATCTAATTTTAATGTCAACAAATGAATAACTATAATGTCCCATGTAGAAACATTAATGCCCAGATTAGACAATGCACTTAAACAGTCTGTTGAAGTGTCCATCAGATCCTTAAGAAATCCTGGCGATTCCACAGTAGCATTCTTTTGACTCAATAATCTTTTTAATATGCAGTGCGACAAATACTTCTTATTGTTATACCGTTGTTCTAATTGACTCCAGCACCGTGTGTAGTTCGTATCGGACACAGGTATGTTACGTATCAATTGTTCCGCCTCACCCGTTAAATAACCTTTTAGATATTGCATCTTTTGCACACTATCTAGCGAGTCATTTTTGTGGATCATTGACACAAATAAATCTTTAAATGTAGTCCACTCGGTGTATTTGCCAGAGAAAGTAGGTATACTAATTTTAGGTAGTCTTATTATACTAGACTTAACATGCGTATTATCATCACTAACATTGCGCTGGCTATCATGAGACCCCTTAAAAGTGGCTAAGCCACCTTTTAACTCTAATTTGTATTCAGTATATTCCTCTTCTGTTTGATCGTAAATGTCCTCAGTAAAGTATGATTGGATTTTTAAGGCCTTAGGCTCAAACTTTTGCATTATTTCTTTGTGTCCCTGTCTGAAGTCAGCCCACAACTCTTCTAAGGATTCTAATCTACTTTCTATGTAATCCTTACTAATGCGTTCTTTAGGAGACTTTTTAAAATTATTTCTAGATTTGAATATGCGTGTAGATACGTCATCCTGAAAGCTTAGTGCGGGTTCCATAATGAAAGGTAAACAAACCCTTCGAGTGAAATAAAACTATTTCACCAAACACGTAAACAAAAGCCTGAGCAAAATGAATAAAATTACAAGTGTCTAAAACAGATAGACTTAGAAAAATCACGACCAATATGAAAGAAAAATTACAAGTGTTTCAACTATTAAGACTTGGGCAAAATCGGGCGTGGATTCCCCGTAAGACCAGCTTTTAGATAATTATTCTAAGTTAATACCTATTAGAGCAAATTATTCTAAGTTAATACAGCAAAGTTTATTTTAACAATCAATTTTCACTAAGTTAATATCCTCTTGTAATCAAAGTTCAAAGTTTCATGACAAATTTAAATAACTGATGTTGACCTCAAGGTTGATATTCCCGCACTTTATATAAAAATCTGAATGTACTCACAGTTGCACTCCACTCACACATACAAATGCATCCACATTCATTGGGCCGCGTCTTCTCTCCGTTGAACTTTTCCTCCTTACGGCTGCAACACGCGCTCGCGCAGTCTGCAGCTTAGCCTACTCGCCACTAGATGGCGTACGTAAGCTGAATCTAGGTACACTTCTTCCTTCGGGCTGCAACACACGCCGTCTGCAGCTTGTCCTACTCGCTACTAGATGGCGTACGTAGGCTGAATTTAGGAACACCTCGCTTCCCTATGGACAGCGATCCACTGCCACTACGGGAGCGTCACGGAGAGGAGATATACTCAAAAAAGCTACTAAATACACAACTGGTATTTAAATCCGACTCGTAAGGACCATGTCAAAAATGATCTCTCGAGGGAAGAGGTAGCAAGCAATGAAAACACTGATTTATAATAATCTCAAAATGTATTTCACTATTGCCACTGAACTCCGCACAAATCTTCAAAAAACTCGATGAATAGCGCATAGACGTCTATATTCTGGAGAAGACAAACGATAGCGCGATGTAGAAAATTCTCTCGACCTAACAGCGCCATCTATCGCTTACTAGTGTAACTTAACTCTACTTGACTATCTTTAACAATCTCATAATTTGTAAAATATATAATGTTTAATATACTTCGTAATTTGTTTTTTTTGGTCAACCGTACTTTGCTACCATTACAGGACGTTGATAACGATCACTGATAATAACCCATCAGAGCGGACTAAGCGAGTACAAAAAGTTACAAAACGTTGCTTAACTGACACCGCTTAAGTTATTTTGACTTTAAAGAAGGGAGTAAGAACTGTGCGGTGTTGGTAGGCCACCGACTTGAACGCTGTCACTAATTTTGAATGCTTATCTCCGATTGGTTGAACGTCTAGATTGATAGATTAACACGCTAAAGTTTCGAACAAGCAGCACCTTCGCGTAGTCAAACAGGCTACTTAGCGGTTTGTATGGACGAGCCTTAAATTCAAATTCAAAAATTCAAAATTCATTTATTTCAAGCAACACAAGGCTCATATTAATTGCTAACAAATAACTTAACCTATCCCACGCCAGTCTTAACATGCCTGTCGCAGCAGTGCATGATATATGGACAGTCTAGTCTGTCCGCAATCATCGCCACGACGGTGTTGAGGCTGGCTCGCACCCGCCGCACCAGCGCCGCCGCGCGCACGCGCATGGTGCTGTGGAAGCACGGCGTGCGCGCCTCCGCGAACATGCCCGAGATTAAGAGTAGCAGCAATCCAAATTTTGACAGGAGCCTTGTTATTAGATAAGCGCCGTAAATTTGTCGTATAGTTCAGCAGACCCACATTAAATCTGCTCGGCTCGCAACGCTCGATTTTATACAAGCGTTTTCAAAGCGAGCGAGTTGGAGGAGAGAGCGGAGGAATGACTATTCATCTCTCAGTTCTCGTTTGCAGTGGAAGGCAGGCATAAGACGATAAACTGAGGTGGCCGCAAACGACATGCTGGATTTGCAAAAAAAATCAAAAAGGCAAACTCTGAGTAAAAATTGGATCATGTTGCCAATTTTATTCTGAGCAAGGCTCCTATTTTTTTACTAACATTCTTACCCATTTGTATTTTACTTGAAAACTTTTTATTTTCCAAACTTCGTGTTTTTATTCTCACTTTTCCCTCCGTGGAGTATAAATATAAAATAACAAAGCGTTATATTAATTCAATCCCATTTCCTGCTTGAGAGTTCCTTTGCAATGAATTACTTCTGGTTCCGTTCCAGCCCTGTCTTACGTTATTAGGGTTCCGTATTAGACCCTGTGGGCCCTTTGTGCGCCAAGCCGCGTGATAATGAGTGGTTTGAATTGATTTATGGACGAAGAGAAATGTACTCAAATTGGTAAACCTTTCATTTTAAGATGGACAACGAACATCTGTCTCTATGCGAAAGGTTCTGATCTAAATGGAGAATAGAAGAAGCCTTATTTGAGACTGCGCCGAGCGTACGCCGGATGTACAGTGGCGCCCTCATTACTATTATTGTGTTTTCTAATTAACTAAAGAATTTCCTTGGAATCAGACAATGTGTTTGTAGGGCAACTAAAAACACAATTTATGGGATACGTCACAAACTTTAATAACAATAATTATCCATTGAGTAGTCAGCTTAACGGGAAAAGGTTTTCCGTTAAGTTGATAACTCAAAAGTGAATTGTTATTAAACTATGTGATATACCCTATAAGTTGTGTTTTCATTTGTAATACAAAGAAACACCGTCCAATTTCAAGAAAATACTTCAGTTTATTAGAAAACACAATACATCCGGCGTACGCTCGGCGCAGTCTTAAAACTGTACACTCGACTAATTGAACTATGAAAAATGGACTATAGTGTAAACACATTAGAGGGGTGTCACCGTATTATCAACGTTACTATTATAGCGCTTATTTACTTGACAGTTATGTAATGGCAGCTGGCAAAGGTAATAATATGGTTTCAGCGATTAGAATAAATGGACTTAGTTAGACGATCTACGATCGAATTTACTTTTTTTTTTTAGTTACGTCATATGCAAACCAAAGAATATTCCGTCAGGAATATTGGCCGTTTCTAAGCTATATATTATACATATCTTAATTACTCAAAAATAATTAGCTTCATACAACTCTGCGTAATTGAAACACTTGAACTCGCAGCACATGAAAAGAGTTGAGTTAACCAACTTTAATTTTAAACATTAAGTAAGAAATTTAACCATATTACTTTTATCTAAAACCTTTGTTACATGGTGTATTAATGAAATTTTCAAATAATTTAAAAGTTGAAATTGAAATGAATAAATTCCGTACGAAATAAAACACGTAAAAAAATTCATATCGCCAATTTCATAGGTAAGGACCCAATACTCCAACCAATTTTCGAAAATAAGATGCCGAGGAAAATCGAGCATGGCAGGGAAACACGATTTAAAACCACTTCCAGAAAAATAAAAGCTTGGGGAAAAATCCTTTACGAAAATGCTGTTGGATGACTGGATGGTTTTTTAGGGTTCCGTAGTCAAACTAGGAACCCTTATAGTTTCGCCATGTCCGTCCGTCCGTCCGTCCCCAGTCTAGCTCAGAGACTCATAGTACGAGAAAGCTGTAATTTGGCATGAATATACATATTAGTCACGCCAACAAAGTGGTACAATAAAATTTTGAAAAATATTTTTTTTTAATGCACCTCCCCTACATGTAACGTGGGGATGCCTTTTTTTTTTCTTGCCTACCCCATAGTGTGGGGTGTCGTTGGATAGGTCTTTCAAAAATATTGCGGGTTTATGAAAACAATTTTTCAATTAAGGGATCCGTTTATGAAATATTAAGCTTTAAAGCGCTATTTTTTGTTTGAGTCAAGTGTCCCCCCCCCCCCCTACAGCCAAAACTACAAATACTAAAAATCTGAAAAAAAACCTTCAACGAAAGCGCATATAACGAATTTTAAAGGAAAACTATCACGGCTAAGTAGACAAGATTAGTTCATGAGATACAGGCGACTAAAGTGTTTATACCTATCAAAATCACCTATGATAACTTTGATAGAATAATTTGTTAACGGGGCGTGCAGGACGCGCGGGGGGAGTCTGTCCAAGTAACAAATCGAGACGTTGTTCGGACGTGCCCCGGAATGCTACCTACAAGTTTGCGATTTGCGATCTGAAAGTTTACAAATAATCGATTAGATTATTGATTTGAGTCGAGTATCGTTTGGAAAACTTAAAATTCTATTTATTGGCCCTTGTTTTTTTTTCAATTTCTTTATATTACTTTATAAAAGATTAAACTTTTATTGTAATTTAAAGTCGGTTTGAAGCAGTTTAGATACCTAACTACCTACATAGGTATACTGATCTCACACTTAAAAGCTTGGCTCTTGTTTGAGATATTATATACGAATTTATAAGAAAAAGAATCATTACTAACAATAAGTACACTTAATTAGTTCCTGAGATACCTACAGGCGACTAACGGGTTTATACCTACTAAAAATCATCTAAGACAGCGCCAAATAACTAAATAGAAAATTGGTTCATACATGTTGATTTTTGAGATAGTTTTTTGTGTTTGTCGTTACGGCTTCGGAACCCTATACTGAGCATGGTCCGACATGCTCTTGCCCGGTTTTTTAAATATTAAATTTGGCTGTTGCAAGCCCTCCATCAAACTTTGTAACGTGTTTGCTACTATTAAATTATAATTACTATCAACAATTGACAACATTTCATTTTGGTGACACCTGCAAATTACTATACGAATCGAAAGGGTTTTACCTCCTGAACACGGCAAAATATTTATTTAGATTTATTTTTCTTTATTTACAAAATTACAAGTTTAGTAAGTTAATAAAAATATCGAGTTTTACCAATACTATGCCTGAATAGATATAATACCATTGCCTTTATCACGAGAAAAAAGCTGTCATACTTCAAATTTGACATTGACACTATTGACAGATGGATAGAGACTTAGGGCCACTTGCACGCAGAATTTAACCCTGGGTTAAGGCACTAACTCGAGTTAGTAGACGTTAGATTCATACGAAAACTGTAATTTTAACTCGAGTGTGTCTTAACCCAGGGTTAAACTTTTCGTGCAAGTGGCCCTTAGAGAATTATCGGTTGACATGATACTTTTTTATATACATATTGGACTAACGTAATAATATGTCCATTGTGTCGTAGAAATGAAGTTACACCCTTTTAGAATAAGT
The DNA here is from genome assembly GCA_963966035.1 of Acleris laterana. NCBI lineage: Eukaryota > Metazoa > Arthropoda > Insecta > Lepidoptera > Tortricidae > Acleris > Acleris laterana. The sequence goes on from OZ014444.1 coordinate 18,902,826, forward strand.
ACATCTTAAAAAATTAATAATAAAACAACTATTCATTCTAGAGAAAATTTAAAACTATTAGTGTCTTCCTCCTTCCAAACAGTATCTATAAAACGAATAAAATTAAAGTCTTGAAAATATGAAATCTTGTCAATTTTTTAGAGTTGTTGGTAATTCTGTAGCTCTGCCTACCCACTCCGGGAATGAATGTATGTTATGTATGCTTCAGTCTTAATGTAATGAATCCTGCCGAATTAATATTAAGTAGGTAAGAGTCCTTTAGTTAAGCTGTAGATAATCATATTATATTTATTAGTCATTAAGTACGAGGTCGTGCTCGTACCTAGTTTATAACGACACCAGCGACTCGAATAATTGGATATTAATTCTTCCTTTGATCTGGAATATATTTGCAGATATTAAGAGCTTATGCTTAAGTCAGTAGTGTTCGGCAATCTGGTTCTTAATTACCGTGTCTTTGGTTAATTTTTGGTGAATTAGATAATCTTCAAAATACAACTTGATAGAAGTTACATTATTTGAGCCTTTTGGGGGAGAAACTTTATGAGTTGCTAAGATTGAAAAGGGCATGCTTCGATGGTTCGGTCATTTGGAAAAGATGGATGAAAGAAGATTGACGAAAGAGATATACAGATCGAAAGTGAGTGGATGGGTCGGAAGGGGCCGCCCTAGACGTACTTTTTCGAGTCAAATCGGAGAAATACTGGAAAAGGGCCGAATCTTAAGTACCCGAAACCGACGTGCGTGCAAGACTCGATGTATGAATGCGGAAGAAACGAAAAAAAATTGACAAGATCGTAGCAAGTGGAAAGAAGTGTTCTCTGCCTACCCCTCTGGGAAACAGGCGTAATTTAATGTATGTATGTATGTACTTTATCCAGGCAATAAGGCTATGGAACGCTTTGCCTACAGAAGTAAGGCGTGCTCAGTCTATTTTTATTTTTAAAAGCAAGCTAAAGGACTATTATCTATCGCTTCCGTAGTTTTTCTATGATTTCCTTTACTTTTATTTTTAAATACCATCCTACGACCTCGTGTCTTATCTTTGTTTGGCTGATTTCTAGAATTTATGTATATCGACGCTTGAAAGGCGAAATGGGATAAGCGACCAAATAGTAACTTTACAGGAGAGCCAAAAAAGGCACAGATTTTTGAAAAAAAATCACTATCATTTATTTTGTAAGCCGATTTTCAAAGTTCAATTTTGTACATGATCATGATGGTGTTTTCTATATACTGTGCTCAATAAATGACCCACAAAGGTATTATTTTAGGATTTAGTGTCATCATCATCATCATCATCATCATCAGCCCGCTGCAGTCCACTGCTGGACATAGGCCTCTCCCAAGGAACGCCACAGAGCCCGGTCTAATGCTTTATGCATCCAGTCGCTGCCGGCCCTCTTATGCAAGTCATCCCGCCATCTGGCCAGAGGGCGTCCCACGCTACGTTTGCCAAAACAAAACACGGAATAGTACATATAGATTAGATATTATATAGATTTAGTGTAGCTTACGCAAATTGATCACAAAAACTGCAGGAGGTAAAATTACCTATCTAACCAAAAATTGTGGTGAAAATTGAATCAAGTAAAAATGTCTAACCGGAAAAAGATTTGAAAGATAATTAGGAAAAACTATCTAATCGCAAAACATTTCAAATTTAAGAACAACGTTAGATTATATAAAAGTCATTTTTAGCCAGAAATTAAATCAAGACAAATAATCTAACTGCTATGACTATGAGCGACAATTTTAAACTTCAAAATATTTTATCTAAGCTAAAATTTAACCCTCATAATTAATTCTCCACTAATAAATCACCACCAAAATTCAAGATATTGATGAAAAAAGTAAATAAAACAACTGTTACGAATATTAATGGGTCTTTCATAAAAATAAACTAAACAAATATAGGTACTTCACCTATTTGAAATAAAAATAAACAAATAAAGTTACTTACTAAACAATTATCAGAGATCAAAAAAAGTTACAGTCAAACTATTTGTCGACAAACTTATTTGTACTAAAAACTCTAATACTTAGAGTAACTTTAGAATTAGCGACAGTAAGTACCTAATGTTTAAAAATTATTGCAGGTATAAAAGGATAAGCGACATTACTCTCGAAACTCATATTAAGTAAAAGGCTATAACCTACAATAGTGCGGATAAAGACGATTAGGTTATTTGATCTAAGCCATTTTTTGTATTTCTGTAGATATAGGTAAAATGATATAAAGGAAATAAAAATACGTTTTACGATGAAGTAATAAAATATAACCGACACATAAAAAGAAAGTTGTAAAAAAGACAAACAGTCTAAGTAACATTTTGTAAAAAAACATTTTATCTAATCTCCAATATTCAAAAACCTGTAAAAAAGAAGTCGCTTAGTAACGAAAATAGATCGGTGTTTCTAAAAATCACCGATGGGATAAGCGACACAAAAGTCGTCATACGGGCGCGAGACCCGGCTCATGCGACGCAGAAAAATCTGCTGGATTTTAACGATGCATCTCAATATCACAAAAAATGTCGCTTATCCCATTTCGCCTTTCAAGCGTCGATATATATTTTATATTTGTATAATAGTATGTATTTAGCGTGTATTTAGTATGTATTTATTAAATAATTTACTTTGTTTATGTGTATATTTATATGTAGTTTATATTTGTGTAAGTAGTTTTTACAATAACAGAAGTATTTCTTGTAGTTTAGTTTGAGTTCTGAATAATTTAGTTTACACCGCCTGCCATGTATTTTTGTTTTTATTATTTATCTGTCCAAGGTTGTCTGGAAGAGATCGCTATTTTAGCGGTAAGACCGCCTGTTGTATACCTATAGTTAAAATGTACTGTTCCGTGTTTTGTTTTCTTTTCGTGTTCAATAAAGAGTATTTGTATTGTATTGTATTATACTTTAAGAGCGTGGGGACCAGGAGCACACCGTATTTTTAAAGATGTGTCAAAGCGCTTGAACAAAATGCTGGCTGAATGGGGGACCGATTTTAGACTTTCGAGCGTTCGAAAGTTTCAATCGAAAGTGACAAAAAACAGTGAAATTATAGTTTTGACTTACGACCGATAGAAAATATGAACACGAGCGGTCCGTGTCATTCGTTTTGAATTCTATCAATAGAAAGTATCATCTGACATCTGTCAAACTTGTTGAAACTATAACATAAAACAAACCTGGAAACCTAGCAACGCCATAGACATCCACAGATGAGAAAGCGTTCCATTTTTCCGAAATTTATAACCAGTCAATAAGCGAAAATAATTAATCAAGAATTAGTGAAAATAAGCGTTAAAAAATCTCATTCGCAATTAAATAATAAATTCCTTACCTAATTATAATTTCAACTTTTATTAGCTACACACATTTATTCGCATTTGAAATATGAATTACAAAAAACCGGTAAAACATCGACTTTCTGCGTATAATGAAACACGTTCCAACATAACAATACTATTTAGTCAATCCCTCAGATTCGAGTGAGAATCTCAAAAATAGGAAATTACGGACCATTCGACAATAAACCGTGAAAGATTGTCGCATTCGAATATTTTCTACCGCTCGGATTTGAAATCGAACGCTCGAAAGTCAAAAATCGGTCCCCTGTACTTGGCACAAAGATTAAGCATTACCGTTCAACGTGACATGCTGCCAGCATTTTGGGAACAATGCCCACTGGTAGCAGATTGTTAGCTTAGTGTAGTTTTAAGTAAGTTTATAAGTTCGTTCGTTTGTTTTTGTTTGTTTGTCTTTTATCTTAAAGAGGTACTTGTGACGTTATTAGGTTAGGGGTAGTCTCTGGATATATTGAACCGATTTTGAAAATTCTTTTACCAATAGTACCTAAGCCTCGTTATTTGTGAGTTTCATAGATTATATATATTACCTACGCCAAAAAAAAGTTTTTTGCCCATCGAAGTAAACTTCACAAAATACAATCGAGGTGTAAACATTTGCATTCTTAAGACTACATTCACAAGATTAGAATCCTAAGACTGCAAGTACATTACTAACCCTACGTACTAATAATGAATGCATAAATACTATTAAGACTGCACCGAGCAAACGTCGAACGTCCAGTGGCGCCCTTATTACTATTATTGTGTTGTCTAATTAACTAAAGAATGGCCTTTCAATCAGACGATACGTTTTTGTAGCGCTAGTAAAAACACAATTTATAGGATACGTAACAAAGTTTAATAACAATTACCCTTTGACTAGTCAGCTTAACGGGGAAAGGTGGCCACTTTTTTCCGTTAAGTTGATAACTCAAAGGGTAATTGTTATTAAACTATGTAATATACCCTATAAGTTGTGTTTTCATTTGTAGTACAAAAACCTACCGACCAATTTCAAGATAATAATAATAATAATAATAAAGCTTTATTTACTTCCACACAAGTTAATTGCTAGTTAGTTCTAAAAATACATAAGCGGTTATTTTCTATAAGTAGGTTAATTAGTTTGTATGGACCCCTTTCGGGTAAAAGCCTCCTCCAAGAAGTTCCATTTTTCTCTATCTGTAGCTGTGGCTAGCCAACCTCGACCCGCCGTCGCAACTATTTCATCTGCCCATCTGACACGCGGCCGGCCTCTCGCTCTAGTGCCCCGTGGTCCAGTCCATCTCACTGACCGTATGGTCCATCTGTCATCGCTATACCTTGCCACGTGACCTGCCCACTTCCATTTTCTTTTTAGCGAAAAAGTTACGGCGTCAGTTAGTTTTGTTCTCTTACGAATTTCCACATTTCTCACCTTGTCTTTTAATTTTAGACCTAGGCAACTTCTCTCCATTCTTCTTTGAGTAGTACCGATTTTATTTCTTGCCTTGAAATCGAGTGCCCAAGTTTGGCAGGCATAGGTGAGGCATGGTAGTATATCTGAGTCCATAACTATCTTCTTAGCCGGCAGAGGGAGCTTGGATTTTAATATCTCTTTATGAGCCCAGTACTTCTTCCAGGCGATCCCTATTCTTCTGTCTATTTCTTCTATATTTCTTTCTTTGTTAAAAGAGATTTGTTTGCCTAAATAGATGTACTTTTGTACAAACTCAAGAGGGATGTTATTTACTAAGATGGGTGCCGTGTGATGATTAGTCATAACTTTCGTTTTATCGAGGTTCATTTCTAGTCCCACTCTTATACTGGCATGGTGTAAGTCGTTTATCATGTTATTTAAAAGTACTGGGTTTTCTGCAAACAGAATGATATCGTCGGCGAACCTGAGGTGGCTTAAAAAGTTCCCATTCATGTTGATGCCTTGCTTAGACCAAGGTAATTTTTCCATTATGTGTTGTAGGACGGCTATAAATATTTTTGGAGAAATCGGGTCGCCTTGTCTCACACCTCTTTTTATGTCGATTTTTGTGCCTGTTCTATCTAATTTAACTCTGCTTGAACTATTAGCATAGATGTTTTTCAAGATGTTTATGTATTTTTCATTTATATTTTGTGTTTTTAATGCTTCCCAGATACTGCCATGTGATATAAAGTCGAAGGCTTTTTTGTAATCGATAAAAGCTATATATAGAGGTCTTCGGAGTTCTAAATACTTCTCTATCACCTGATCGACCACTTGGATGTGGTCAATTGTGCTGAATCCTCTTCTGAATCCAGCCTGCTCGATCGGTTGGCGTACGTCAATGTCTGAGGATATTCTTTCAAGCAGACAAGCGGCAAACAATTTGTATAGACAGGGCATTAGGCTTATAGGGCGGTAGTTCGCTATGTCTGCTGGGTCACCCTTTTTATACAGCAAGATGATTTCAGATGCAGTCCATAGGGGTGGCACGGTTTCTTCATTTAATATTTTGTTGAATAGTAGCGTGATGGGTGTCAATAGTAGAGTCCTCGCAAATTTGATACACTCGTTAGTAATTCCGTCAGGTCCTGGGCTTTTTTCGGGCTTGAGCTTCATTATTTGCTTTAGGATTTCGGGTTCTGTAAACTCTTGAACCGGAAAAGATGTATCCCTACATTGGTAAGCAACATCAGTTTCTTGTAATGAGTCTTGTTGACTATAAAGGTGAGCATAAAATTCCGTAGCAATATTGATGATCTCCATTCGTGAATTGCATTTGGTAGCGCCGGGCGTAAGTGATGGTATCCATTTTTTTGACCTATTCAGTTCTTTAAATCCTTTTTTAGCGGATCTAGATTTTTCGAGATGTCTTTGTATAGTGTTTATTCTGTAGATATCATAGCAACTTCTTATTTCTTTATTCGTAACTTTATAAAGTTTTTTCAGGTTTTCTTTATCGGTCTTGTTCAGATTTGGCTTATTTTGTAGATTATTTCGTTCTTTCATGAGCTCTAGTGCCTTTTCTGACAAGACTGTACCTATTTTATTTCTTTTTATATTTTTTAAGCTTTCGGTTATGGAGTGCATTATTTTTAGGCAGTATTCATCTGCTTTATAATTTTCGGGTGTTGTTAATAGTTGTGGTATATAGTTATTTAGGTTTTTAATGTATGTGTCTTGCTCTTTCAACGTTTTCAGCGTTGTCGATGTGTTACAAAAATTACGTCTATTCTTTTTCTTTGATTTTAGGTTAATTGTTACTCTTAGCAGTCTATGGTCGGATCCGTAGGGGAATGAGGTCAGTACTTCATACTTAGAAAATAATTGTGGTTTTGTGGTCATGATGTAATCAATCTCATTTTTTGTATTTCTATCTGGAGAGATCCATGTCCATCTGTTAATTTCTTTTAGCTTGAACATGGTATTAATTATTTTCAAATTGTATTCGTACGCATATTGGATGAGCCTTTCACCACGAATGCTTCTATTCCCATAGCCATGATTGCCTGCAACTGAATGCTCATGTTGTTTGGGGATCCCAATCTGTGCATTGAAATCACCCATAGAGATTATGTACTTTGTGGAGATAGAGTCATGAGCTTTCGCCAGGTCATCGTAGAAATTATCAATGTCTTCTTGAGATGAGCTCTCCGTAGGTGCGTACGCCTGTATTATTGCAAAGGGTAAGCTTTCTAGTTCTATTTCCAGTACACATACTCTTTCTGATATTCCGGTAAATGTTTTAATATTTTCTTTGAGATTTTTCTTGACTAGGAAGCCGACGCCGTACAGGCCTTTGGTTTTACCTAGGTAGTACATGATGTGATCATCATCTTCGATAATATTTTCTCCTAGCCGACGGACTTCGCTTAATCCTAATATATCGTGGTTGATGTTTTGTAGCGCTGCCTTTAACTCGATAAGTTTTTCTGCTGACGATAATGATCTCGCGTTGAAAGTGCAAATATTTATTTTTTTATTATTCTTTTCCATAAGAGATTTTCTTGGAGGGTTTTGGTCGAACTCTCCCACGGTGACCAGCCGTGCTGGGAGATAGGGGGTGGGAAGAGGGTCCATCTGTGGTTGCTATGGTGCATTGAGTTGTGTCGTTTTAGCGTGGCCTGGAGAAGTATCAGTTTGAGTGTAGATAAGTTTTGGTTTATGGAGTATGTAATCTTTCATGTTGGTTGGTTTATTTTTCTTTAATGGTTGTTTATTAAATTTTTGAGCTGCTTGACCACTAGGGTGAGGTGTCTCCGGGGATTCGGACAAGTTTCTCTTGTTTATTTGGTTGCCAGAGCGGTTTTTCTTGTTGCTATTCAGTATGATTAACCGATCATATTTGATAAAAGCCGTTTTGCCTTGTTCTCTCTCTTTTATCAGCTGTGGTTGTAATTCCTTGCGTTTGGTAAGGACATCCAAGGGGTAGTCTGGTTTTATATAATATGGGGTATTATCCAGGCATTTTTTCTTGCTTTCGATATTAATTTTTAGTCCAATTGTGGTAAATGTTATTATCACCGGTCTTACTTTTTCACCTTTCTTTCCTAGTCTTCTGACAGCTTCAATGTTATTGCTCTCGTAGCGATGATTAAAGTACGTGTTTATTATATTTATTATATTTCTTTCTAGTTCATGGTAAGATTTTTCTTTCTCTTCTACTCCAAACATTATTAGATTTTTACGTCTTGTGTATCTCTCAAACTTCCTTATTGCCGTGTTATGTTCTTCTAATTTCTTTTCTAAAAGTTCGTTTTTCAGTTCCAAGTTTTTAAATTTTTCGTTTATGTTATTATTAATTGTATTTTTGATGTCTTCTTTCATTTCTTGCATATCGCTCTTCTGTTGCTTCATCTCTAATTGCATGTTCTCCAGTAAATGTTTAATTTCGTCCATAGTTTATTTTTAGACCTGACGGACCTAGCGCCCTCTTTTGTATTTGGTCTGTACTAGGATCTCCGTTGTAGGTGATCGATTATCGTTACTTAGATCTATGATAAAAAGTTTCGTATGATTACGCAAGATGGCGTTCGCGTAGGTGATCTCGGTCAATAGTGCAGATAACGATCTTTAGTCTTGAACTTTTTCGACAGATGGCTTTGGTGGTAGCGCTAATGTTGGAAGCCGCTATGAAGCACAGTTACCTTGCAATTTTTTATTCCAGTTTAGGTTATGTTTTTATCTTCGTCGGTTTTAGGAATCTTTACAGTCCGTTTACGAACTTGTATTGTTTCACTGCTTCTTATTTTGCACTTTACACTATTGATATTGTTTTTTCTAAGTCCCTTTTGATTTACATTACGATGATCTTTATATTCACAGGTCGTTATTTTTATGTTCAAAAATCACTTTCACTATTAGATGTTCACTTTTTCCTTCACTTTGTATGGATGCAATAGTATCTAAATATTGTAATGCAGCCCTTTTTTGGCCGATATTGATGACTTTTATAATTTTAAAGTGAAGTTTAATATGGACTCGAAGTAAACAGTGGCACAGTGGCGCCCTCAACTTTAGTTTATTAGAAAACACAATAATAGTAATGAGGGCGCCGCTGTACATCCGGTGTACGCTCGGCGCAGTCTTAATTATATCAGGGGGGCTAACATGGCTGCGTTTATCGGGTCACAAAAAGTGGATAAAACATCCGTCACTTTGTAACACAATAAGTGCGAGAGTGACGGATGCTTTTATCCACATTTTGTCACGTGATAAACGATTTTGACAGTAGTTGAAAAAAGATGATGGTAGCGATCCGGACAGACCCTGGGGGTTCCATCATTAAAACGATCCATGGTCCATTCTCGTCTACTTAATATATTCTTATGAGTATGAAACTGCGCAGACTGTAGCTAATCTATACAGTACGCGAATGGCTGTCAAACGCAGCTTATCCGCTTTCATCTACAATCGATCGGGGTGTGGCGGCACTAGCAGCGGGGCGTAAAGTGCAAATTATAAAGCGGTAGCGGTAACATGCGGCGGCTTGTTCGATTAATTTTCTATTTGCATTTTTTTCGGAAGCTCTAATTTCCGATCTGGAATTCCCCCAGTTGCATATATTTCCAATTTGAACATGATCGAAATAGGCAGATAGGGTTATGTTAGATTAGGAGCAGGCCTAAAAGACCAAAGCACTCTGAAAGAGGAGGTCCGCGTAGGCAGGGCTCCATCGACACAAAAAAATATATTTCTGGAATTTATTTATTTATTTACTATAGGAAAGCCAGCAGCTGATAAATTACACTAAACATAAACATAACACAACTAATCGCTTATTAAACCAATCGCCACTACTCTCCGCTCGCAGTCAACCACACCCTCCTGCTTGAGACACCAGCATTAATATTGCATTGATTATTTCAGCCCATTAGTCCGTATACCTTATTGTGCTGACTCATGTTTCATTTATTGTATCTAAGCAGGCACCACTCCCCGCTAGCAGTCAACCACACCCTCCTGCTTGAGACGCCGGGCGTAAGTGATGGTATCCATTTTTTTGACCTATTCAGTTCTTTAAATCCTTTTTTAGCGGATCTAGATTTTTCGAGATGTCTTTGTATAGTGTTTATTCTGTAGATATCATAGCAACTTCTTATTTCTTTATTCGTAACTTTATAAAGTTTTTTCAGGTTTTCTTTATCGGTCTTGTTCAGATTTGGCTTATTTTGTAGATTATTTCGTTCTTTCATGAGCTCTAGTGCCTTTTCTGACAAGACTGTACCTATTTTATTTCTTTTTATATTTTTTAAGCTTTCGGTTATGGAGTGCATTATTTTTAGGCAGTATTCATCTGCTTTATAATTTTCGGGTGTTGTTAATAGTTGTGGTATATAGTTATTTAGGTTTTTAATGTATGTGTCTTGCTCTTTCAACGTTTTCAGCGTTGTCGATGTGTTACAAAAATTACGTCTATTCTTTTTCTTTGATTTTAGGTTAATTGTTACTCTTAGCAGTCTATGGTCGGATCCGTAGGGGAATGAGGTCAGTACTTCATACTTAGAAAATAATTGTGGTTTTGTGGTCATGATGTAATCAATCTCATTTTTTGTATTTCTATCTGGAGAGATCCATGTCCATCTGTTAATTTCTTTTAGCTTGAACATGGTATTAATTATTTTCAAATTGTATTCGTACGCATATTGGATGAGCCTTTCACCACGAATGCTTCTATTCCCATAGCCATGATTGCCTGCAACTGAATGCTCATGTTGTTTGGGGATCCCAATCTGTGCATTGAAATCACCCATAGAGATTATGTACTTTGTGGAGATAGAGTCATGAGCTTTCGCCAGGTCATCGTAGAAATTATCAATGAGATGAGCTCTCCGTAGGTGCGTACGCCTGTATTATTGCAAAGGGTAAGCTTTCTAGTTCTATTTCCAGTACACATACTCTTTAACACGGTAACATGCGGCGGCTTGTTCGATTAATTTTCTATTTGCATTTTTTTCGGAAGCTCTAATTTCCGATCTGGAATTCCCCCAGTTGCATATATTTCCAATTTGAACATGATCGAAATAGGCAGATAGGGTTATGTTAGATTAGGAGCAGGCCTAAAAGACCAAAGCACTCTGAAAGAGGAGGTCCGCGTAGGCAGGGCTCCATCGACACAAAAAAATATATTTCTGGAATTTATTTATTTATTTACTATAGGAAAGCCAGCAGCTGATAAATTACACTAAACATAAACATAACACAACTAATCGCTTATTAAACCAATCGCCACTACTCTCCGCTCGCAGTCAACCACACCCTCCTGCTTGAGACACCAGCATTAATATTGCATTGATTATTTCAGCCCATTAGTCCGTATACCTTATTGTGCTGACTCATGTTTCATTTATTGTATCTAAGCAGGCACCACTCCCCGCTAGCAGTCAACCACACCCTCCTGCTTGAGACACCAGCATCAATATTGCATTGATTATTGTAGCCCATTAGTCCGTAAACCTTATTGTGCTGACTCATGTTTCATTTAGTGTATCTAAGCAGGCACCACTCCCCGCTAGCAGTCAACCACACCCTCCTGCTTGAGACACCAGCATCAATATTGCATTGATTATTCTAGCCCATTAGTTCGTAAACCTTATTGTGCTGACTCATGTTTCATTTAGTGTGTCTAAGCAGGCACCACTCCCCGCTAGCAGTCAACCACACCCTCCTGCTTGAGACACCAGCATCAATATTGCATTGATTATTCTAGCCCATTAGTTCGTAAACCTTATTGTGCTGACTCATGTTTCATTTAGTGTATCTAAGCAGGCACCACTCCCCGCTAGCAGTCGACCACACCCTCCTGCTTGAGACACCAGCATCAATGTTGCATTGATTATTCAAACCCATTAGTCCGTAAACCTTATTATGCTGACTCATGTTTAATTTAGTGTATCTAAGCAGGCACCACTCCCCGCTAGCAGTCAACCACACCCTCCTGCTTGAGACACCAGCATCAATATTGCATTGATTATTCTAGCCCATTAGTCCGTAATAGTACATTATTGCCTAGGCGCGGAAAGTAAGGGATTTCCTGACGAGGTGGTTAGTAGGCCGAGCAATAGCGAGGCCTTCTAAAATACGAGTCAGGAAATCCTCGTTTCCGCCGAGGAAAATATGTTTTTTTCAAATAATGCGAGGAAATTATACAAATACATAATTATTAGTATTTTTTAAAAACTGACAAATTCGGAGAGAATGTTTGTTTGAAAACTACGCGTATTAGTTAAGATAGTTTCACGCACAATGCACCGCCGCCGGCCCACACTGGTGGGTGCCACAAGTTGTGTGTGTGGGATTTTTTTCACGTTCCTTTCGATTTTGTATGCAATAGAGAGCACTTTTAATAAACAATATGGACATGTTTTCATACGGTTTTTTTACTCCTAGGAGTAAAATGAGGCAATTTCCGTCCTTGTGTTTCAATCTGAAAACCGTTCTTTCCGAGCATGTTTGAGAAAACTTTATTGTGCTGACTCATGTTTCATTTAGTGTAACTAAGCAGGCACCACTCCCCGCTAGCAGTCAACCACACCCTCCTGCTCGAGACACCAGTAATTCAGTATCAATGTTGTTCTAATTATTCTAGCCCATTGGTCCGTGAATCTTATTGTGCTGACTCATATTTCATTAAGTTTATCTAAAGAGGTATCAATTCCCGCTAGCAGTCGACCATAACCTCCTGCTTGAGACGTCGCGTCGGCGTCAATGACGTGCTAATTACCGCGCCTAGTTAGCTCGAGACGGCTTATTTATGGCTATACAGTTTATTTATAATTATTAATTTATTTAGGAATCTATAGCAGATTAAAATAAAATTCGATTTTGGACATTTGAGGTTCGTGTAGAAATCAGCTTTAAAGGGCATACAAAATGTTTATAACCGTTTGAAAGGTCTCATCGGAACGTTTTAAGTAAAAAAATATATATGTACGGACGTATGCAAACTCTTTACTGCACAAAAAACCTACAAGTAAATTCATAAATAAACTTGAACAACATGTATGTTTTCACTCTGTTACGTAGAATTCGTGTCACAAATGCCACGAACGCGTTTTAGTAACTTAACACTCTCACGGCTGTAAATGCCGGTGTAAAAAGTTATTTTATTTTATTTTTACACAGATCAGCTTTCGGCGGCAATTCCATCCACTTAGAACTCACCGAACTATAGGTATACTTTGCTCTTATGAAATTAAAGTTAAACCTAACACTTCTCCTCATTAAATTATAGTTGTTCAATAATTTGCGGATAAAGTTATATGTTAAGCACAATTATGGTTATGCTAATTAATGTTATAACAGGGTTAATCCGTAAAAAAAAATTTTTTTTAAGTATAGTAATATACAGCTCTAACCCGAACCTGACCGTATTTTTAGAAAACTGAAAAGTGGTCCGACACAGCTGAAAGCCAATTTAGGAAAAATTATAATTAAGGCTTGCGATATTTTAGGAAAAAAAAAGTTAGGACAAATAATAGTCTCCTGTAGAAATCCAATTACCACCGAACGCTTGTTTGTTACTATTAAATGTATTAGGTAGTTACACTTACATATGTAAAACGGGATTGTATTAATAATATAAAAAAAAACAAAGTCCATCATGGGTCATATTTCATAAAAAAAACGATTACATATTATAACCATTATCTTAAATATATAAAAGGAGAAACTGACTGACTGACTGACATATCAACGCACAGCCTAAACGGCTAAACGTAGGCACTTGAAATTTGGAAAAGACGTAGCTTAGGTACCGTAGAGGTGCACTAAGAAATGCCCCGAAATTCCCACAGGAACGGGAATTAGCGGGAAAATCCTTTTGTATGAAAAATCTAAACCGCGTAAGATAGCAAACCAACGAAGTGCTCACGGGTCTGCTAGTCATAATATAATATCTATAATGGTTTTATTTCTGAAACCACAAACTTAACACCCAATAGGTAAGGTTAGGGTTGTTTTATAACAATCCATAAAAACATACGAATTTAGAAAAAAAAACTATTTTAAATTATGACCACTATCCCCATTATGCTCGTTACCAGTTATGTGTTTAAAACTTAATATAATGCGATACGTTCCCACACAATAGTACATTACTACAGAGGCCGGGAAGTAGGGGGTTGCCGGCCGAGTGATATAGACGGCCGAGCGAAGCGAGGCCGGATACTTACGAGGCTGGCAACCACTTTTCACGGCGAGGTACGTATAGTGCTTTTCTCAAACATATGCAATTAAATAAAAAATACATCACTCAAAAAAGTAAATTGATAAATGTCCACCCTAGGGAAGAAAAGTAATTGGGTGTTAAAATAAAGTACCAGGAGCGCAGCGGTAATTAGGAGGTATATCAGGCATAGCGCAACTTAGATCTCAGGCGGTGCGGGCAGCCGGCGGGCGGGCGGCGGGCGCACACGACACAGCGCGGATGTCTCCCAAACGTTTATGCACTCCTAGTATTTGACGTTATAACATTTTCTCAAAATTTTTAAAAATATAATTTAGATATTCAGCCTGTTCATAAAACCAGCTGTCATGGCCATATTAAAATTAAAAAAAATTACTTCCCGGCCTAGGCCTTCAATTTTGTATGAAATTCCTTTACAGTTCTCTCGAGTTGTTCCGTCGGGAACGTGGCACTTTGAAGCCTAAAATAACTAACATAACGCCGACATTACATAGCATGTTTGAGAAAAAGATATTGTCCTCGGTTTTGTTCGAGGAGGCCGCACGCGCCGCCGCGGCCGCACCGGCCACATGCCGCCGCCTCCACACTTTTCACAGGTTGTGGTACAAGCAACACATAAATATGGCCAGTCACTATTGTATTTGACTGTTCAATTTTTTTTTCTGATTTCATTTATAATTTAGGTGTTTTTTTTTCAAGATTCAATTCAACTTCCTGCTGTCTTTTCGTCGGTGAAACTCCAAAAGCGTAAGTAAATTTTTTATTAGCATAATGCACCTTTCTTATTAGATAGTTAGGTGTATTTTGCTCTATCATTAAATTGTTAGTTACGCGGTTTATTTTAGCAGTATCATATTAACTTTTGCTTTCTATTGTTACATATCTTTGGTAAGTTAAGAAAAACAATTAATATATTCAATCGGGATGAATGGCGGAAAAGAGGGGAGGCCTTTGCCCAGCAGTGGGACACCCAAATAGGCTAATAAAAAAAAAATGTGTCCATAAATGGTGCATTTTGGTCGTTAACTGGAATATTATTTATTTATTTATTTATTTACTTATTTATCACCATATGAAAAATTATGAAATAAACCCAGCCACGTGCAGAAAAAATATAGTTTGTTTTCGTCATAAGTTGTGATTGTGATCGGTGATAGTGTGGGCAGCTCAACGAACAACGCGGCAATTTCCTTTGATGCGTGCCCGAAAAACCGACCAATCACGGGTCGCAGGCGATCATACACGATCACAGACGATGATCGGCGAAATACAGCCGTATGCCTTCTACACTATTGTGCTCACCCGTAATCGTCTGTATTCGTCGATATTGTAAAGGGCCCATAAGAATGAAAACTCATTTAATTTTATGCAACTGATACATAATGAGAGACTCGTGTGATCCTATTATGAAACTCGCTGACGCGAGTTTCATGAAACCATACTCGTATTTTAAGGCCTAATTATGTATAGTTGCATACACTACTTTATCTTCAAACATATCATAAGTAATAAGTACTCTAAGATGGGTTCAGATCCCATAGAGAAATTACCTGCAATTCTACTAGTGCAACCTGTAAAGTATCTATAGACTATAGATATTAAAAAAATGCAGTAAAAAATATATTTGAACAAATACAGAAACATTTTATTTATTGTAATAGTTGTAATAACAACAAACAAAAAACTTTTCACCATCCTACTTTCGTAACAGCAAAAAAACAACAAATAAATGACATTAATAATGGCGGCAATTCGATCCTCCGTGAAGAGGAACGTTATTAAAAAAAATAGACAACCGAATGAAGTCCCACACACACACATTCTCAAGTCACACACACCAGATCAAATGTCATGCGGTTTATACTAAAAGAACATACTGAATTGACGTTTCGAGTCGATAACAGTTTTAATATCTATGAATACTAGAACAGAGACCCTTTTGAATTTTGACAGCTGTTCCAAATTTAAATTCAATAACCTTACCAAAATCTGTACTGTTATAACATAATATTACAGTACAGATTTTACCTATTACCACAGAACTCAATGATTTTTTTTTTTTTTTTTTATGGCATCGAGTAGACAAACGAGCACACAGGCCACCTGATGGTGAGTGGAAACTGTGACCCATAGACATTCGCATTCACAAGACTGCAATGCAATCCTAAGACTGCAAATGCGTTGCCAACCCTGAGGACTAAGATGGAATGCCTCTATGCTAGTGATTTCACCGGCTGTCTTATCCCCAAACCGGAACACAACAGTGTGAACACTGCTGTTTGGCGGTAGGTTAATGGATAAGATGGTGGTAGCGATCCGGACGGACCCTGCACAAGGTCCTACCAATTAATCACAGTATTCAAAAGAGTTTTCATTTATATCTAGCACCTACTTTCTCCACCTACCGATAACCGCGTTCCACTTGTCTTTTGGATCAATACAATAATAAACTCGCCTATTCATTTTCCATCAGCAAATATCCCCGGGGTCATAAAATGGTCCCTACAGGACAGGTGTTCAAATACCTGGAATTTCTATCGCCCGTAAAACCTTTATTGCCTCGGAGAATGATTGAAAACACTTGTTAAAGTGAGTAAATAATGAAAGCTGATAAAATGCCCCGTAGGCAGGTTTAACATTTACAAAGACTGTCACTTAAGTTGCACAACAAACATAACTTGAACTCTAGCTCATGGGAATTACAGTTGGTGGCCATTTTAATAAAGAAAGTCACTGAACTGTTGTATTTTCTTAACGTTAAGATCGTTAGAGATTTTCGAAGACTAACAATAAGATACGGGTATGTATAGCATTGACTTCAGCTATCAATCTATAGCTTCTATTCATTAATTGTCCATTTTCGAAAACTTCTATCGTTACTGTAGCCGATATAGGCTGCTTACGCCAGTTAATAACATTCGCCGAAAGCATGTTTCACTTAGTATTTTAACCTTTTTTTCGAGATACTGTGATTCACAATACCTGGGATTTGTTCTGAATGTCGGTTTTGTGTACTTATAATTAAAACTCGATTCCACTGTGATTAAAACTTGCTTTCGAAACCATATTGCACATTTGCGATACGACCTATGACAAAGTTTGGATAAAGCATCCGTCACGTTTTGACACGTAAATAAGTATGAGAGTGACGGATGCTTTATCCACATTTGAGACGCGATAAAGACGCAGCCATACCTACTAGGCCCGCAGGAGTTATTTAAGTATAACATTAAAGAACGATTTGATTTAAAGCTTTAAAACAAAGTCCCTACTTTGTCAAGCACATTGTTACTGATAATACTTCAAAATCATTAAATGTAAATGTCTATCATGGCGCTAAATATTTATTAAAGAAGCCCTGTAGAAGTTTCTGTTATCTATTGCCGCTCGGGAGCTAGGGTTGCGTTATAGTGCATCGTTAGATATTAATTACACAACCAAACGCGGCGACGGCCCGGCCCCGACTAAACCGGCTTGGTGCGAACTGTTGAGTTTGCTTGTGGTGATTCGCGGTGCGTACGGTCAAGGCACGCACACCATGCAAGCCGTGCGCTATACCTTGTTTGAAGATAAACTACTGTTGATATTATGCTATTACTTTATCTTTGGAACTTCTCGTATCGTCAGTCTGTCTGCCATTTGTTTCGTTAATCCACTAGGGGCCATGAATAACATTTTGACATTTATATTGCTGTAAGGTCAGTACAACTGAAGAGCATACAAATCTAGAAATTAGCCAGTTTTATTATCAAACACGATAAAACCCAAACTCTAACATATTCATAGTTTTCATTCCACCATGTTGACTTCATGCTAACGCCGGGACGGTTTCTGAATGCATAATCTTGTCTCAAGAGAATGGAAAAGTTCAATGAATGGAATGAACGTATTCATTCTGAGTTTTCCACTTTGAAACGAGATATGGAGCAGATATTAAAGGGATTGGAAGCTCAGCTAAATCTACATACTGGAATTATTAATTTTATGCCTTCACTCTTTGTTAACGAAAACCATGAGTTAAGTATATAACTAGATCAGTTCCAACATAAATCAATAATTTGTCATCAGCGCGCATTTCGTTACTATATATATTTTTTTTAATTCTCCTCTGGGTAAAGTGCAAAAGTCGCACATAGCCAGATGCACATGTAATTTTTTTCATTAACCCATAAATGCCCAGAACTAATATTTTAGGGCATATTGTGCTGTTGATCATTTTCGAATCAGAAGACAAATAAGGATCCAATAACAGTATAAATTGGGATATTATGGTGTTGAAAGTTTTCGAACCAAGGGGCATATTACGGGTTAAGTCTAGCAATATTTACCTTGTATTTTAAAATCCGCTCAGCCTTTACTAATCAACTTAGATACATTCAAGTACATCCATTAAACTGTACCCTCTATGGATAGTAGGGTAAAACTACACGTGCGGACTGAATAAGGTTCGTTATTCGGTATCATTACCCTAGGATTCTAATCGTAGGTTGCGTTAGCGGTAAACTCGATACATCACCATCACCATCAATTCCACACAAAACAAGTCGATTTCGAGCATCAAATATGCTGCCTACGCCCAATAGGAAGCAACGCTGAATCGCAATATCTTTACATTTGCAAATGTGTGCGTACGCATGTATAAATATACGTCTGTCAATTTTACACAAGCACCGTGCCATGTGTGCGTCAGTTTCGTTCCGAATAACTTCTGCGTTGCCTTTACCACTACACACAGAGACCTATACCCTCAAGTGATTTACTATTGCCTTGATTGGGATTCAAACAAATGGATCTGGGCTTGCGTTAAGTCGCCATCCATCCTGAATGGACCTGCCCACGCCTTTCAATCGCAGCTAATGACGGCTCTACAACTAGGGTTACGTAGACGCTAAAGCATGGGTGTAATTTGTTATTTAGGGTAAGAAACAATTCCGAAAATTCCCCATCTACCCAAAATAGAATTTGAAAACTCTACAACCTAAAGTAATTTTTAACACTAAACCGGGCAATAGCACGTCGGACCATGCTCCGTGTAGGGTTCCGAAGCCGTTACGACTAACACAAAAAACTATCTCAAAAAACCACATGTATGAATTTTCTTTTTAAAGTTATTTGGTGCCGTCTTAGATGATTTTTAGTAGGTATAAACATTTTAGTCTCCTTCGCAATATATTTTTGAAAGACCTATCCAACGACATCCCACCCTACAGAGTAGACGAAAAAAAAATACATGCCCACGTTACGAGTAGGGGAGGTACAGTAAAAAAAATATTTGTGTCAACATTTTATTTTACCACTTTGTTGGCGTGACTAATATGTATATTCATGTCAAATTATTGCTTTCTAGTACTAAGAGTCTCTGGACGGACGGACGGATATGCCGAAACTATAAGTGTTCCCAGTTTGACCACGGAACCCTAAAAAAGGATAACCTCACACTAATTGACCTTCTCTCAAACTAAGCCCTGAGTTTGTACAGACAAATATAAAAAGTACGCAGCCTAGCTCACAGAGTACGCAACATCTCAAAAATATGTCGTAACATAAATATGTATGAGAGGACTTTACGAACATTTTTTTGCACTTGACTGCATACATACACATACATGCACTCACGCCCTCATTCCCAGAGTGGGGTAGGCAGAGCTACAGAATTGGGATTGTTCATATTTTTACAATTACTCCAATTCGAAAACCATTTCGAGGAATAGGGTTTTTAAGCCGTTCTGCATTATTAAGTTTTTGAAATATTTATCTATTTTGGATATTTCGACAAAAGTATGTTTAACCTTTGTTTGACTTTCGTTTTCGGCTTGAAGCCCTCCTAGGTGTATCTTACGGGTTAAGCGAAAACAGCTTGAAATAGTATGTTTTAATAGACTATTACAATCACTTTTTTTCACTGGATATTATTTAATTGTTTTAATTTATTAGAAAATGCCATCCGAAATTTAAAATAATCATGTCATCCATAAAATGTCTGCTAAATACATAAAGATATTAAAACAAAACTATTGGGTCAAATCCAAAATTAATGAAATTGGTGTCTTAAAATTTCCTGTTCTTTCGAATGAGAAAGTAAAAACCGTGAGCTATTTTTTTGGTCAATCCCAATTACCAACAACTCTAAAAACTTGTTGTTAATTATTTAACCACATTTTGCAGGGTGCAAGCCGAACGCCTAACAATACTACAAGCCTTTATTCCCTTAGTCGCCTTTGACGACTTCCACAGGAAGACATAGAGTGGCACTATTCTAAGACGGCAACCACGGTATTTATGGATAAATACATAGAACACATCTAAAAGTCATAAACCAATACTAGCACAGATATAAACCAATCAGAAACCAATGTCATTACTACCAACTTCCCTAACAGTATTATCGAACGCGGGCCTGGAGTAATTTAATTTATCAAGCCTATTGCTCAAAGAAACTGAAAGAAACTACCTCAAAGTCGAAGTCGAGATTTTTCATACACAAGTTTGAAATAGGAACGAGTTGATTGTCTCTAAAATGTCTTCTAACTACGGCGGCAACTCCTTGTCTTAATTTGATTGTGAAGAGTGAAATTTAAATTAAAATTACTTAAGTTCCAAGCAATTCAGACGATTGATTAATTAATTGACGCAATATAATTTCATTTGAGTTCAATAATCCATCAAATTCCTTACAGCAATAAGTTCGTTATTTATTAAGTTGCTTCATATAGTTTTGGCTTTAGAATATCGGTCAGTTTGATAACTTCCTGGTACTTAAAAAAATAGAAAAATTAATTACGGTAGTTTATTGTAATGTAATGGAAACCAGTCAAGTGTTTTTTTGGATTCACGCTCCGACGGTTCCGTAGAAACGACCGAACGAGCGAATGTCGCAGCGGCGAGTTAAAGTAGTCCCGTCAGAGCGAACAAAACACATTACAGCGCGTGCATTCTCACCTAGGCAACCTTTTACGTTGGATCTTATGTGTGGAAGTGGTAAAAAAGTTACCATTGTTCATTTTTGTTCATGAGTATTTTTTTTGGAAAATGCCTTCCTAAAATCTCTTATAATATAAATAGTACGGGTAAATAAACATCTAGCTCCTACACAAATTCAATTACGGAATTTCGACGTTGACTAAGCCAATACCTAAAGTCCAGTGTTGGAAAACAGCCCGAAATTCCCGATCCATTTCAATATTCCAGAATTTCGGAACTTACGCGCTAGTTAGAGGTTTGCAACTAAATGTCAGTTGCCGTAACTAACCCGTAGGTAACAGTCAGCTGTAGCCTTACCGTGAGTTGTAATTGCCGTACTCTCTAGCGAGTCGAATGCTCTGTTGCTCACAGTATTGTTAGCGAAAATTGGTTGAGAAATCGAATAACATACACACAAAAATGTTATGTTTTCAAAAACAAAAAACAGCCTTCAAAAACGCATGTTTTTCTTTTCAAATGATAATAATTACGTCAGTTAAACTCAAGTCGGCTTTTGCTTTAAATTATTGTAAGACACCGATTTAAGTTTGACTTACCTATTACCATTTCAATGAGTTATTTTTTGTGGTAATAAGCATGGTTTTTTCAAAACAATTATTATTATTTGTCATCCAAAAAGTCCCGCCCCTATACGTACATTGGTGCAACGTTAATTTGAGTAGAAAACGCAACATCTTGATTTAAAAACACTTGAGAACTATATAATATCTCAGATAAAACTCCTGTAGCAATATGAACCTTATTACGAGTAAAAGAAATTAATACTGCTTTGCTAAATGAATTTAAGATAGTGCTTATTGGCTAAGGAAGGCAGTAAAGATATCAAACATCGGCTATCTGGGCTATATTTATACTTCAAAAATGGCGCTAGTAACAAAATTGACTGACCTAAGAATAATGTTCTCGAAAACGTAAATTATGATTAAAAGGTTTGCGACATAAATCCATTTAGCGAGCATTAAAATGGAACTTTATTGTTTAGTGTCAAATGACAAATGCTGTCATTTGTCACTTTGTCATTTGACACTAAACAATAAAGTTCCATTTTAATGGACATGAAAACGTCACTCATTTAATACAATCATTGATTGACAGTTCGGGTGCCATCGTATTCCGATTGAGATCCGAGTTTTCCCGAAGGAAAATCATTTTGCACTACATCTATACTTATTATACTGCGAAAAATTACAAAGATTATTAACCGTAAAACGGGGTGAGTAGGGATTAAGGGGTGAAAAGGGGCACATCCTAAAATGAAGCATTATGTTACTAATTATAAGACTGAAATTATTTCCAATAGACGTAGCGTTATTGTTCATTTAATACTTGTTCTCATTTGTAACAAGTTATGACTTACGTTCCTATTCACCCCGTTTTACGGTATATTGCGACAGATGCATTAATAATATTCCTAATTTACGAAACCTGAACGATGCAGACAATGGTCACGTACCTTTTTAACAAGCTGAGAAATGCACTGATATATCAGTATTATGTAGTAAATAACTGCAGAAAACAACGACAACCCAATCTAAAAATCAAGAAATTTTAGTAGGCATTTAGGTGGTGTTTAAAACCAATTAAGAAATGCTTTATATTATTTATGTGAACTGAGGCCCTTGCCACGACGCATTACGCTAAATAAGTCATATCTTAGGTTGTATCCTTACCCCGATTTACGGTATTGTATACATCTTATATACCGAGATTATTAAGCCAAAAACACACTGAGGGCCTTAGGCGGTGCGTTCGCATACAAGAAATGCACCCTCCACGCTTTTGACACGATTTTCAGTATCGAGGCGCGCCTCCACTCTCAATGCATTTGCGCCTTTAAGGATGGTGCAGACAGACAGACGGCTCAAAGTGAGACGTTAAAAAGTGACCCTTGATCTGCGTTAACACGATACATTTTAAAAGTAAAAGTGAAAACAAAAGACAGGCGCGGGCCTCGCGTTGGCACTGAATTAAGTTTTTTTTTTATGGTATAGGAGGCAAACGAGCAGACGGATGGCCTGATCAAATAAATCCAAAAAAAAACAGCGTTGCCGGCCTTTCAAATGAGAGTACGTTATTTTCTTGAAGGTTTGAAGGTCGTATCGGTCCGGAAATACCGCAGGCGACAGACCATTCCACAGTTTAGTTGTGCGAGGCAGGAAATTCCGGATGAAACGCACAGTTGTGGACTGCCAACCATCTAATTGATGGCGGTGGAAATTCTGTCATCATCTATCTTTAAATATATAAAAGGAGAAACTGACTGACTGACTGACATATCAACGCACAGCCTAAACGGCTAAACGTAGGCACTTGAAATTTGGAAGGGACGTAGCTTAGGTACCGTAGAGGTGCACAAAGAAAGGAATTCCCGAAATTCCCACGGGAACGGGAATTAGCGGGAAAATCCTTTTGTATGAAAAAATCTAAACCGAAGCGAAGCGAGGGCGGGTCGCTAGTATTATTATATTATTAGCACAGATCAAAGCACAGAGTTTTCAACGTTTCTCTTTAAGCTGATCCGTTGCCGAGTAGTTAAGTCTGCGACAACCTTTAACGCATTCACTGCCAGGGGACGTAGGCTTAGAACATACTGGTATGACAGTGAACGCATATATGCGTCGGTGGCAGTTAATGCGTTAAGCCGCGCCGTGATGAATGTGTAGGCCTGTGGCACTAGGTTTTAGCTCGCACATAAATCGCGAATGATTCAGTGGACTTACGTTCGGTACGGTTCGTAGGGCTTAAGTTCGCATTTTTTTATCTGGCTTTAGCATAAAGTCTTTTTTTCAATTATGTAATCTAGATTCCGTAAAACGGGGTGAGTAGGGACAACACCTAAAATAAAACATTATGTTACTAATTATAAGACTGAAATTATTTCCAATAGACGTAACGTTATTGTCTATTTAATAATTGTTCTTATTTGTAACAAGTTATGACTTATTTTAAGTTGTGTCCATACTCACCCCGTTTTACGGCAATATACAAAATGGTGTTGGTATGCCAATAATGACAAAAGTAGATTAAAGAATATAATTATTTATATTTACTTATATTTCTATCTATACATAAACCCCATGCTTGTAGTGAAGGATTTCTAATTTTTTATACTTTTTAAGTTTTATCCATTTATTAAACATAATGTACGTTCTGGAGTTTCTTGCGGCGCTTCTTCTCCGCAATGATGGTCTCGTCCGAAGCGCTGGTAGACTCACCCTATATTACCGACGTGTAAACGAGCCCGTATGTGGACAATTTACTGAATAAATACTTTGATTTTGATTTACACTTATCTTATTAATTGGTGCTGGAAATTTATTTTACTACAAAATATTACGGTAAGGTAAATATGGCAATGCCGTCCACGCTTAAACTTCATAATATCGTATACTTATTTTTACTCACATGCGACAAACGAATTATAATGTATATGCATATTATGCATTCAATATTAAAACTGACCTAAATTTATTACGCTCAAAATTAACTGTATTATCATAATACGAAAACTATTTCATTCAGTTGAAACTATATTATCATAATTATGAATTTAACTCAATATCAAAAGTTACCCAATTTTATTCCGCCCATACTTAACTAAGTTATAAAATATTATTCTCATAATATGAAACCTTGCTTCATATTTTTAATTCAATATTACCCAACTCCCAGTATCAACTTACCCAATTTTCAGGCTGGTATTTCGTAGGCGTGTCGCCGCCCGTTCGCGGATCATTTTCAGTCACTCTCGGGCTACTCTGGCGTGTTTCAGCGGATTCAGGCAGTTCGCGCGCGGCGCTCGAGGTGGAAGGACGCGTCGCTCCGTGAGCCGAAGTTTACCCGTACCGCGATACGTGCTGTGTAGTTTGACTTGGATTAAGAGTGAATAGTGAGAATTTGAGGATTGAAGTTATTTAAATGCAGTTGAATTAAAGATTAAGAATTATTTCATGTATTTAACTTGAAATTTGGAACTAAGTTTATGAAAGTTTTGATCTTTTAAAGTAGGTAATTTAAAATAAATCATAAACTGTTCACTGCATATTGCTCGACAGTTATTTTTTGGTAAGTTTAGAATTAGTATTTTAATTATTTTAACTTTCTGGTTTTTATTTTTGCTAAAAAGAACTCTTAGTAACATCGTTACGAACTTCTATAATATTATTTTGTTACTAAATTATATTATAAGCAATTTATCTTTTGTAAAATAACAATAAACAAATCTTTTGATAACTTTCACGGTCTACTACCTACTACTACGGATACTAGATCTGAAATGTAGTAATGGATACCTAGGTATATTACTAAATAGTAATAAATGTGATAATCTACTCCTTTGTTTTTTTCTTTGATAATATTAATTTAAAGTACATGAGACATTGGACGCAGAAAATTGATCACTAACAGGAAAGTACATAACAATAGTAACTGTTATAATTTATGATGATATTATAATTCTCCGTTATAAAAGTAAAGCTTGTAAGTATTATTTTTTAAATACCATGAACTTAGCTTTGTAAAGAAACAATAAAAAGTAGCAAAATGTGTTCTCTAGTGAAAGTGAATAATGTTAAGGAAACACTTTTAAACTTATGTTTCTCATCTTTCTCATTTTTAATAAATCGTAGGCAGTCGGTTTCCGATTCACTCTTATTTTTTTCTAAAAAGAGTTATTATCCTAGCCTTCTCCATCAACAATATTTTTCAAGACCAGATCGTAAGATAATAATAAAGTTTTATACAACTTCTTTAGCCCTCGAAAAGTTTCTTCATAGGTATAAATTTATCTCTACTGGCGGCCGTAAAAAACGGAACTTTTCTACTTTGCCCACACAATTGAAATAAACAACACTTTTCCCAATATACTTTTTTATTACTAGACTGGCTTAAATTATGTAACGTTTATTAAAATCAGAATAAAACAAATAACGTTCGTTAAGATAACGAACATGTGTTTTTAGGATTCTGTTGTTATTAAAATACAAAATTATTGCCTAGGCGCGGACAGTAAGGGATTTCCCGACGATGTGGTTAGCACTGCTAAAACACGAGTCAGATAATCCTCGTTTCCGCCGAGGCAAATATAAAGCTTTTCTCAAACAATGCGAGGAAATGATACAAATAAATAATTATAAGTATTTTTATAAACCTTTGACAAATTCGGAGAGAATGTTTGTTTGAAAACTACGAGGGTTAGTTAAGATAGATTCACGCACAACGCGCCGCCGGCGCCGCCACCACTGCAGGCGCCTGGCACACACAAGTTGGGTTTACGGGATTTTTTTCACGTTCCTTTCGATTTTAGATGCAATAGAGGCACTTTTAATAAGCAATATGGACATGGATGGAAAGTGTTTTCATACGTTTATTTTACTCCTATAACAATTTAAAAAGAAGCGCTGGCGTAGTTGTTAGTAATCCTGCCTCTAAAGCTAGTGGTCCTGGGTTCAAATCCCGGTAAGGGCAGATATAGTGTGACGAGCGCGAATATTGGTCCTAAGTCATGGATGTTTTCTATGTATTTGAGTACTTATACATATGTTTCCCTAAGTATTTATATCGTTGTCTAGTACTCATAGTACAAGCCTAGAGCTTAGTTTGGGACTAGGTCAATCGGTGTGACATTGTCCCCGTGATAAAAAAGGGGGCCCTCATACAAACGACGTGTTTTTTGGAGACTTTTGCTTCGTGCGTCATATTATTTATACGGAACCTATTGTATGCAAATCTGATTTTTTAAACACAGTTACGAGTTCCATAAACAGCCAAATAAGATACAGCACGAGGCATATTGTACAGTCACGAGATTAAATTTGGTACCTTGGGTCCAAAGCCAATCTGAAATTTTATGACACTAAGGTTGAGTTTCCTCAAAGTTTTTAATGACTTGACATCTCTGATGACATATTTTTCTTGCAATGGCTCCCAAATTAACGCTCGTGACCGTACAGTCAAGGAAATTTATTCCTAGACCACTTTGGCCTATGTCAAAGTGACACTGTAAATAAAGTCATAAGAAGTCTCTTACCTACACACACACACTCCTATACACACACACACACTCACACACTCGCACTCGCACACATACTTTCATAAGAAAAGGTTCAAAATTACACACCTTCATTTAAACTCTTACTTTTGTTATTTTTATAGTAAATAAGAATATTTAGTTATGTTCATTTCTGGTTACTGTTTTTCTTAAGTTTATATAATAATTCTTAGTACTACATTTTTGGGGTTTAGCGCTGACTGCTGAAATACAGGTCCCCACCTAGTTTGGCAGCTGTGGCTAAAATATTAACGAATGGTTTTCTGGCTAATGTAATTAATATACTTATTAATATAATACGAACCTACTCGGATACATGCGAATAGTGCAACTTGCATTGACCTAATTTTTACTAACTTCGTGGAAAATATTGTAACGTCAGTTAATGAACTGGGTTTTTCAGATCATAGATGCACTATTCTTCAAATAAAAAATGAAATTGTTAGGCAGAGAAACCCTCAATACTGGTTTAAAACGAAACGGGTTTATAGTAATAATAATCTTATTAATTTTAAAGCAGAGTTGAGGAAAATAGATTGGGATAAAATTATTTATACTCATAATAATGTAAATGAAAACTACAAAAATCTTAATGATGTCTTAATGGAAGTTTTGGAACGAACTATACCTAAAAAACGTATAAAAATGTCTACGGCTAAGCCAAACTTGTGGCTTACTCGTGGTATAAAAATATCTTGCAAGAATAAAAGAATGTTAAAAATACACGCAATATCTTCAAATAACAAAATTATACTTAATCATTACAAACAGTATGGGAAAACTCTAAAACGTGCTATTAAAAAGTCTAAAAAACTACATTATAAACAAAGAATAATCAAATCCACGAATAAAGTTAAATGTATGTGGCAAATAATAAAAGAGCGTACGAATAAAATAACAAAAGGACATGAACAAAATATTAAATTGCTTATCAACAATAACATATACTCGGATCCTAAGCTAGTCTCTAATTTGTTCAATCAGCTGTTCGTATCAGCTGGCATGGAGCCGGCGGGTGCGAGGGGCGCGGGGCCGGCGCTCGCGCCGCCGCGTGGTCGCCCCGTCGTGCACCCCACCGAAAACACTTTTTTCCTCCGACCAGCAGACCAGCGAGAGGTCTATTCGTTAATTCGGGCCCTAAAAAATAAAACTAGTTTTGGTATTGACGAGCTGCCGTCTACACTTATTAAATTGTGTGCAGACGAGTTAACGATACCGCTGACAAATTTAATTAACCAGTCTTTTGCTGAGGGATCATATCCAGACCTATTAAAAATAGCAGTTATTAAACCTGTGCACAAGAAAAATTCTAAGACGGATCCTAATAACTACCGCCCCATTGCATTATTGCCAGTCATTTCAAAAGTATTTGAAAAGGTAATGTGTAAACGGTTGTACTCGTTTTGTGAGAAATTTAACATATTCGATAACTCGCAAAACGGGTTTCGTAAAAACCGCTCAACAACCCTTGCGGCCTATAAGTACGTAAATGAAATTTTGGATATTCTGAACAAGAAACAATATGCTCTTGGAATTTTGTTCGATATGTCAAAGGCGTACGAAAGAGTTAAGTTCGATATACTTTTACGTAAACTTTATGGTATCGGAGTCCGTGGAACTCCTCAGAAGTGGTTCCAGTCGTACTTGTGCAACCGTGAGCAATACGTTGCTGTAGACCACTTTGATAACAGGTCGAGGGTAGTCAGCACGGTCAGGTCCGAGGCGCGCGCCGTGACGGATTCAATTCCGCAGGGTAGTGTGCTTGGCTGTGCTCTGTTTATAATTTATGTAAATGATCTTCCAAAAATTTTAAACGAACCGTGCGTTATGTTTGCTGACGATTTTTCTTTGTTAGTATCGTGCAATAATAATAATAACTTAAATGTAAAACTTAATTATATTGTAAATAATATTAAAAATTGGATGGATGACCACAATTTAATTATAAACCTAAATAAATCGAAAATAATGCAGTTCAGACCGCGCCAAAAAAATGAGTTGGAAGTAAATTTCACATTCAATAACAATAAATTGGAATGCGTCCCTACCTTTCCCCTATTGGGAATTACTATTGACTCGCATTTAAATTGGAAGGCTCACGTAGATAAATTAAAAGCAAAATTATCCCAATTTGTTTACGCTTTACGGGAACTAAAAAAAACCACGGACTTGCAAGCCGCTATGGCTGCGTATTACGCATACGCGCACGCGCGGCTGAGCTACGGCGTCACCCTGTGGGGCAACGGCACGAGTGCGAGTGATCTGTTCCTACTGCAGAAAAAATGTGTACGAATACTCACCAATATTAGGAAATCTGACAGCTGCAGGCACCATTTTAAAGCATTGAAAATTTTAACACTGCCTTCTATTTACATTTTTGAATCGTGTAAATTCATAAAAAATCACCCAAGTTGCTATTCGCGTCTAGACGACAGGCCTCGTCGGTATGGACTGCGTGCTAATGTTAAGAACAATCTAGTTCAACCAGTATCCCATTTAGTGTTACATAGCTCCGGACCCAATTCCATGTCAGTTAAAATCTTTAATAAATTGCCTACTGACATAAAGAACGTGGAAAAGCATAAACAATTATTTTTTAAAAGCCTAAAATCATTTTTGATTCAGAAAGCCTACTATACGGTTGATGAATACTTTAGTGACACAAATAATGTTTTATAAACGACGACCTCTCTGACATCACCTCTTTTTCTTTATAATGCCTAGTAAATGTAGTTATTGACATATTATTTAATATTTTTAGTTTTTAGTTATGACATTGTTTGGAATTTTACAAATTGGCTATTGTTTAATTTAATTTTATTAAAATCGTTTCTTTGACTACTTAATGTAATAGGCTGACATCATAATTATAAGTGACTTTTAAATAATAATGTAAGTTCTAATATTTTTACGAATTATAATACAATAATCAGCGTTTATATTTAGTATTTAATTTATAGTACCTACTTAGTTAATTGTAATTATGATGACATGTTTGAATTTGATTTTTAATAACGTAGTTTTTATTGAGTTGATTGCAGCGCCCTTACAGGGTTTATGTTTGGACAAAATATATTTTTTAAGATCATGTATACACGTAATGCAATAAATAAATGAGTATGAGTATGAGTATGAGTATATAATATACCTTTTGATTGATAACGTCACTTTGACATAGTCCAAAGTCGTCTAGGATTTAATGTCCTGGACTGTACTTATACTAAACCCTTGGCGCATAAACAAGATTCGCACTTAACCAGTTATATTTTATTTTAATGATTACCCGCTGCTATATTGTGTTCACGAAACTGTAAGAAAAATAAATGTGAACATTTTCCTTTTAGAATTTTGTTTTTTTGCGCAAAGTTTCTCAAATTACTTGCGCCACGTTCGTTCCAACAAAGATTTCAATAACGATGTTTTTGTTACAAATACACTGTTTTTGCAACGAAAAAAAACGTAATTATACTTATGTTTTAAAGTTGTAGTAGGTATAAACAGCATCACAGTTAACAAACCACTACTTTGAGCCTAATTTGTAAGGTAGATTGACAAACGATTCACAGCGTTGCTGATACTAGACAACTATAAACATAGTCTAGAGATAAATAAATATAAAACTGAACAGCCTTCTCAATGACCTGAAAAGCACCATTACTCTTAAAGGGTAAATTGCCTATTACTGGCCACCTTCCGGTAACTGGCCACATGGCAGTAAAATGTGTAAAGTAAGAGATTTGTTCACATTTTTGCGGTTTAACTAGAATACCTAGATCCTGTTTTATTACCCGGAGTACTGTCCAAATATCTTTACTAACAGGGTCAGTAGGAAATTTGATGGCTAGTAACTAAATGACACTTTCTTAAAGTGGCCAGTTATTGACGATTGACAATACATAGATTGACAATTTTGGCCACATGAGGGCTCTATTACACGTCGGTAATATGGAGTGAATCTACTAGCGCTTGGGACAAGACCATCATTGCGGAGAAGTGCCGCACGAAAATCCAGCGGAAGGTAATTTTTTTCAATCATAAAATGCATCAATACTTAAAAGTAGCACTACAAGATAAGCTCAATATCTAAGCAAATCATCGGTTAGAGTCATGCTGACGTCATCGGCTGCCATGTTGCTTGTTTTCCCAACGACTGGTGACAGTAATCCAATCACTGGAGCCGTCATTAGTGATCAATGGAGACTAATTCGTTTTGTGTGGGACAAGGCTACATTGAGAACTGCATATTTATCGTATATGCACGTAAGGTAAATGCGCCTATCAATAGACGACTGTGCTCCAGTCATGAACCATCCCAATAAAAGTAATTACATTTATAGAAAGCTAATGCCTTACAACTAGATAAGATTATATAGGTAGGTAATAGGGCCTACCTCTATTAGAATTAAATTATTTGAAAGCGCTTTTTTGTCCGTTAAAATTGTTATTGCTCATCACTGGAGCACTGTCCTCTTTACGTACCTCCCTTTTTGCTAACCATCCCACGGGAACAGGTTATTACTGAGATAAGCCTTTGTGTTAAGTCAGGACTTAAGTGTTCCAAATTTAATCAAAATCCAACTAGTCGGTTTACCGTGAAGGCGTAACAAACATCACACTATGTGATTTGCAAACCAATACTCTGTTTTCACTATATTGAACAAAAATATAACGAAATACAACTGTTCAAAATCTAGAATCTAAGTTTGGCGACGTTTTGGCCAGTGGTTTGACTGATAGAGAATGGCTTAAGGCATTTCCACCATTTGTACTTAGCGTCTATTGTGCAATAAAATTTAAATAAATAAATAACGGGAGTCATATTTACAATATGTATTAACCTTATGAAATAAAATACGTTTTGATATAAAAATTACATAACTATAGACACAAAGTAATATAGTTAAGTCACTTCGTATATGATTGATCACGTCACTTTGGCATACTTACATAGTACCCCAGTAATTCTTTTTTGACAAAAGCGAACCCATCCCTTTGAGGCCTTCCAGAGCCTTCGGGCGATTGAAAAAGACACGAAGAGTAACTTGAAGAATGTGACACAAGAAAAATTGGTTGAGACGAAACGTTTTTACGAAATGTTTAACCGTCTCGTTACTTAAGCCGTACACCAATCTATACAGACAATACAATACATATACAACATTCATTGTACACCATACAGAAAGCCTGTCGGGCCTGTTGAAATAGTAACATAACCGAACCCTACCTACTCTTGTCCGTGTCTCCTTCGGCATTGTCCTTGCTTATTCTACTCCAAGAATAACTGGAAGAGATCCCATATGGGAAAAATGGCCATTGGGAGAAATTCGGAAAAATACACAATCTGTAAAATCCTAGATTGGGATTAACGCATTGAAAGAAGAAGAGCCTAGCTTCTCAAAAAAAAGCATTTTTTTTAAATCGGTTTATAAATGACCGAGTTGCGAAGAAAAAAACGACCGAGTTGAGAACCTTCTTTTTAAGTCGGTAAAAAACAATAATATATTAACAAGCTGTACAATAAGCACTCTTATATGTATTATCAGAGAACAACGTGTCCCAACACAGCGAGTCTGCTGTCATTACTCGTACTTTGTTTGGATGATGTCATATTCTCATTACCAAAAACATTTTTAGTACTTACATAGATATATACATACATACATTAAATTAAGCCTGTTTCCCTGATAGGGAGAGACCACTTCTTTCAACCTGCTACGATCCTGACAAATTTATTCCGATTCTTCCACATTCATCTATGAGTCATGCACGCACGTCAGTTTCGAGTGCTTAAGATTCAGCCCTTTATTCCAGTATTTCTCATTTCTCTATTCCGACCCATCTACTCATTTTTTCTCTGTATATATCTTTCGTTCATCTTCTTTCATCCATCCTTACCAAATGACCGAACCGCACAAATATTTTTTGGTATAAAATAATAAAATAACGATTATATTTCGGTGAGCGGAATCGCCTGATATTCGGTAGTCAGACTGTCGGGAAATCGCTATCGAACTTTTATCAGGGAAGCGAGCGACATGTGTCACGATCGTATGTATATGTTTGTAGGTATGCGATAACACGTGAACCACGCAGTGTTTGATTATTAATTTATTTTTAATGCAGAAGGTGCATGGTGAGAGTTCTTTATGTAAAATATATTGTTAAAACAATACAAGTATCAGTCGGACATAAGTATATCCCCAAGTAAAAGGTTGAACAGTACTCCTAGTTGTAGAGTTTGGTTGGCTATGGCTATAACCCTTGCTCTAGAAACTGACAGTATATCTGTCACTAGTGTTTTACATAAAAACTAAGATTCCCGAACTACATTCAGAAAATAGAAGTACTGTAACTTGATTTCTACGGTATAAAATCATTAGGTAGATATGTACAATCTGTGCGCACTTAGAAGGTGCTTCGAGTCGCAATGTGAGCGTATGACAGAGAGTGAGCGTCAAGTATAAACCCGAAGCATCTTCTAAGCGGTTTAGACGATTAGAAGACTTTTTTAGTAAAGGCTATAATATTGCAATTATATGACAAGGGCTAAGGCTAAGGTGGTTTGGTCATTCAGAAAGGATGGATGAAAAAAGAGTTACGAAAGAGATATGGCGAGCGAGAATGAGCGGAGATGTCCGTAGGGGACGTCCTAGACGGAGACCTACAGTGATCAGATTCGCGATGTACTGAATAAGGGCCAAATCAAAACCACCCGAAACCGCCGTACGTGCATGAAGAGATTGATGAATGTAGAGGAAGCGAAAATTCTGTGTTTAGATCGGTGCACCTGGCGTTCCATAATCTCTGCCTACCCCATTGGGAGACAGGCGTGAAGGTATGTATGTATGTATGTATGACAATTTGAGTGTTCTTTACAATGTAACAATGATCATTATGGTAACGATATAATAACGCTAAATTAGGATGGATGGACGGACGGACGAACGACGAAGACTTAGCATAATAAGGTCCCATCTAGCGCTCATTGGGTACGAAATCCCAAAAATAAAGATAAAGGTATTAAAGTCCTTCCTAATTTGATTCATTTGAAAAAAATGAATTCTCTAATTCTTAGTGAGATTAGTGCCAGAACATACCTTTCTTGAGCCCATTTTAAAATCGCATTATCTCAAATGGCCAATTAACTCGTTCCGTAGGTCCCAGTATCAAATTCAATTTAATTTTCAACAATTGCGGGTCGGACGACCCTTATCTTGTGCTAATTTGATTCTTAATGCGACCTCTTAGTTAACGCAATATTGTTATTTGAGTTTTAAACCTTTTAATATTAAGTACTTATAATAAAAATAAATCTGTATGATTTTTATTTAATAATGAAATACAACAATTGGGATTGACCAAAAAAAATACTTTCTCATTCGAAAGAATAGGAAATTTCAAGACACCAATTTCATTAATGTTGTATTTGACCCAATAGTTTTGTTTTGATATCTTTATTCAAGCCGAAAACGAAAGTCAAACAAAGGTTAAATATACTTTTGTCGAAATATCGAAAAACAAAAACTAAGTTCTAAGTTAACGTAACTAGTTTTTCGACACTCTGAAGGGAAATCAAAATTTATAGGGTATTTTCCCTAGATCTATGAAATTTGACAAGATACCGTCTTATACAATAAGTAATACCTATAGAAAAAATCAGAAAAATTTAAATTTTTAATTAAACTACAAAAAAACAGTGTTCTTATGCAAGCAACGGCAGTTCAAATTTTTAATTGTGTTAACTGTTAACCGTGCCATGTGCGGATCCTTCATTGGGCGAGTCCAACTCGCACTTTTCCAGTTTTTTTTGTTTTGTTTTTTCTGTTTTATGTTTTTTTGTTTTTATTAGAACGTTTGCGATCTCGTAGTCGTAAAAAAAAATACATTGCTTTTTTCAAAAAGTAACAAACACGACGCACAGAGAGAGAGTTGACGACGCGCTGGCCTAGTGGGTGACCCTGCCTACGAAGCTAGCGGTCCTGGGTTCGAATCCCGGTAAGTGCAGATATTTGTGTGATGAGCGCGATTATTTGTTCCAGAGTCATGGAAATTTTCTAATATATTTAAGTATATATTTCTCCATACAAGTATTTATATCGTTGTCTAGTACCCATAGTACAAGCCTAGAGCTTAGTTTGGGACTAGGTCAATTGGTGTGAGATAATCCCCTTACAATATCTCCCCATCCTAAACGAAATAGGTACCTATAGGGCTATATGTAGGTAGGTACTGTCCCCGAGTAAACATGATAAAAAGGTCTTTATTTACTCCACTCGTGCTCAAACCAAGTAAATAAATGCTTCGGGAGAAAATACAAGTGTGATGGTTCATTTGAGGGGGCACCAAGGGTTGGAAGGGGTTATTTTTATTTG
The DNA here is from genome assembly GCA_963966035.1 of Acleris laterana. NCBI lineage: Eukaryota > Metazoa > Arthropoda > Insecta > Lepidoptera > Tortricidae > Acleris > Acleris laterana. The sequence continues at coordinate 18,938,229 of OZ014444.1, forward strand.
GACACTGAGGGAAAATCGAGAAGCGGCGTGGGATAATATACAGGAAAATCGTTTAGTTAAAAATGTATGTACCTAACTGTAACGATAGTCTTTATTTACCTACAAATTTGTAAACTACTTGCATGTATCTGGTAGAGTTGATGTTCGTTCTTTATTCATAGCTCATAGGTGGATCTGCGTCTGTCTGTCTGTCTGTCCGTCCGTTTGTCACAGCCAATTTGCTTAGATTCTACTGGACTAAATCAGGTAAATTTGGTAGGGTGGTGTAATCCTATGACCCAAACACAGATGTGCATGGTAAACATTTTTGTTTTTTAATTTCCTTAATCTGTGTCACATATGAAATGAAAGGGCTCTTTATGAGGATCTCAAATATAAATATATTTCATTTTATTTTCATTTCATTCATGAAAGAAAACGAAAATTGACCGTTCCCTGATCTTCGAAATTACTGTGCCTAAAATTTTGAATAAATTACAACACACAGTCATAGTCATAGTCATATTCATTTACTGCTTTATGTTGTACAATGAGATCTTAAAAATACAGTAGGCAGCTTCAACATAAACCCTGCAAGGGCACTGCAACAAGACACAATAATATACTTACATGTCTATTTAGTAAATCACATTATTAGTTTAGTTTATTGCTTGTAGATTAAAGAAAAACATATAAGAATTCGAACAAAAAAAAATGTTTTTTTGACTAATCAACATTGACACGAACAATTTGTCATTATTTAAATGTAAGCCATTAATAAGAAAATATTCAACACTAGTAAATAGACGACTTACGCATTCTCAGTCGTTCCCTGAACGATTATTAAAGTACTAACGTAATTCATACACGTCAATAGTTATATTAGCTCCGAGACGTTAATAACAGCAATTGAATGGGTCCAATCAAATTGATATTATCCCGAGAGCCCATTCATTACCAAGTACTTATGATAATTAAATTACCCCGTTATTGTCGTAATCTAATGGTAATACATGATTATTTCGTATTATGTAGGTACTAACAGAGTAAGCAGCTTTGTACGGGTGTACAGTCAAGGGCAATAATATGTATACACTTTAGTACCTTGTCACTTTAACAATTAGACAATTAGACAAGGTACTAAAGTGTATACATATGTTTGCCCTTGACTGTACATACACACTCTACTAATCATTTTTGGAAAATCGACCTTCAATGGGTAGAAATAGAGGGAGAATTGGAAAAAAAAATTCTACGCGTACGAAGGGTTTATTTGTTTCACCGACACTCATTTCGTAGAATGAGTGGCTTAGCAGAATTTTCGTTTCATAGAAAGTTATTTTCAGCTGATCCCGTATTGATTTCAGGTTATCTTAAACATGATTCACGTAGGTTAGGTTTTAAACCTGTGATCATCACAAAATAGCAGTTGTAAAATTCCATATAGAAAAGGCCCCAAACATAATTATAATATCAAGTAAGAACAATTTGGCGATGCACTTTACGTTATGTTCAATATCAGTGGCAGTTTCACACAAATATGCTTTATGATTTTATATATTATATTATTGGTATTAGATAACTATAAACTGCATTACTTATAAACGTCGAATAACCGTGGTGGTAGCTAAATCATTCCGTGTCCTTATCTGTCAAATTGAAATATCACCATGTCAGTTAAAGACAAAGCATAGTTTAACTACCACGTTATTCCACTTTTATAAGGCGATATGGATATTAGATAACTATAAACTTAGTTGTATGGATAAATACATACGCAAATACAACAAAAACTATGATTTTAATTTGAAGTTTTGAGAATGCAAAATTTGCATTTAATGTTCGTCCAACTTGCCATCAGGGGCCACAAAGTGACAAAGTTTAGATAAGGCACCGTCACCTTCTGACACGTAAATAAGTACGAGAGTGACGGATGCTTTATCCACATTTGACACGCGATATAGACGCAGCCATACTAGGCCGCTGGAGTTCTATTTGCATCATTTGCCTTCCCTTTGCCATAAAGTAAGCAAATATTTACCCTTACCGGGAATTGAACTCGAAACCACTAGCTTTGTAGGCAAAGACACTACGAATTAGGCATGGTCGCGAAAAGTTTGCAAACAAAAATCAAAAATCCAAAATCATCTGAACCAGTGTCAGACTGAGCAAAATGGTTCCTAATCAGCATGTTACTCGTTTTTAGGCCAGAGCTGGTCTTCCACAGGAACCCTTTGGTGACACCGCGCAGGTCACACATTCAGCTAAACAAAAAACTTAAAACCTACAATTTCACGAGATACATAGGGGAGATGTGTACAAGATGATCCCTCGAGGTAAAATGATTCCCCATCGTTTCCGAGTAACCACTAGCGACATCTATTCAAATAATGAATAAATGTCGTCCCTGCGACCCTGCCAGTTGCCTCTCCAAGTGTCATGGCGGTGAGAGCACTTTGCGTGATTTTATTAGAAAAATATTGATAAAAGTGGTCCTAATCTATGGTAACCCTATTTTCAAAGTTTCATTACTTTCTGCATGTTGAGTTTCATTGAAATTTTGTTTTATTGGCGTATTTGGTTGATGTTCAGCTATATTTTAAGCGATGTTTGAATACCGCATGTTGCATTTGAAGGTTATATTTTGATCGATGTCTTGAAAATTTGTGTTTGAGGTGAAATGATCCCTCTTCGTGTGTCTAAAATGATCCGGGATCATATTACCCCATATAGTATTTTTATTTAACTTGCTTTTATTATTTGTTTGGGTCAAATTTTCAAAGTTAATTCTAAACCAGTTGCCGTCGATGGAATGAGCTGAAATTTGAAAAACATGTGTAAACCTAATGACAATGCAATATTATGGTACTATCGAGCTGATCTGATCATGGAGTCGGAAGGTGATGACGTGATCTTGGCTGTACTTAATACCTATCTACCCGCTGAGTTGGGGTTCGTTGGTTTTGTCCTGATAAGCAGATGCTGTCTGAATGAAAAAAAGTATGGTTGGCACCAAAAGCTAACCCAAAAAAAGATTTTTTTACTTTTTCTTTTTTTAAGGCATAGAGTAGACAAACGAGCACATAGGCCACCTGATGGTAAGTGGAAACTGTGACCTATAGACATTCGCATTCACAAGAATGCAATGCAATCTTAAGACTGCAAATGCGTTGCCAACCCTGAAGACTAAGATGGAATGCCTCTATGCTAGTCATTTCACCGGCTCTCTTATCCCCAAACCGGATCACAACAATGCAAACACAATTTTTAAAGAAACTTACCTACTCGTATTTCCAGGTCAGGCCGCGAGTTGAACATTATTTAAGTACAAAATGATCCCTGGGATCATTTTAACCCTACCCTAGGGATCATTTTATACATGCATGTGTTTAAAATGATCCCTTAGTAAACTTTTAGAGAACAGGAAATAATTAAAAAAACACATTCAAATCATAAAAAATAAGTATGCTGTTCCCTAGATATATAAATTCACTATCCTTTACAATTTAAATCTTGCGATTATGTCTTAACCTCTGACCACAGTAAAGATTTTCCCTTAGGGGGATCATTATGTACACATCTCCCCTACATACATAAACTCACGCCTTCGTTCCCTGAAAGGGGTAGGCAGAGCTACAGAATTACCTACCTACAACTCTAAAAACTTGTTGATGATTCTGTAACCGAATTTTGCACGATTAGACTAAAATATCAACAAGCCTTTAATCCCTTATTGGGAACACATAGAGTGGTCCTATTCGAGCGCGGCAACCACATGGGTACTAATGCACCATTCAATATTATAAACACTTATAATTTATCACACTGTTGCGGCAAACGGCCAACATTTGTATGAAGTAATCTAATTAACCGACACAATAATTTTAATGAATTTATTTCACGACAAATTGGAACCAATATACCCACGTGCGTAATGACCTCTGCTGCGTCAACTTTTTTGACGTAAATCCGACGCAACAAAAAAATTTCAAAGCTATCTTGATACCATCTCTCCTTGAATACAGACACAAGTGATCTCTGAGCTGAAAGGCGTGATGTATAATTCATGGTAGGAAAAAGTGTGATGTAAATTTTTGTTTTTTCTAATACGATTAGATTAGGGTCCCCCCAAGTTAGGTTCTATTGAATAAAAACTTATTTTAAACAATATCGAGTAAGAGATGGCGCGTAATAATGTTACCTATTGTTTATTGAACTATACGTACGTATAGTTCAATAAACAATAGGTAACATTATTTAGGTAACATTACTACGTATGGTATGTGTTTTGCGGGTGGTAGGACCCTGTGCAGGGTCCGTCCGGATCGCTACCACAATCTTATCCATTAACCTACCGCCAAACAACAGTGTTCGCATTGTTGCGTTCCGGTTTGGGGATAAGACAGCCGGTGAAATGACTAGCATAGCCAGAGGCATTCCATCTTAGTCCTTAGGGTTGGCAACGCATTTGCAGTCTTAGGATTGCATTGCAGTCTTGAGAATGCGAATTTCTAGGGGTCACAGTTTCCACTTACTATCAGGTGGCCCGTGTGCTCGTTTGTCTTCTCAATGCCATAAAAAAAATGTTACACCACCAAAATTATATAAAACTAGCTGCCCGCCCTCGCTTCGCTTCAGTTTATGTGAGTTTTCTGTAAATCAAAAATAACATATAACCTTCTATGCAAAAATATCAAACTCATGATGTGAAACGCATTAAAATCCGTTCAGTAGTTTTTAAAATCATAGCGAACATACATACAGACGGACAGACGCACCGGGGGCTTTGATTATACGTTGTGATATAAGAAGACGCCCCTGTCTTCGTTCGCGTAAAATGATGTTCCCGATATTCCCCCATTTCTTTAAATAGGGGTAACTTTTGAAAAATCCTTTCATAGTCGACCCTAAGATATCCTACCTATGAAATATTTCCCTCAAATTTAGATTCGGTTTAGAAAGAAGAAAGAAAGAAAAAAAGGAAAAAATATTTATTTAGACATCTAAAAAAATTTATGGACAAAACAACTCAAGATTGTTTCAATAGAACTTGCCAACAATGTAAACAAATCTTGTACTCAAAATGTCTTTGTTTTCCATTCTGCATCATCAAATTCTGCTAAATCCATGTGTTATTTAATCAATTCTTTCCACATCGTTATCCTAAACCATTAAAAGAATAAAATAGTGCTAGAATATGGATATCTCATTGAATGTTTTGTTTACATTGTTGGCAAGTTCTATTGAAACAAACCTTAACTAAATAAAACGAAACATTTAGTTAGGTATTGACAAAATACACGTGGCTGACCTAATGCCAGATGACATGCCAAGGTTCCAGCTCAGCATGTTGGCGGTAGTAAAAGCAGCGCTGGTCTCCGCAAGGACCATTTCATGACCTCATAAATACAGAACAACAAAGAATAAAATAAAAAACAACAAAAGTCAACAAACTAACTCCAAAGAACAAACAACAGCATGGACAGAAATTGGAACATGTTGCCAATAGCAATTAAATTTTCAATAATAGTTTAGGCTGTGCAATGTCGATCTGACAATCAGTCAGGAATGAGTTTTCGATTTCTATGTATACTTTTTAGATCAGCTATTGCCCGCGCAGAATTAATTTATTGCTATTCCCTCGAGAACCGTACAATTTTCCGGTATTGTAACTATCCTACTCTCCGACTCTGGATCAAAAACTGTCTTTGGACTTTTCACGTCGGTCAGTTGAGGTTAACCGTGAATACCGAACAAAGAAACAAACCCACTTTACATTTATAATATTAGTAAAAATGACCAAGAATGAAAAATATCGTTAAATTATTTCTATATGTACGGTCACGAGCGTTAATTTGGAACACCTTTCAAGAAAAATATGCTTGAAGTCGTTAATGTGTTTAGAGATGTCAAGTCATTTGTATACCACATCCCACTCAAACTTATTGATGTAGAATGTCAGATTGACTTTTGATCACATTTTTGATGACATGTATCGGAACGCATGATGGATACGGTTTGCCATTATAATTAGGGGTTGTTATATTTATTCCAATGAGATTACTACAAGCGTATCGATCTAGATTCTCAAACCTTCATCCGAAAATCTAGAAAAAGAAATCTCGGGATTCAGAGCCAAAAAAGTTCCGGAACCCGAATCTTATTCCAGCTAACTTGGAACTAGCTGACTGGATTATAGCCGGCTGCTGACCTTTAACCTTGACTTAGCCACCGCGGCCGCGAGTGACCTAGCCTCGCCAAATAAGCCTTAAGGGGCTACCCGGCGTATTTTAGCGATTTTCAAGTCGATTCAAATAAGCCAAAATGTAGTACAAAAATCTGTAAAAAACATATATTTAAGCTTGGCATTTGTTCTTTATTTTTCACGGAAAAATATTTCGCAAATGTTTATATTTTAAGAGTATAATAATTTCCCGTGAACCCTTTTCTCGATCTATAATCCATTATAACTGCCTAATTATGCGATATTTACACATGAGACTTAACTTATAATTGGAAAATAATGTGAACTTTAATTTGGCCGGATGTTTTTTTAATTGATTCTGTAGTTTTTGAGAAAAATAAAATATTAATGTTTGCGCGCTAATCCCCACTCCCGGGTCTCTGCGGGGGCGACGGGCGGCATACGCCGCTTGGCCGTCGAACGGGGAACCCGTGCCGCTCGGAGCCACGCGCGACATGGCGACATGGTGACATCTAACGGCAAACCATGTACCACCAACTCGCCAGCGCCAACAGCGTCACAACGTCAGACAGCGGAACTAAACTGTTCTACAACGCGCAAGCGAAATTTCAACAGTCAGTTGATATATGTAGCACTTCCAACTTCATCCCAATGGACTTTGGTCCCCAGGCATAACACCCGCCTGGAGAGAGATTTCTCTATTGCCCTCTCTAACTACAATGGTGACCCTCGACAATGGACAATTACGCGCAACCTGACGACCTTCCAAGCAAATGACGCAGAGTCTCACAGCAAGCCGACTTACCCGCACTGTGCACCAACTAGCATTCTGTCATATCTCTATGCCTGGTGTCTACAGTGTGCAAACACTACTCTCACTCAACATCGCGACTCACTGCGTCCAACTACGAGTACTTTACGAGCAGGTACACGACTCACTGTTGTACTCCACTGACGAGTTTGTTATATTTCTGGTAAATATTATACAGGGTGTTTGACAGTCGGGTGTAGGGGTTTTAAGGGATGATAGGTAAGGGTCATTCTGAACATTTTTGACCACATTTACTATTATGCTAAGTTTCACGGTTTCCGAGATATTGATCATTTTAATAGGATTTTTTGTAATTTTTCCTTATGTCCGTCATACAAAAAACCCCTTAATTCAAGTATTAATTTAAAAAAAAACAGTGTTTTCTTGCATGACTTGAATCACTATGAAATAAGGAAGTTTTAAAGCTGCATGCCATTTTTTTTCCTTACAATTAACTTTTTGAGTAAACGCGCCTAAGTTACTTTCTCCATACTAAGAGAACCCCGCGTTTGTGTTTCACCAAGTATGGAAAAACCAATTTTGTAAGGTTACTCAAAAAGTTGTAAGGAAAAAAAATGGCATGTAGCTTCCTTATTTCATAGTGTTTCAAGTCATGCAAGAAAACACTGTTTTTTATTTAAATTAATACTTGAATTAAGGGGTTTTTCGTATCACGGACATAAGGAAAAATTACAAAAAATCCTATTAATGATCAATATCTCGGAAATCTCCTATTAATGATCAATAAAAAGTCTCAATACCAACTGCAAGTTATAGTACGCTAACAATCCGTAAGATGTCGTTAGCGGCCTAAAAAGTTGGCCATTGTAGTACATTTACTTTATACTAGATGGCGTTACGAAAAAGCGATGGCGCATGTACGTAAACTTGCAGAGGTGAGGAAAGGAAGTGGGGAGGGAAGAAGTTGAAATGCTCGAGGTCATCGAGACGGGGTACGCCCTTAAATCACGATCTAAAGCACTAAAGCTCGCGTGACCTACATATTTATGAAATTTACTTAGCTTACGAGAACACAAGCCACCAGATTATTTATTTATCCTATCCTAAAGAAATTCTGATTCTGATCCTACTACGAGTAATAAATTTTGTGTGCGTGTGTGTGTTTGTTACTTCTTCACACTGCAACGGCTGAAGGGATTTGGATGAAATTTGGAATGGGGATAGCTTATACCCTGGATTAACACATAGGCTACTTTTTATCCTGAAAAAGATTAAAGTTCCCGAGGGAATAACTGTAGTCGAAATCTACGCGGGTGTAGTCGCGGGCAGAAGCTAGGTTGATATAAAAAAGGAATGCTTTGATGGCTGATCATTTGGAAAGGATGGATGAGAGAAGATTGACGAAAGAGATATACAGAGCAAAAGTGAGTGGAAGGGTCGGAAGGCGGCCGCCCTAGGTGTAATTTTTCGAATAAAATCGGGGAAATACTGGTAAAGGGCCGAATCTCGTGATGTATGAATGTGGAAGAAGGGAAAGAGATTTGTCAGGATCGTAGCACGTGGAAAGATGTGGTCTCTGCCTACCCCTTTGGGAAATTCGGGGATTAGCTCCGGTAAACGAATTCTACGCGAATAAAGTCACGAGCATCCTTTAGTCTAGTTTATGATATTATTATAAGGATTACTGCAACAACGACCATTTGTCGTATTTCTCTGCCAATCCCCTAAAACGGTGTTAGTTTCCCATTCCCACGACTATCGGATTTGCTGGCTTCAATTACTTTCTTGTATCGAGAACGAATAAAACTTTTATTTCTGCTATAACTATAAACCAACCAACACGGCACGAACCAACAACACAAGCGCAAAGAACATGAGGATCATGTTACACTGGTTCTCAATCACCAGATAAGCTGGATCCTTTTAGAAGCTGTGTGAGAGTTCTAAGCCGGGTCGAGTTATGTTGGTACGTCAACAGGTTTGGTTGCACTGGCACTGTGACGACCTGTCGCGTGACAAGATTGCATTAGAGTCGCTACTGTGTTGTTTTCGTTGACATTTTCACGAAGATGTAACGAAGCATACCAATGCAAAATAGGTCAATGGAAGGTTATCGTGTATTTTTGTTTGTTTTGGAATTTATGGTCGAGTATTAAAGGTGTTGTGATTAGTGATAGGCGATTTCTGAAACATAGCACAACTTTCCTTAACTGTGAAAATTACAGCTTCTGAAATTATTCTAACACAAGTAAGTTTCGTTTGAATTTCATGAAAAGTTGGGTTACATGTCGAAACTATAGTAATTTTCAGAAATAAAATGATTTCACTTTAGTAATTTTCAAAAAATTGCTAGAAATTCCAGGTGAAAGTTTTATTTTTGAAACTTATAGAATATTGCAGAAATTTAAATTAAAATTTCACTTTTGAATCTTACAAACCACCCATCACTAGTTGTGATGCATGTTACGATATAAATACATGATATAATGGGTCCTTACATATGAAATTGGCGTTTTGATGAGCTGGCCACTTTGGTTCAAAATATCTGGTGTTTGGCCAGGCCGGTGACACTTCGCGCTATCGCCTTCAAAATGTGCTGCCCCTTGCAAGGGGCGAATCAGTTGAGTGTCACGCGCGCGCTCGTCTCAACGCGCGTCGCCGTGCGCTGCCAAAGTTTTTGTTTGAATACGCACTTATACGAATATGGCTAATCGAAAAGGCAAAAAGTAATGAATCGCATACGGATGCTTAAATAATAACTCCAATGTCGAATTATCTTTTTTTAACCTGCCTCAGGATGCCGAAAGATAAGGTTATTATTAATATTATTAATAACTTCGACCTAGATAGGTAGTTACGAGTAGCTGGACTTATTTACTGACACAATCAGTACCAACAGTTTTGAATCCTCGACTTAAAAAGAGCGGTATAATATTATTTATTTTATTAACGACCCGTCCGCAGTTTCATAGTTTTCAACTTATTCGGACCAAAAACCAGTTATCTAGTTGCCTTAAACAGCGTTCAGTCTAAATAAGTAGATCTCCCAGTAATAGTAACTGCCTGCTCAAGCAAGGCCAGCGTGTGCTGGTTATTAGGTAAACACAAGACGCAAACAAATAGCAGCTTTTCTAAGTAACGGAGTAGGTAACGATAGTGCTTGAGTTTATAACAAACAAAAAGTTTTAAGGTCTATATCGAAGATATTATAGTATGTTTACAACAAATTTTGTAATGCAACTTTTACAAAATGAAAGTTCAAAGTCCTTACAATAAATGGTTATTTTATGTCGAAAACGTGCGTCAGCTCCTAGACTACTATTCCTGTACGGGTAGCACAACTAGTTGTGACGTTATTTTATTTATTTATTTATTTATTCAATTAGGCACACCAATAGTTGTACAAACAAATACAAAATACAAAAGGTATGTATAAAGAAAATAGTTAAATAGCTAGTACCAATTACAGGTGTGCAACATTATTAGCACTTAACTTTTGCTAGCCCTCCAGGCACGAACTATTTTTTATCGTCATATAAGTAAGAACTACATAATAAAACTACAGATTATCATAAATTCAATTTGTTTTTTTACAACTGCCACGGAAAAGTAATAGAACAAGTAAGTGCCAACCCTGGGAGGTGGGCGGAGTCAGTAAAGCTAATGACGGGCGAAATAATACAGACTCGCGCGGCGCAGATTTAAGGTGCATTTTGCCTTGTTAGGGGCGTCCCCACTATTGATCGCAAAAATGTAACCAAGGTCACTTCCGTGCGTGCACTTGTATTATTATCGTTCCCGCGTTCTGAATAGGTTTAAATTCGCATGATTGCTGTCACAAAGAGTCGCTTCTGTACTTGTACTATTACTTATTCTGTGGTTTGGCTAAGAATTCTAAATTCAAATTAGTTTCAAATTATAGCTCATGCATGTATTCGTGCTTTGAATTTAGCGATTCATCTGTTATCGCGTCATTTGTTTATTGTTTGACATCATTCCACGAAGGATTAATCATGTGTATGAGGCAGCTACTGTAAAAGAAAACATGGTACGTTTTTGGTTCCAACGTTTTCGTTCTGGAAATTTTGACCTGCAAAACTAGCCTTGTTGAGGGCTGGAGAGCCAAGTTAATAACGAAAAAAATAAGTGATTGTGTAAGCGGATCGCAAACTTAGTCAGTAGAGTAAGCGGGAAGCTGCGGTGTGAGACATAATTATAGTTTTTAATTCACGTGAAACAAATTGGAAAGGTGAAAAAGCTTGAAAAATTTGTATTTTATGAGTATATAATTTGCCATTATGAAACGCCAATTTCATATTTAAGGACCTAATATAAATAGCCTTACATAATGAAAAGCCTACTAAAATCGCATTGTCATCATTGCCATAAATACTCTCAAAGTCTTAATATAAGCGATTAGATAGACTGGGCAGTGCCTGTCAAATATTATTATTATATGATTTAATACGCAAACGTAAAGTTACAAAAAGAAAATAAAAGTCGCTCAAAGGTTGGCTAGAAGAGATCCTTTAAAGGGATAAGTTTGCCTTAGTAAATACCTTTTGTGATTCTGTATATTTTGTTGTTTGTTATTTCGCACCATAAATTATTTACATACATACATACATATATACACAAGGGTTATAACAAAGTTTTTGATCAATATCTCAATAATCATAGGGTTTCATGTAATACTGCTACCCCTAGCACTAAATCCTAAGCCCTCGCACTCGACTATCAAACACCCTGTATTTAATAAGCACTATGTAGCTGAAGAAATAAATAAAAGCGTACAACCTCGTGATTAGAAAGTTGAACCGGCATTAGCCGCAGCCACCCCCACACCCTGGGGAAGGGAGCGGTGGAGGTGATCCACACACGGTCCACTTTCAGACTTAATGGATTCAACAAACTACGGTCTGTCTGTTAGTATTTGAATTTAAACATTGACGAAATACTTTTTTCCTAGCATAAATAAGTATGTAAGAAAACAGTACAATTGGGTAAATCAATTTTATTTGTACCTCGTTGCCATAGTGATGTCTCCTGGTCTTTCTTTAAAACTAGCTCAATGGATAAAATCCACTTTTAGTTTTATTGGCAATTACAAACCCATTCTTTATGCCCTTTCTTCTGAGTGTGCTCGAAGTTTATATCATAACAATTTTTCTCAGAAACTCTTTCACAGTTTTCCAGGCTGTGCCGTCTGCACACAAAAATATCGTTTAAAAATTAAAATAAGTATTCAAAAATGTATTGCTTTTTCTATTTTTTTTTTAATTATTTTCATTTTTCCTCCAAAAACAGTTAGTTAAGTTCACAGGATATGTAATTTTGTGTGGTGCATAACGGCGCATTATTTACTTTATAACTCATCAATAAATAACATTAATTCGTGTTCGTATGCTTTAGTGTGATAATAAGTATAAAAGGGTTCGATTATAAGCATTACGGGATTCTGATTCTTCTTGAGCATGAGTCTAACAGGAGTACGATCACTTAAATAGTGAGTTTTACATTTTTTCTTCGATAAGTTCATTTGAATCTCAACATAAACTCATGCCTTCATTCCCAGAGTGGGGTAGGCAGAGCTACAGAATGACCAACAACTCAAAAAAAAACTTGATAACTCTGTAGCCACATTTTGCACAATAGCCTAAGATGTTTACCAGTGTATTAGTGACAGGTTGCAAGCCCATCGCCTAACAGTACTACACAGCCTTTATTCCCTTATTCGCCTTTTACGACATCCACGGGAAGACATGGAGTGACACTATTCTAACCCGGCAACCACACGGGACACAGTATATGAATATCTATTTATTTAATGCTTCAAGGCGTACTTTTTGGAGTCAAATCGGAGAAAAACTGGAAAAAGGCCGAATCTTAAGTACCCGAAACCGACGTGCGTGCCTGACTCGATGTATGAATGTGGAAGAAGCGAAAGTCAAGATCGTAGCAAATGGAAAAGAAGTGGGATCTGCCTACCCCTCTGGGAAACAGGCGTGATTTAATGTATGTATGTATGTATGTACAAACAGACAGTGGTAAATCTAATATGGTCGTCTTTGTTTCGCAACAGGATGTCCTCGTGCAATAGCTTTAATCAAATACCGATGATACTAGGTCAACGGTAAGAGTTAGAAGAAAAAGGTTGATAAGACCTCTTCAAAGAGACCGTAGGAATAAATGTTAAACTTCGCGTGGTGAGTGAGACTGAATGCATCAAAGTTAAAAAAAAAACACATAAAAAGAATTTGGTGCGATTTCCCTTTTTTGTATAAATATCTAAATGAAAGTTGGGTAAAGTCACCATAGGTCAGCCACACATCTGTTACAGGTCTACAGTAGTCGGCCTCTGCCTATACTTTGTGTGAGTTTTTTTTTTTTTTTTATGGCATCGAGTAGACAAACGAGCACACAGGCCACCTGATGGTAAGTGGAAACTGTGACCCATAGACATTCGCAATCACAAGACTGCAATGCAATCCTAAGACTGCAAATGCGTTGTCAACCCTGAGGCTAAGATGGAATGCCTCTATGCTAGTCATTTCACCGGCTGTCTTATCCCCAAACAGGAACACAACAATGCGAACACTGCTGTTTGGCGGTAGGTTAACGGATAAGATGGTGGTAGCGAACCGGACGGACCCTGCACAAGGTCCTACCACCCGCAAAGGAAGAGTACGATTTCCCACTCTTCACACTCATATAAGGTCGACCCTATAGGTTTTTGATAAAATTCGCTTTCTGAAGTAGATCTTTTTAAAAATATACATTTGTTTTAACATATTGCGAATATTTTATATTTTTATTATATTATATCACGTTTACACAGTTTACGTTTAGACAGGACTTTGTGCTGGGTCCGTGCAGATCAAGCAGTAGTGCTCACCTTGTTATTATTGAAATCGGAAACGTGTATAGGTCACTGATCCCACTTATTCACTGTCTAAGGCTGCGTTCCCACCAGAGGTTTGTGAGGCAAAATTCAAATCATGAAAAATCCACCAATACGATAGTGAGGATAACAAAACAAAATAATCCTCTCAACACTGCTTAGCCTCGCACAGCTCTGGTGGAAATGCAGCCTTAATTGCTCGTTAGCTTTTCCCGTGCCATTTAAAAAAAGAGTTTATTAAGTAAGGCCTGTACCGAAAAGTTTTTTTACAAACTCTGCACATGATATGGTACTGGTCAGTAATCATATTTTTATTTTTTATTTTATGACTTCGTTTCTGTCATTTTGAACTGTCAATTGACATAATTATCTCCGGAAAAATATCGCTTTTATTTAAAATGCAGGACGATAAAATAATTCGAAGAGAAAATGTTCTGCGAATTTACTTGGAAAATCCTAATTCCACTTTTGCGTCGGTCGAAAAGAGAGTAAATATGAGTCGTGCCACAGTTCGAAATATTGTTAACCGATACTTAAACGAGTATAGAATTCAAGACAAAGCTCGGAGTGGACGACCGACAGGTCCTTCAAATAAAAAAATAGAAAAGAAAATAGTGACCACTTACAAAAATAATTGTAATCTGTCTGTGCGAGATGTGGAAAAAAAAGTTGAAACAAGTGCATCTATGGTTCAAAGAGCAAAAGTGCGTCAGAATTTAAAAACCTACAAAAAAGTAAAAGCCCCTAAACAGTCGGTAAAACAATACAATACCTCCGTAACAAGGTCGCGAAAACTTTACAAACTGCTGTGCAATTTGGGTGGAACATGCGTTCTTTTGGACGATGAGACATATGTGAAAAAGGATTTTTCGACTTTACCGGGTGACCAATTCTTCACTACCGAGAATAAAGAGAATATTAGCGATAAGAATAAGTACATTTTTATGGAAAAATTCGGAGAAAAATATTTGATCTGGCAAGCAATATGTTCCTGTGGGAAACGCACGGGGTCATTTATAACGAAAGGGACCATAAATGGTGATATTTATGTTCAAAAATGTATAAAAGGGTTTTTATTACCATTTATAAGGAAACATGAAGGGAATGTGTTGTTTTGGCCCGATCTGGCTACTTCACATTATGCCAAAGCAACACAGGAGTATCTTGCTTCGAATAATGTGCAATGTGTGCAGAAAGAAATGAACCCCCCTAACTGCCCCCAACTACGACCCATTGAGCGGTATTGGGCGTTAGTAAAAGCGGAACTACGTAAAAACTGTGCTCCAGCAATATCAGAGGAAGATTTTAAAAAGAAATGGAAAAAACATGCCAGCAAAGTCTCCGAAACCACTGTGCAGAACTTAATGGCGGGCTTGAAGAAAAAAATTCGCTGCTTCAGCCGCCAAACCCTTAAACCATAAAATGTGTATATTTATTCTGCCGTCCGATCACTAAAAGGCCGTTAAGTGAAAAAAACACTTTTTGAGATATGAGCAAAAAAGGTGATAACTTAATTTTCTAAATATTTTAAAGACTTATTACGTTTTTTGAAATTGATAATTATTTGTCTATTTTTGCTCTATCCATCAGTGTCGGAAATATATTAATAGGTTCTATGGTAGTTTTTTTATACAGGTTTTTACGCTTTAGCCTAGCATTCTTCTATTAAAAAATAATATATTTACAACTCTTAAAGACGGCTGGCTGAACTGTAGCCGCTTTTATGCGTTGTAATATATTGTAACTTGAGGACTGTGGCATTACAGCCCACAGTTATAAATAATACCACTACTAAATAACGGTTAAGTCACTTAACCGTTTTCTTGAATTGTAACTAGTAAAAGTAACTATCATCAAAACTTTGAACAAAAGCGTTAATGACCTTAAACTGTCTTTATCATGGTGTCCTAAGAAAGCAAAATACAAACACAACTACAAAAAAAAGGGTTTTATAAAATCCAATCAATACTAACCCTGTTTTAGTGTAGCAATACTCCATCGTAAACTGAACGCATTGAGGTAAATAGACGGTTAGGTCTCACTTCTTACTTGTAACAATAACAAGAATTGTGGTCAAACATGTTCATTATTGCTATAGAAGTAAGTGAAATTTATTATTAAAGTAGGATATTTAGTATTTATTAGTAATAGTACACTTCTTCGTTGATAAATCTTTTATTTATATAATTGTTACAAACAAATCTATAAAATTAGGCAAATATTCGATAAAATAGCTAGCTTTACTAAGTTGACCTCACAGACGCATGCCTCTCTGTTGTATATACAGGCATTTCATACCAGAATTGCATTTTATGAGGTGGAATCATAATATCATCCAGTGCTTTGATGATAGAGTTTTTCCTATGCAGGGGTGTTATTTTTTCAAAAACAACGGACGGTTGGACGGACTAGCGAAATCGCAGCGGCGAGTTAAAGTAATCCCGTCAGAGTGAACAAAACACATTTTAGCGCGTGAATTTTCAATTAAGCCGCCTTATACGTTCGATCCATCGGCAGAAATCATGCTGATAAATTGAAAATTTAAAACCTTTCTCAAACTAAAAAAGGTATCAAATTCCTTGACAATAAAATTAAATAATGAAGAATACAAGCTATCTTGATTATCCCGGGTACACGGCATTAACTTAATTGTTTGGTGGCCTTAGCATTAAAGAAGTGCAATCGATTTTTAGAAACTGGCCTCAGTATAAAATCTCGAAGAGAATTGACAGTGTTCCCTTAAAATAAGCTTGTCGACCGCAGTGGTCCGAACTTAACATATTAACTATAGATTTCTGAATAGGGTCAAAATTACTAAATATATTATCAATACACGCTGCACTAGTTGCTGCGACTCTGGTAGGTTCATAAATCAGATTTACTAAATTAAGGGATCTAAAAACGATCGGCAAGCTAATAGACATGGGCGATTTTTCGAGTAAATTAGCATTATAATCTCCACACACAAATATACACTTCTTGCTTTTAAAAAAATAACTAAAAACATTCCCTAAAACGCTCTCAAATACGAGTAGTTTGTAATCCGCTTAAGGGGGTCTTTATACGCAAACAATAATAAAATGCACCATTTCAATACACGCAATTTCAATGTGACGTTCAATGGACTTCATAACAATATCCTTACGCTCCTTGCATTTAATGTAATTTTTGACAATTATTAAGAATCCCCCCGCCTGCAAGATTGCCTAGCAAACATGCTATGTTGTGATTATTAAAAATAAACATGCACTCATAACCTTTAAGCCAATGCTCAGTAACACATAAAACGTGTATATTAGTACTGTTAATAAATAAACCGATTTCAAGTTCCTTACTAGAAAACCTCTGTATATTATGATGAATAATATTTATTACATTACAACCAAATTTATTTGTAATGCTCGTCGACCTGCGGGCAGGCACGGGGCCGGCGCGGTGGTCGACGCGGACGGCGGCAGGCGCGGCCGTTGTCGAAGCTGTCAGTTTAAGTCAACTGGCAGCTCCGGCGCAGTGCCGGTGCTAATAAAACTCAGCGCAGGCTCCGTCCTACAGTTATCGCTCGCTATGCCAGTCATAACGGGGTCCAATATGTGATGTATCTTGGTTACAGATCAGGGTAGTGTTTCTCTCAACAACGACGGTCGGACGGACGAACGAGTGAATGTCCAAGCGGTGAGTTTAAGTAGTCCCGTCAGTGCGAACAAAACATATTTTAGCGCGTGCACTTTTAATTTAGCAGCATGACTTTTGCCGATGGATCGAACGTATAAAGCTGCTTAATTGAAAATGCACGCGCTAAAATGTGTTTTGTTCGCTCTGACGGGACTACTTAAACTTGCCGCTGCGCGCTGTGATTTCGCTCGTCCATCCAACCGTCCGTTGTTTTTGAAAGAATAACACCCAAGCAATAAACATAAACAGTTATAATTATAACACAGGGCTTTTCCCGGACAGAATCAGGTAGTCAGATTCTAAATGAAGCCACGTCAATCACGGGGGTACTTAAAACCAAACAAAGAACCACATAGAATGACAATAGTAGTACAACAATAGTAATAGCGTTTAAAAAATATATTTATTTTCTATTTCAAATTTACATTAAATACATCTTAGTGAAAAAAGTTATGTTAAGACACGTATTTTCTGGCTGTATTTTTTTACAATGAGTCCAAATTCGATGGGTCTACGTTAAGCACAACGGAGCTCATGTTGCCGTCGTCGTCCGGCTCTAGACCAGCGTCGCTATTGCCTAACGCACTCGTAATCTCAATTGGCTTCGAAGCGGAATAATTGTTTTCATATTGTATGCAGAAAAGCCTTCGGTTTTTCAAATGAAAACAATTGCGATTGCCCCTCTGTTACAAGATACCCTATTACTGTATTATCATCAAAATCTCATAACAAGATTATATCATTACAAGATTAAAGCTAAGTAAACATACATACCTAACTTCATATATAGTAATGTGAAGTTAAATAATCTACCAAATAAACTTTATAAGCAAACTAACAACAAATGTAATAAAACTTATTATTTTAATACAAATTGCTGGCTAAAACTCTTACCTTGCCTTCGAAGTCGGCGCGCGGTTGACCCTTTGAGTCGCTGAAGTTTGCCGTTTTTTAGCATTGTAATGCCACTTAACCGTTTTATAGTGTTGCATCCATTGATTGTTTTTAATGGATTGTCTAAACTTGAAAACGGTGACTGTCTTTAAGCGTTGTAAATGTTTTTTACACATATGTGTTCTACTACGACGCAACAGTTAAGAACCTTTAACGATGTTTTAGAGAATTAGCATTTAGATAACGGTTTTTTAAAATTGTACCCCCTGACGAAGCTTGAATAAAATAAATTGGTAAATCACAGCTAGAGTAGGATAACTGTTTTAAAGTGAAGTTCGTTGCAGTAACCGTGTTTTAAGATTGCACTGAGAATCATTTGTAGCTGTTATCAACACAGTTATTTGCCTTTAAACGTGCTTTAGTGTAGTGACGTAACTTAACCGTTTTTAAGAATTGAAAGATCCAAAAAAACCTTTACTTAGCCGGGTACGGGGTCCCCATATCTCTGAATCTATAAATGATAAAAAATATTGGCCAACAGTAGTCGATAGAGAAAAAAAATCTCTTTCGCGCTATATATAAAACTCAAAATTGACAAAATGCTACTTAACGGCCTTTTAGTGATCGGACGGCAGTATTGTAAATAGGCACAATTACTCATAATAACTAAAATAAAATATTTTTATTATTAGTTACAGTTTTATTGTTATCGTGAATATGGTATGTAAAAAAACTTTTCGGTACAGGCCTTATATTTTGTATTCTTAGCACCCCTATGTGCAAATTACCGATTATTCATTGACTCCTAACACCCTGCATAAGAACGTACTTTCAAGGAATTTAAATGATTAGCGAAATTTGAATTTGCCGGGTTATACAAGTTTCAAGTGTTACGTCGGAAAATGTATCATACGGCTAATTTACGAATTATGTCAAACTAATAACCATTGGAATTGATGGTAATTATAGTCTATTTATATGGAGGAAAACCTCACCACGTACAATATAACTTAACTATATAAAATTCGGAATCTTAAATTGCGTGAAACTTTGAGAGGAAACGTTCTGTAGATTGTACCGTATTTTTGCATAAACACAAAGGTTGTTTACACACAAACCAAAAGTTTAAAAGCTTTTCGGGCGGAAAACTTGAGCTTTTAAAGATGGAAATGACTGAAAGTTCTTAAAAAGATCTAGAGAATATAAATACAAAATTATATAGACTTTTTGAATTATTATCGAGAACTTTGTAATAAAGGAGTTTAAAAACTCGTACTTACATTGAATAATAAAATATTGGGTGCTAAGAATATTTGTATGATTTCCTGTATAAAGTCAAAATTATTTTTGTGCAAAAAATGTACTATACATACATACATACATAAACTCACGCCTTTATTCCCAGAGTGGGGTAGGCAGAGCTACAGAATTACCAACAACTCTAAAAACTTGTTGATAATTCTGTTTACCAGTGTATTAGTGACAGATTGCAAGCCCATCGCCTAACAATACTATACGCTTTTATTCCCTTAGCCGTCTCTTACGACATCCACGGGAAGATATGGAGTGGCACTTTTCTATCCCGGCAACCACACATGTACTATAACTATGTTATAAGTAGATTGCAGATTATGTCACATAAATACGTCGTCTTTTATTGATCTGATTGACTGACCAACAACTCACAACACAATTTTTGCGGGTGGTAGGACCTTGTGCAGGGTCCGTCCGGATCGCTACCACCGTCTTATCCATTAACCTACCGCCAAACAGCAGTGTTCGCATTGTTGTGTTCCGGTTTGGGGATAAGACAGCCGGTGAAATGACTAGCATAGAGGCATTCCATCTTAGTCCTCAGGGTTGGCAACGCATTTGCAGTCTTAGGATTGCTCTGCAGTCTTGTGAATGTGAATGTCTATGGGTCACAGTTTCCACTTACCATCAGGTGGCCTGTGTGCTCGTTTGTCAACTCTATGCCATAAAAAAAAAAAAAAAAAAAAAACACAAACCGCTGAGTCTAAGAACTTGAAATTAATAATATCATGGACATTGATGGAATACTCCTTTGGTACCGTAAGGGTGTATTAGAGAGCGTTGGTGGTCTAGTGGCTTAGGGGGTCGACTCGTGATCGTAAGGTACTGAGTTCGAACCCCCGCGGTCGCCATGTGCCAATGAGTTTATTTAACTTAAGTGCATTATCCGATGCTCTTACGGTGAAGGAAAAACATCGTGAGGAACCTGCACATTCGAACAGCTGAGTGTGTAAGAGAGTATTGCACAAAAGATCCTAAAGGGCCCAATTGTAAGATAAGATAAGATTAGGATGTATTAAGAGAGGGCTTTTAGCAAATCACAATATCATTCCCAATCCCCATCAAATCATTCCCCGTGTGGTTTCCGGGTTAGAATAGTGCCACTCCATGTCTTCCCGTGGATGTCATAAGAGACGGCTAAGGGAATAAAGGCGTATAGTACTGTTAGGCGATGGGCTTGCAACCTGTCACTAATACACTTGTAAACATCTTAGCCTAAGTGTGCAAAATTTGGTTACAGAATTATCAAAAAGTTTTTAGAGTCTTTGGTAATTCTGTAGCTCTACCTACCTCACTTTGGGAATAAAGGCGTGAGTTTATGTATGTATGTATGCCCTACTGGAACCAATCAGGCGAAGCGGAAACCTAATTCAGCGCATACGAAGTCACGGCAAGTTCAAAAATATGTCACCCCTCGCTATAAAATTTTGAAAAAACAATATGGTTAAATCTATTTCTTATCTCAAAATTTAACAAGAAGGTGAATGAACAACTAACCAGACCCTTGGCTCAGTTCCAAGATAAAGATTGAGTAATAACTGCCGAGCTGCCAACGCACGGGTTCGACTCTCGGCATAAGCTCCTCGGCTTATCAGTGGCTAGGCCACTTGCTAACCTAGTTCTACTTCGATATTCGGACTAGAATCCACTTAGATATTGTGAAGTTTTTAAAGGTCAAATAAGAGCACTCCATTTTTTTTGGAATATACACTGGCCATCAGATAAGTGATATACGAGATTTTCATTCTCAAGACTACAGTCTGAAAACTGTAATGAATACTACAAATACGGCGCCTTCCCTGAGGACTTAGACGGAACGAATCTAGTTATGCTAGTAAAATGCACACCAGAATAAAACAATGCAAACCAATTTCTTGCAATCCGTCGTAGGGTATCATATTTGCAAAACATGATATTCGCAAAACATGACATTTGCAAATCATCATAGTAGCAAAACATCACATTAGCAAAACTTAACTGTTATTAAGACATGAATTAGACAGTGTCGACGGAGCTCCGCTACTGCGGAGCTCCTATTTCTGTGTAGTTTGGCCCTCCGGGCCTGCTATAAATCTAACATAACCTAAACCTACCTACGATTTTATAACAAAACCCGACTATTTGTAAATATCATGTTTTGCGAATATCGTGTTTTGCTAGTATGATGTTATGCGTATATGATATTTTGCTAGTATGATCTTTTACGAATGTGATATTCTGTAGAGTAACGGTTCAAAACCTTGTACCGATCAATTTCATTTCAAATTACCTTGGACTTTTATGGCTCTTTAGGACGCGGCCTTAGGGGGTTAAAAAGCTGTTACGATAAGCTTAAAAGCTTGGATGCATTAAATAATATCGACACTGACATGACAGGAGAAAGAACGCCGGCGAAATAGATAAAATTATAAATCTCTTAGAATTATATCAGTTTTACTTAGCTAGAATCGTTGTGAATATTATATTAATAAAAGTAAGGATTTTTGTAAATCTTTTTTATTTTTCTTTTTAAATCTACTTATAAACTACTAGCTGTTGCCTCGGGTCCATTTGCATAGAAGTCCTTAATTGTAATTTTCAAGGGAACTCTCCTTTTTCCCGAGATACATTAAGTTTGCCTCAATATACATAAGTAAATAGTTTGTGTACTGTGCAATAACGTTTAATATTTACACTAAAATACTAAAATTGCTGTATGTATGCCTATAATACTTGAGGAGTTCCCTCAATTCCTCACGGATCCCTTCATCGGATTCAGATTTGGCGACAATGGGACCACCTTGGAAGTATACTCTATCAAACCAAAAAAGAATTTTGAAAATCGGAAAATCTGTTAAAAAATTATGCGTGATCATACATAAAACGAAAATATAAGGTAAATTTTTACATGCGTAAAAACAAACATGTCGCATTTAGTAATGTGATTAACAAATCTATAATATAAAAATGAATCGCAAAATGTGTTGGTAAGCGCATAACTCGAGGACGGCTGAACCGATTTGGCTGATTTATTTTTTGTTATGTTCGTTATTGTCAAAATAACGTTTACATATAAGAAAAAATAGAAAAATCCAAGGGGAAGGTCGGGAATTTGCAGCTAAGTAAATAAATAAATATTGTTTCCCCTATTCAACTTAACATAAATTGTTAATAATATATTCGTTTATGATGTTCTTATAAGGTTTTTCCCGAAATTGCTGTATTTTTTTCCATCAAACATGTTTAGCGAGAGATGAGAATATTATGACATGCTTTGCTCTTTTTTATCGATATCTCTGCAGTATGTTTTTTCTCGCTAATACTAATCAAGGCAGTATGCTACCTCTAAAACAACCTTATCCTCGGCACTTCCTCTTATTATGGGCACTTTTTCAAAAAATATTTAGGAACAGGTTGGCACGAATGGATTGAACGAAAGTAATGTCACCTATCATTGTGTGAGTACCGTACTTTAAACCGATGTTCAAATTTCAAACCGAAAACCTGTTACTATTTTACACGGGTCTCTATTGACTGCCATAATTATTTGTAGTCATAATGTGTTTTAAGTCATAATTTTCGCAAGTCGGACGGACGGATGGACGGAGTTTTATAATAGGATATTTGTGCAGGGAGGTCCAATACACACTCCGAAGAGTCATAATTCTACTTTTATCAGAATCCCAAATTTTCATAATTTCGAATGCAATGTTTTGAAATGTGGACTAATAGGAAATGTAGTGACTAAGATTGAAAAGGGCATGCTTCGATATACAGGGAGGAAGTGAGTCGGAAGGGTCGAAAGGGGCCACCCTAGGCGTACTTTTTCGAATGAAATCGGAGAAATTCTAGGAAAGGGCCGAATCTTATGAATCGACTCGATGTATGAATATAGAAGAAGCAAAAGAGATCTGTCAGAATCTTAGCAAGTGGAAAGAAGTGGTCTCTGCCTACACCTCTGGGAAACTGTCGTGATTTAATGTATGTATATTAAATTAGCTCCAACATAACATACCTTTCGGGAAAAGGTGAATTGGGATAAATTAATCTTTGGAAAAAACATTCGAAATTTGTGGGTATTCCCTTGTATACGATTCGTCTGGATCACTACCACTACATACATACACATACATAAGTACCTTCACGCCTGTAATCCCAGACCGTTACTCTACAGAAAATCACATTCGTAAAAGATCATACTAGCAAAATATCATATACGCATAACATCATACTAGCAAAACACGATATTCGCAAAACATGATATTTACAAATAGTCGGGTTTTGCTATAAAATCGTAGGTAGGTTTAGGTTATGTTAGATTTATAGCAGGCCCGGAGGGCCAAACTACACAGAAATAGGAGCTCCGCAGTAGCGGAGCTCCGTCGACACTGTCTAATTCATGTCTTAATAACAGTTAAGTTTTGCTAATGTGATGTTTTGCTACTATGATGATTTGCAAATGTCATGTTTTGCGAATATCATGTTTTGCAAATATGATACCCTACGACGGATTGGTTTTGAATTCAATGAGGACCGAGCGATTGAAAAGTTAATAAAAAATATTGGTTTCCAAAGACTTTTAAGACTTTTAAGGCTTTGTAAGAGGTCGCGAGTTTGGTTCCAGTTACGGTGAGCATAAAATGGTCCCGGGGTTTAATTCCCCGTAATTTTAGTTTAGTTTGGTTTATTTACTCATCACTGTAATATTATTATTACAGTGTAATATTAATATTATTATTACAGTGTTTTGTTGGAAATTCTGTAGCTCTGCCTACCCCACTCTGGGAATAAAGGCGTGAGTTTATGTATGTGTATGTATGTAGAAAAAACTTCGTCTACAAGTCGAATGACCCATGTTCGAGTCACGGTCCAATTCCAACACGCAACTTAAATGCACAGTTATTTTCCCTTTTATGTATGCTTACTAACTGTGCGGACGTAGGAACGCTGAACGTACCAAACTTTATTTAAGCAGAAACGTGTACTGTACCCATACCATGAGTTATAATAAAACCGTACTCGCTACCGAGTCGCAGCTCTGTCCCTCGCAGACCTACCAAGTTTTCTTATAGAGTGCGAGGGATGGGTGCGCCAAACTTCATATAAAATTGCAAATTAGATTATTGGAACTCGGAAAATGTATCTCATATAATTTTACAACCTAATAATCACTCTTCATACATACATACATTAAATCACGCCTGTTTCCCAGAGGGGTAGGCAGAGACCACTTCTTTCCACTTGCTACGATCTTGACAAATTTCTTTCGCTTCTTCCACATTCATACATCGAGTCAAGCACGCACGTCGGTTTCGGGTACTTAAGTTTCGGCCCTTTTCCAGTATTTCACCGATTTGACTCGAAAAAGTACGCCTAGGGCGGCCCCTTCCGACCCGTCCGCTCACTTTCGATCTGTATGTCTCTTTCGTCAATCTTCTTTCATCCATCCTTTCCAAATGACCGAACCATCGAAGCATATTATAGTCTTCATATATTTTTTTAATACTAATGATCAGAACTTATAATTATTTGAACTTATAACGCTAATGTACATGGAACCGTACACTTTTAACAATTTCTTAAATATCTTACGTGTAGATAAAATTAGGTTAGGTTAGGTTAGATTTATAAAAATCTAAAAAAAAGTAACAGTTTTTTGAAAAAAAAACATTATGAGTTGCGATAATTATGACTTAAAAAAGTATGAACAAAAAAGTATGAGTAAATTTTTTCGGAGTCATGATGAGTATAGTTGTATAAAAATTCGAAAGACCAATTGTATATGAGCCAATATGGACCCGCGAGGGACAAGCATTCGACTCGCCAGCGAGTACGGTGATTGTAACTCGTGGTAAGGGTACTGAAACGTGTGCAGAACATTAAAATTTATAAAGGTAAATTCTAGTCCACTCAACTTTCACCGTGTTCAAAACAGATACAAAACAACTAACCTAATGAAATTCAAACGTAATTCAAATTTTAGTTGAACAAACAACTCGAATATCTGTTTACTCGTTCGCTATGTGAATTTATTTGATGGCGTACCTAATGTATTCCGAATTGATATTCAATAGATCTGGAGAAGCTTGTGTAAGTTCCAGTCGTTTGACAATTGATAGTAGTTTGATTTTGAAAGTTCCGAAGTTGATTTACAATTTATAGAAGTTTACAGTTGTTGGGGAGGTGGCAAACCAGCACCTGGTTAGTTAGAGACCAAAGTAACAAGTCCAAACATCGTAAATCCGCTTTAATTTGCAAGTTAGTTTCGTTTATATTAGATTTATATCAACCCGTTGTAATTACGAGTCTTAATTCAAAAACGCCTAGCATTATGTGCGCAGATAAGCATATTTTTTTTATTAAAACACTTATCTCCTTATTCAGAGACATTTTAGCGACAATTCATTCCTTTTTCAAACTTGTGTATGAAACATCGTCGAATCGAAAATTATAAGTAATCTCAAGGAAATGTGTCAAATATTTTGATTCCTTTTTCAATTTTTTACAATTAGTGGAGTTAGTCGTGACTACTGATGAAACAACGGGCCTTGAGGAACGACTTAGCCGTTAGATTTGAAATTATCTAACGCATTTCCTACATTATGCTGTAAATTAAACCATTTAATTTACATTCCATGGTATGTCATGACTGAAAGCACGCTTGCTTGGAGCGTCTGCTTACGGGGGTAAGACACGCCACCCTGCCGATTCCTGACTGCAGTGCTGCCATTCATCGGAGAATGCGAGTCAGCCGTAACAATAGTCACATGCCGACGCAACGCGAGTTTAGAATTCCGAGTATGTGTATGTAGTTCTTCGTCATTGTTGGTATTTAATCCACACACAAACACAAATTCGCACCCTTTTCAACTTAATGTTTAAATTCAAGTTAGTTTTAACTTTTTATATGATTTTATTGCTCAATATAATGTTACAGCACACCAAATAAAAAAAAACACTTTCGTAAATTTTTGAACCAGTTTTCATCTTTAACTTTTCACGGCTAATATTTAAAACACTGATAACGCAACATGATATTGTTCAAGAAAAAAATTGCAGCAGACAAGTGCTGCAATTTTCTAATTACGAGTGAGTGTTGTATAGACGGGCGCTGAAAAGACACTAACGTGGGGAGTCTCTAAGTTTAATGTTTTGGAATATGACCAAATACATAGTCAAGCACTACCTTCTTCGGATAATTTTGAGAATTAAGACATAAAATTACGTGTCTTAATGTAAAGCCAACATCGTTCTAGTTCATCGACAACCTGTTCAAAGTTCGCCGAACGCCCCAATCACTTTACGATCAGTCTGAAAATTGTACGGTTGTCGGTAATAAATTACAAGAAAAAAATCCAATCATAAATTACTATGGCCAGAAAATAAAAGGTTTTCTTAGTTGCACATTTTCAAAAAGTGCAGTAACGTGCCATTGGTGACAGGATTCAAACGGCTTTGTCGGCCGTAACGAGTCGAGCCGGTTGCTTCGTGTGCCGCTTCATGGAGGGAAGTGAGTGGTTTCCTTAACAATGCCCCTTTTGAAACCTGCTAATTGGAAATTGGAAATCCGGAATTGTAACGGTTCTATAATAGGGAACTTTCAGTGTACTGGTTATACTCTCAATAGAAATGTTTGATGTTTGATGATTAAATCAACTTATCAATTTATGTATTATTGTTGTGATTATTTCATGTCATATTTGAGACTATATTGGTAACTATTAATGACAGTAAAAATGGTTAATAGACACGTTAGTGTTAATAATTTTACACGTTTTTTGGAATTTACCTATTTTAAAAGCTTTTATTTAAATTGCAATGTATGCAAGGGTCAAATCTAGCAAGTTAAGTTTGACCCACTTTCCGGTTTCCGATAAAGCTGAAAATTTGCATACGCTTTTAGTTCTGATGACAATACAATAATATAATACCATCGAGCTGGCCTGATAATGAATACTCAAGGTGGCCATAGGGACTATTCAATTACACATGGTAAACCCGTCGTGTTAGGGCTTGTTAGAATCGTCTTCATGAGTAGATGACGACTGTGCGAAAAAAAGTTTGTCCCAAAAATATTTTTTTTGCAGAAACTTATTTATTTTTATGTTTCTATCAATGAACGTACTTATTGAAGAATATTTTTTTCCAGATTTGTGACACATCGTGTTTCCTGGTACTTCAAAGATCAAAGTGAGTATAGGTTATAGTACAGTAATTATTGAATTTGTCCAGACACACTGCCGAGTGAAGTGCAGCCACAGGGTCCCTCCCATTTCGAGGCCCTACCTCAGCGGTGTAGGGTGTCCGTTGTCAGTCAAGCAGTCACTCACGGAAGGGTTCTATTTGTAGGGTTTGTAAACGTTAAAGAAACATACATACGTACATACATAAACTCACACATTCAAAATTCAAATTCAAATTCAAATTTCTTTACATACATACATACATTAAATCACGCCTGTTTCCCAGAGGGGTAGGCAGAGACCACTTCTTTCCACTTGCTACGAGCTTGACAAATTTCTTTCGCTTCTTCCACATTCATACATCGAGTCATGCACGCACGTCGGCCGGTCGGTCGTTTCGGCCCTTTTCCAGTATTTCACCGATTTGACTCGAAAAAGTACGCCTAGGGCGGCCCCTTCTTACCCGTCCACTCACTATCGATCTGTATTGTATTTCTTTATTTGCATAAAATATGGTACAATAGCTGATAGACTGTGGTAGGCAGAGCTACAGAATTATCTACAACTCTGAAAACTTGTTCACAATTCTGTAACCACATTTTGCACACTTAATGGAGATGGCACAGATGGCAAGCCCATCGCCTAACAAATACTACACAAGCCTATATTCTCTTAGTCGCCTTTTACGACATCCACGGCAAGACTTGTGGCACTATTCTAAACCGGCAACCACGAGGGGGGATTTTCTAAACCGAATTTCTCAACAAAATATGAAAATGCAGTTAATGTTATCATCAAAAGAGAAATACAAACTAAAATCGGGCAACAAATAAGAGAGAGATCCGATATCATGTACTGTGACGTCATGTATCAGGTCGGCCATGAACTCCATGTTAAGTTCTGTTTTGTTAGAAAGAGATTGATTTTTCTCGACTGTTTGTCACATGAATCAGGTTTTATTGAAAATGTGAAAAAAAAGGATATTCCCTAATCTGTTTTTGACTTCCTGTTATAATATCTAAATCGGGACTTAATGGCGTTAAAACATTATATTATACACCTCGACGTTTTGATCGTGTTGGAACTGAGCAGGCCGTTATCAAATGACTTATTTATCTCATAAACATATTCGCAATGTGTTTTTAACAGAATAATTTGAAAATCCCTTTATTATTTGTTAACATTCACGGTTCATTGTTAATCACTCGACCACGTTAATTCGCATTAGGTATAATGTGATAACGCGGCGGTAACAGCGTTTATCAGACGGACCAGCGAGTCAATATTTACTGCATAAAC
This sequence comes from Acleris laterana, assembly GCA_963966035.1. Taxonomy (NCBI): domain Eukaryota; kingdom Metazoa; phylum Arthropoda; class Insecta; order Lepidoptera; family Tortricidae; genus Acleris; species Acleris laterana. The sequence continues at coordinate 18,967,427 of OZ014444.1, forward strand.
TGGCGCTAAATACATTAAGGTGAATCATCCCAGGCGGATAAATAATGACGGTATAAATGTTAGGATAATTATTTAAAAGGCAAGTCAGCAAACGAACTGACATGCGACACAGACGATGAATTAGGATTGTTCATATTTTTACAATTACTCCAATTCGAAAACAATTTCGAGGAGTACGGTTTTAAAGCCGTTTTGCATTAGGTATTAAGTTTTTGAAATATTTATCTATTTTGGATATTTCGACAAAAGTATATTTAACCTTTGTTAGATTTTCGTTTTCGACTTGAAGCCCTCCTAGGTGTATCTTACGGGTTAGGTTAGGTTAGGTTAGAATTGGATATACTTAATTTAATTGTTGTAATTTATTAGAAAATGCCATCCGAAATTTAAAATAATCATGTCATCCATTTTTATGCACTTTTATGCGTGGTCTGCTGAATAAATAAAGATATTAAAACAAAACTATTAGGTCAAATACAAAATTAATGAAATATCTCGATGTCGAGTCTCAATGTCCCAAAGACGTTGTCAACCTTAAAGAGTGAAATGTAATTCTTGCAAGTTAGTTATTTTTCTCAAACATACAATGAAATTTTGGCGTTATGTTAGTTATTTTTGGACGGAACAACTCGAGAGAATCAAGTAAAGGAACTTCATATAAAATTGAAGGCCTAGGCCGGGAAGTTTTTTATTTTTATTTTAAATTAAACATGGCGGCTGTGTTTATAAACAGGCTGAATAGCTAAATTATATTTTTACCATTTTAGACAAAAAGTTATAACGTAAAATACTAGGGGCCGTATTAATAAACTAATCTCAACTCTAATGCTCGTCTCGAGATGCGTCAACAATGACAGTGTTCTATGGTTTGACGTTTACCTTGACGTATCTTGTGACGGGCATCTCAGCCAAGATGAGTTTGAGCTAGGAGTGCATAAACGTTTGGGAGACATCCGCGCTGTGTCGTGTGCGCCCGCCGCCCGCCCGCCGTCTGCCCGAACCACCTGCGATCCTGCCTGATATGCGTCCTAATTACCGCTGCGCTCCTGGTACTTTATTTTAACATGAAATTACATTTCTTCCCTAGGGTGGACAATATAAATTTACTTACTTTTTAGAGTGATGTATTTTATTATTTCATTGCATAGGTATGTTTGAGAAAAGCTCTATACATAGCTCGCCGTGAAAAGGGGTTGCCAGCCACGTACTCGTAACTATCCAGCCTCTGTAGTAATGTACTATTACCGGTGGTTAGGTAGCCTTTCCACCAGAAATGTGCTACGCTACGTTGCTATGGATGTGATATCCACCAATAATAATTATTGGTCCACATAGTAAGCTGCATAGCATCTCTGGTGGAAAGGCACCCTTCCTACACGTTACTTACTAGATATGTAAAAAAGTTTGTCTCAGGATACCGTACGCAGCCTCCCTTGCTGGCTCAGTCTTATCAGTGCCCATTGACGCCCCAATATTTTCTTGTGGTGCGTGTCCGCCTGTATACATCCACACCGCATGATGTACGGTCTGTGAGCACTTAGGATTGTTTCGAGTTTGTACTTCTCTCTGACTTGCTCTTAATAAAAAAAAACATTGGACAAATTCACACCAATTGGGTAAGTAAAATTTTTGGAAGAGATGTAAATTATATATTTTTTCGATAGTCGTCATCCTGAAGATCATGGAACTGCGGCTCTTTTACTTTTATTTCCTCTAATATTTTAGAAATCTTTTTTTTAGTTTTAAAGTTGACATTTGTAAACTTTAATGACCTACAAGCTTTTTGCCTTCGTATTTAATCAAATAGAAAAAAAAACTGTCACTTCTATATCTGTCAACGTCAAATCAAATCAAAGTAAACAAACAATTCAGTTCAAATAATTAAATTCAAGTAAATCTTTGTAATACTCCATTTCCATACAGTCTGTGTGGGATTGCCTGAATTCATTGCGTGGATTGTACAATTCAAAAGTGCTCTCGTGGCTATCAAAAAGCAGGGCAAGAGTCGTCGAGAAAGGAAGAAATCGGTGTCTAAGAAGAAGTGCCAAAGGGTTCAAAAATAAATCGTAGACCAAATATCGTGCAAAGGTCTTAGAGCAAAGCGGCAAAACGAAAGTCCGGAGTTCGATCTGAGATCGATAAAAATATTTCTAAAAACACTGATCACATGAAACACAAGCAAACAGAAAAGAGCCGTTGTATTAAATCGTTTGTTTACTTTGATTTGATTTGACAATGACAGATATAGAAGTGTTTTTTTTTTTTTTTCATTAAGTACGAAGGCAACAAGCTAGTCGGTCATTAAAGTGTACAAATGTCAACTTCATAACTAAAAAAAATATTTTTAAAATATTAGAGGAAATAAAAATAAAAGAGCCGCAGTTCCATGATCTTCAGAATGACGACTATCGAAAAAAAATGTAATATACATATCTTCCAAAAACTTTACTTAGCCTAATGCTCAAGGCTTGTACTATGGGTACTAGACAACGATATAAATACTTACATAGAGAAATACATAAATATATAGAAAACATCCATGACTCAGGAACAAAATTATTCGCACTCATCACACTAATACCTGCAATACCGAGATTTGAACCCAGGACCGCTAGCTTCGTAGGCAGAGTCACTACCAACTAGGCCAGCGCGTCGTCATCGCGTCAATAAGATCGTATTAGAGCGAATGAGAGAAAAGTACAAATTTAAATATGATAGATATTCTACTGGTTTGTGTATACTGTAGCACTCCCCAGACTACAAATTAGTAAAAGTCTAGTCTTAAGCTACAAATTGCTGTAAACCATCAGTTAAGAGCCGTAGTAAAAGCAAGCACCGAAGCCTTAACAGGAATTTGCGATCATTATCTTTCTCGTTTACTCAGCGCTGTTTGCCGCGGGCGAGAGTAATGCCTGTACAAACTTCCTACTTACGCTAGTTCTAATGCACCTTTATAAATATACACAAACACTGTTATTTACTTGAGTCAGTGAGCGAACTAAATGTCGAGCCTAATGGTGGCACTTTACTTAGGTGTTTTTCATGTTAGAGACACCCTGCACTAGCGTCTTTTGAACATACGAACGTAGCGACGCAAAGTCGGCGTGACGGCACCGCGATGCCAGCGGCGTCTATCGAGCGTCAAAAATGTCTCACCAGCGCCTACACTGCGTTGACGCTACCTCAATAACGTATTTCTTCTCGGCGTCTTGCCAGCGTCATGCCCTGGATACATAACTACGAAAAGTCATCGGACTAATGAATATTTGGAAAAAAAAACGAATTTTTGGGTGTTCCCGCTCGCCACAGATGCTGACGAAACGCCGACGTTTAAAAGACGTTATTGACGTTGCGTCGTCGTTGTAGGCTCTGGTGATGCGTTGACGCTCGATAGACGTTGCTACTACGCGTCTGGCAGGACACCGACGCTCAAAAAACGCTAGTGTGGGGTGTCTCTTACTTGCATCGTTTTTGCGAAAATAGTAGGTAGAGAAGTGCATTTGCTTAAACTTTCACTTTGAAATTAAAGAATACGGTCGTGACTGGGATTTATTATTATTATGTTAGATATTATTAATATTAAACCAATAAATATACCGATTATAACTGTAACTTTCTGGATCTCACAAAACTCTACTTTAGTTAGCATTGTTAGACGTTATTCCTGTTCCTGAACGTTTGACAGATGTCACACGTCGATTAAAAAAGAATGAAGTTAGGTTGTCAGAGAGAGTTTTGCCACGTTTTGTTAAGATTTGCTTTGTTGTTATCTTAAAGAAATACAAGGTTCCTCTTAAGTTGGAAGTTTTATTGTAATACGCTTTTAATTATTATATATCCTAGCCGAAAAAACCAGATCGATGCTATACAGTTTATTTACTTTAACAGTCGCAAATGTAGAACACAATAACAAACAAAAATATTAATACTAAAATTAAATGAAAAACAAACTTGTATCAGGGATCATCCCACATTCGCCTAAAAAAGTGTTTTTTCTTAATAATTTTTGGTTTTCACTCCTCGTTTGAAGAACAAGGTGTATTTCGTAAATGTCGAGTTTTAGACAGTTACCATGGACTTATTAGAAAATCAAGTCCATGAATATAATACTCTTATATAGAGTCAACCAAAGCAAATAAAGTAAGCTGTCAAATCCCAAATATTATAGAGGTATTAGTGACCTCTGTCATCACCGCCCACAGACCACAAACCAACTGGCAGTTGATTACACTCTGTTCATTTGCCGTCCTAATCCGGGTTCCGTAAGGCGATTATTGAACCCTGTCGTTTGAATGCTAATGGCCCCGGGCGGATCGACCTCATTTGGTCAGCTGTTCGGGAAAACGGTTTCATCGCTTTAAGACTGCGCCGAGCGTACGCCGGATGTACAGTGGCGCCCTCATTACCATTATTTTGTTTTCTAATAAACTAACGTATTTTCTTGAAATCGGTTGGTATATTTTTGTACTACAAATAAAAACACAACGTATAGGGTATATCACATAGTTTAATAACAATTCACCTTCGAGTTATCAACTTAACGGAAAAAAGTGGCCACCTTTTCCCGTTAAGCTGACTACTCAAAGGGTAATTTTATTGTTATTAATGTTTGTTACGTATCCCATAAATTATGTTTTTACTTGCGCTACAAAAACGTACCGTCTGATTCCAAGGAAATTCTTTGGTTAATTAGAAAACACAATAATAGTAATGAGGGCGCCACTGGACGCTCGACGTTTGCTCGGTGCAGTCTTAACGCCGTGTAACATAGCGGGGCTAAATAAACTGCATACTGGTAATGTTGTACATTTGAAATAAATAAGTATTAAAAACATAGGTACCCCATTTAATTGTGATCTCTTATTTCAGAGCTCGGGGGTTACTATGATATAGGGTAAAGTCACTAGTCAGCCAGAGACCTGTAGTGGACCTTATATGAGTGCAAAGTGGAGAAGAAGTGGAAAATATATCTTTCGTACTCTTCCCACTTAAACAAAGTATAGGCAGAGTATAAAATTTAACACGAGGCGCGAGGAGCAAGTTAAGGACATGGCAAAACTATAATGGATATGTTTGACTACGGATCCCTAAAAACTCCGAGCTCTCAGCCTTTTCGTCCACTTTCATAACCAAAGTTTCATAACTGGTTATGAATAAGGATTTTTTTTCACTGTTTCATAACCAGTTATTAAACAAGACTTTTTTTCCATTTTCGTAACCAGAACCTAGGTACCACTATACACCACTCTTATTTCAAATCAATTGGACAGTGTCGACGGAGCTCCGCTTACGCGGAGCTCCTATTTCTGGGTGGTTTGGCCCTCCGGGCCTGCTGCAAAACTAACATAACCTAAACCTACCTAATTTCTGGTTATGAAAATGGAAAAAAAGTCTTGTTTAATAACTGGTTAAGAAACAGTGAAAAAAAAACCTTATTCATAACCAGTTATGAAATCTTAGTTGTGAAAGTGGACGAAACCCTCTCAGCAGCCCACAAGATCACTAAGCCAGTCGAATGCACGCGCTCAATTCATTCGACGCTTACTTTTTGTTGCACAATCATTGCAATACGAAGAGGAAGTGCATTTTTCCTTTTAGATCCGTAATTGAGTAACAGATAAAAATGATTTACCCATTGCCGTGTCAAAGGCAATCATTCAGTTGACACAAAGTGCCATATTTCCTTATTGGTGTCCAATTTGTCCAACAATCCAGTACACGGGCATTGAATGAGTTAACCATTCAATGCCAAGAATGCCGTATTGGGTCAGATTTGAATGGTGATCTGGGAGCCTGGCAGTTAGTGAGTTATGTTGTTAATAGCTTTGGTTGTTGCCTTGCCTTACTTATTAGAATACAATCGAATATGTGTGAGTTATTTCATTTGAGATACGACCTTTTGGTTTAGTTAAGAATTTTGCCTCGGTGCCGATGTGATTCAAGAATTCTTACTAGGTACTAAGTTGCTACTGGTTTTCTTTTGTGTCAAAAATGTAATCCTATTATTTTGTCTAAAATAAAATCATTAAAATAATAAATAGAATTGTCAATTAGCCATTTCTGTATAGGTAATGTGACATTGGAAGATATACTTTTTTAGGTGCGAAGGTAGTCTGTAATAGGCCTTACGTCCCAAAATATACACACAAAATGTACTGATACACCCGTTAATTTAAAACACATCGCTTAAATCTGGATTATAACCCTAAGAATGACCCTACGTTAAGGGTTTAAAGTCAATGCTTTGCACTAAATTCAGGGCTATTGATCTCCATACCGCATTACCATACCCCATGCATACTAAGATCTGTTCATAGAACGCTGTGATCGTACCAGGAAATGAACACAATATGATCTCTGCTTACGAATACAAATGAATTTAAATATATGATACTCAATAAGCCAACATTATAAAAAACAACTAAGGTCAGGTTAGGGGTAAATGCGATAAACCATATATTTTTAAAAGATTTTTTTTTTTTTTTTTTTATGTCATAGAGAAGGCAAACGAGCACACAGGCCACCTGATGGTAAGTGGAAACTGTGACCCATAGACATTCGCATTCACAAGACTGCAATGCAATCCTAAGACTGCAAATGCGTTGCCAACCCTGAGGACTAAGATGGAATGCCTCTATGCTAGTCATTTCACCGGCTGTCTTATCCCCAAACCGGAACACAACAATGCGAACACTGCTGTTTGGCGGTAGGTTAATGGATAAGATGGTGGTAGCGATCCGGACGGACCCTGCACAAGGTCCTACCACCCGCAAAATTAATTTGACGCACTAGCCCGATTTGACCTACGTTTGATTACGCCTAAAATTTATGATGTTTTATTCTGTTATTGGACTATTATTATAGGTATCGCAAATTGACTCTCATGCCTTTATCTTAAGTTATCTTATTATTTTTTAAATTAGCGACATCGTCGACTTTGATTCAAATCGTTTGATTCCCAAACCATTTCAATGCATATGCGGCTAAATCATAAAATGACTTAAATTTTAATAGTACATTGTGTATTAATGATGGTAAAGAAAGAAGTACAAACGAGGGGTGAATTTTTAGAGACGTTTTTTAGCTGTCCCAAGGCTTGAAAAAAAAAACTAGTGAACAAACTACGATAAATATATTTTTAATACATTAAACAGGATAAAATACGACGAGGCATAATATTATAAACACTCTTGTTTTAAACAATAGCTGGAAAAAAAATAACGAAATTTCAGATTACTAGGAGCAGCAAGTCTGTGAGGCTTGTCTCACTCGCGATTTCCTCCACTTAAATTATTATAACTTTACTTCAAGTCAACTTATCGATAAGTTATATAGATTATTAGAAAGAAGAATAAACAACGCATTTAAATAAATATTACTCATTGCTAATATTTCTTTTTTTTAAATTATTTAGACCATTTTGTCTTTGTCCCACGATTAGCAACAAATTCGTAACGTTCAAATACCTGCTGTTACCTGATTGGTCGACTAACCTACCGCTATCTTTGCGATCCTATTGAGTCGACCGTTAGTTGTGCTTCGACCATTGTGTGGAGCGGACACGCTGTTGCCAAGCATTCCGACTCTGTTGAGGTAAGTCCTTCACACGATCTATTTGGTTCTCTTAAACGTCAGTTCCGTGGATTATTGTATAAGGATGTACAATGTCTTATTTCAGTTCATATTTTTATATTTAATAGGAAACGTTGTTATCATTTATGAGAATTTGGTGTATATTTTTTTGCTTTATTTGTTTAGTAGTTATTTTAAAAATACTTAGTTGTCGTCATCTCGGTGGCACTATTTCGGTGGCATTTTCATCCACCGAAATGACGAATTTGGCACCGAAATGACGATTGACGTTATAATATGTACAAAATGCACTTAAATGCATTATTACCACTGTTAAAATTTTTATCACTGTAAATAGTGATATGTTAGTGTCACCATGATATCCAAAACACGTCTAATGGGCATAGCCCTGTTTCAGAAATCATTACGATTGCTCCTGTGCTAGTACCAAACTTTCCCTTCTATATAAAAACGAAAGTTTATTGGTTTTGGTTCGTCTGTCTGTCTGCCTTAATAACTGTTTAATACTTATCATAATGTAAAATCAAAAAATATAAGATTACAGAATTCATAACATTAAATATGTTAAACTTTATTTTGGGCTGAAATCGGGTAGATTTATAAATTCAACAATTCATTATATTTTTTAAGGTAAAACAAAAAAAATGGCTAAGACAAAGAAAGGCAGAAAGGAGCAGTTGGAAAAAATGAAACTTGCTGAGAGAATTAGAAGAGCTAAAATAAAAAATAATCCCGAAAAGTATGAACAATATTTAAAAAAAGACAGAGAAAGATACTATAAAAGTAAATCAAGTAAACGCATTATTTCAATAGCACAGCTATCTCAAAATAAAAGACATGCTATAAGAGAGAAAAACTTTTTCAGAAATGCTCAGTTAACTTATTAATGTACTCAATAGGCCTTCTTACATAATATATTCGCGATTATACTTATAAATCAGTTTATAATATATAATTTCACATTGATTTTCTAAGCAACCGTTATTTCGGTGCCACTGCCATCATTTCGGTGGAGTTTTTTTTTTTTAAATTTAATTTCTACTAAATTACTGACCTGAAATGGGTGCCTCATGTATATTTATCATTCTTAATTCAATCTTTAACCTATACAATTATAATTATCATCAAAAACTAAAAAAAAAAAATTGCCACCGAAATGACGAAAAACGATTGCTTCAAAAATCCACCCGAGTCTTTAATGACTCGAGCTTTGTATTTCCTTTACCACCCGTGTTTACAATGTTTTTCATCACTATTGCGAGGAAATGAAATAAAATCAGACAAAAGATCATATTTTTAACTTATTGATTGTAAATCAGTCATGAAAGTAGATTCGGTCGATCTGTTAACATTTTAGCATTTTATTCGTTTCGCTATTTACGGAATTTCGGATTTAAGTCGATTTGGCTTAAAGGTGTTTCGAATTTAGAAAAAAACTGCCTTTCAGTTCATTTTGACGCAAGTTCTTTAGAGGTAGACATACCTATGAGTAAAAAGGTATTGTAAAATGAAGTGATATCTGCTTCTTACTAATAAAAAAATAGTCATTATCACTACATAGTATAAAACAAAGTCGCTGTCTATCTGTCCCTATGTATGTTAAGATCTTTAAAACTACGCAATGGATTTAGATACGGTTTTTTTATAATAGATAAAGTGATTCAAGAGGAAGATTTATATGTATAATACACATACATAGAGCAGAGACCACTTCTTTCCACTTACGATCTTGACAAATTTCTATCGCTTCTTTCACTTTCATACATCGAGTCATGCACGCACGTCGGTTTCGGGTACTTAAGATTCGGCCCTTTTCTAGTATTTCTCCGATTTGATTTGAAAAAGTACGCCTGGGGCGGCCCCTTTCGACCCTTCTACTCACTTTCGATATGTATGATATGTATTATAGATTCTAGTTAATGCACAGGTGTTACATAACAGAGTTTATCTACACGCATCTACACGCATCTCATATATCCTCTATTATGCGTTCAAAACCCGTAAGAAATGACCAGCATTATGACAACCAATTTAACTATGAGAATTTTCTCATCTGTGGTAGTACAGTAATGTTAAAATTACAGTAGGTACTAAATTCTGTAAGGTTATGAGTTCAAATTTGGAATAGCTGTCAAAACTCAAGAGGGTCTCTATTCTAGTGTTCATACATATTAAAACAGTTATTTATAAGAAACGTCAATTCAATGTGATTTTTTAATATAAACTGCACCATTTTTGATCTCGAGTGACAGGAGAATAGGGACTTCATTAATTTGTCTACGATTTAAAAAAAACATTGTCTTGACGGAGGATCGAATTGCCGCCATTGTTATTGTTGTTTGATTGTTGTCATTTGCTTGAATTGTTTCTTGGTTTTTATTGTTATGAAAGTAGGATTGTGAAAAGCTGTTTGTGTTGTTTTAGTTAAAAATATGGGTAGTACTCGTAGTGACTCCGAGAACGATATTATGCACACCCCGCCGGATATAATAAATGCAGCCACGATTGTAACAAATAACTTGTTGCCAGAAAAATCAAGATCCAAGTATGAAAAGGCGTACAAAGGTTTTTTAGATTGGAGTATGAACAAACGCACGACTTCAATGTCCGAGAACGTACTATTTTATTGCATTATTTTAATATCTACAGGGTGAAATCTAAGTCGTGATTCCAATGATCACCTCTGTGTTCTACCCACGAGTATGAACAACTTTCACTATGGGACCAACTCTGAAATATCGAAAAAAAAAACAGCTGCTTCATACATTTTGGTCGAGTGCGTATTAAACTTTTCTATGAAACAGCTGTTTTTTTTTCGATATTTTAGAGTTGGTCCCATAGTGAAAGTTGTTCATACTCGTGGGTAGAACACAGAGGTGATCATTGGAATCACGACTTAGATTTCACCCTGTATAGTCTATAGATACTTTACAGGTAGCACTAGTAGCATTGCAGGTCATATCTCTACGGGTCTGAAACCATCTTAGAGTACTTATGATATGTGTGTAGATAAAGTAGTGTATGCAACTGTACATAATTAGGCCTTAAAACACTCGTGTTTTAAACCCTCTCATTATGCATCAGTTGCATAAACTACTATTGTGATTGGGATCGTAACTGCATGTCCTCTGGCTCTCTGGGCCTGTTTGCGTCGTTCAAATCATCCAACTTTTACGACATCATCCAAATAAACTCAATTCGCTCATCCAATACGGGCAAGTGCTGCATCCATCGCCGAGATTCAATTAGCCCGCTCAAGCGGAAACGAGATATCAACCACCGTCAGTTTATGACTCGCGACCACGCCACTTACTCTAATTTAGACTGGTCGAGTCACAAGAGGGAGCGTGGGCGATTTGTTCTAACAACTCATTTTGATATGCCGAAGGATAGAAGACTGTCGACTGCTAATTGCAAATTAGGTTGAAATACGTAGGTAGGTTTAAATTATGTCAGTTGTATAGCAGGCCGCCCAAAAATAAGAGTTTCGCGGAGGTACTTAGAGCTCAGTCGAAAAGTGGAAAAAAAGTGACGATAAAACGAGTCCGTGAAAATATGGGACGGAAATAAATTACATGGCGAAATTATGAGACCCAACAAAAAAAATGCCATGAAGAAAATATGGGAATGGAACCAATTAGGTAAACCAAGAAAAATGATTTTTGGAAATTATGGGACACATTAGTCATATAGGTCATAATTTAATAACGATTCTTAATCACTTTTTTAGTCTCTTCCTTGGATGTCTTAACACAACTTCGCAACGTTAATGAGTTCAAAAATGTAAATTTTAGAAATTGTGTGTGTGCTAGTTTTATTTTTATGTATAAATATGTTTCGTTCATTGGACAAATTATTTACCGGCGAGTTTTAGTTGTTCCGCAGAGTGTTAAAATAATAATAAGAACATGCATTGTGACTTACAAAGCTTAACCAAAACAGTATCAACTCAAAATCCTCGTTAGTTTTGTTTCAAGCTCATAGGAGTTGTATTACAGTAGATTTTAGAGTACAGTTATATTTTGAGTTACTACTGGTTTGATCTAGCAGTTTAAATGAGCTCACTCGCTCGACTAGAAGCCATTTTTAACCACATAACAACTCAGTTTTCATTTCCCCGCTAGTCGCTTGTAGCCTGGCCCGCCACGCCGAGTAACGCGAGCACATTAAGATGCGCTCATTTGTAAAAGATCCAGATTGCGCGCCGAGTTATGTGTGAAGCATGCTCGTTTAATGGCGTCTTTGATTGCTCACAATTGGGTTGATTGCCTTCGGAGAGTTCAAGGATGATATAAATTACCAAGTTATGTCTGCGACAAAAAGTCAGTAGACTCAAAATAAATTTGGTGATTCCAAGGTTCAGAGGGTTACAGTACAAAACACTATATTGAACACCACATACACCTATTAACGGATAAACACAAAAATAAAATAATGATTACATAATGAGTCAACAGGCGGTCTTATCGCTGAATAGCGATCTCTTCCAGACAACCTTACAAAGAAAAGGTGGTTAAAAATATACAATAGAAATAGGAAGGCGCGGCGGTGCAAACTGAATTAAACCGTTTAAAAAACAAATACATTTAGATTTTATTCGAATAGCGAGAAAATAAACATGTGTTTTTGTATTTATGCATTATGATCCAAAGTTATTTGAGAACTAGACAAGGTTGGTCGTGGGTATAAGGGTTTCATGAATTCCACGAATGCACAAAAACTTGCACACGTTGTGATTTTTATCGAAATTTCTCTGAAAACGGCTTATTGGAACGACCCCGATACTTCTTTCCCTGCAGTTTTCCAGGTATCGTGTTCAGTTCGCTGAATTTTAAACACATATCTGCCTCGTTCGTAGATAGTCTGAAAAAAAGAAACTAAAAATGAAATTCCAGAATATTCATGTCAGCTCAATTTCTTTTTCATACTATAAAAAACTAAAAGAACATAATGTTAAAATGAATTTGTCACTGGCCTAAAGCAATAACTTAATAAATGCGCCGATTGTTTTGCGATTCTTTATTGTAATATTCAAAATACATAAATAACAGATAAATACTAGAAATATTACACAAACACATCTTCACGCCTGTAATCCCAGACTGGGGTAGGCAGAGCTACAGAATTACCAACAACTCTAAAAACTTGTTAATAATTCTGTAACAACGATTTGCACAATCAGGCTAAGATTTTTACCAGTGTATTAGTGACAGGTTGCAAGCCCATCGCCTGACAGTACTACAAGCCTTTAATCCCTTAGTGGGAACACATAGAGTGGTACTGTTCGAACCCGGCTACCACATGGGTACTAATGTACTACTCATGCTTTATCACACTGTTGCAGCAAACGGCCAACATTTGCATCTTAATGAATTTACGTTCTAAGGAAAAATTGGCCAAATTATAACAGGGGCCAATAATTTGAAGACACAAAGGGTCGATTCGTCTATTTCAGTTTCATATTGCGGCAATAACACAACCTAAAAAAACCTCTCTCCTAAAACACGTGTTCAGTTGAATAGCGTATTTTTTTACTGACGGAGATTTAAGATACAGCATACTCAATGTTCCTATAGTGAGTGAAATCGCATTTAAGACTAGATTGCCACTTTCATTTTGATATTTTATTAGAGCCGGTGCAGACGGACTGCATAATGGCAGTTTGAGTGTAGTTCTGATGCAGTTGACGTAAACTAAAACTTACGTACGTCAACTGCACTCGAACTGCCATTTTGCAGCTGGATTGCAGTTCAAATGATGTCCGTCTGTGGGCCTAAGCGTTGGTAGCCCAGATCTATATGTAGTTATTAACCCATATTCATTTCATGTCTTTAAAGAGACGTTGCTAGCTCTGCTATAGTCATATGGTTAATTTGGAAAAGTTTAAAAATAATGAAATTTAAAATTTTAAAAATCCCCTGACTCAAAACAGTCTGTAAAGAAAAACCTCCAAAAAGTAAAAACATAATAAGTATTGGCCCTATAAGTTTAATTATAAGTAGGTATTAATATACTCGTAGCTAGTAGGGTTCTTTTATATTATTTAGTTTACTTAGCCGTCCCCCGGCACGTGTCGACGCTTGAATCAAAATATTATACCTACTTATAATTAAACTTATAGGGCCAATACTAATAATTTTTTTACTTTTTGGAGGTTTTTTCTTTACAGACTGTTTTGAGGGGGGATTTTTTAAATTTTAAATTTATTTTTTTGCTATATTTGGTGCTCTCACAAACGCCCATGAATGATTAAATCCACTGAAGTATCCTAAAAATCGTAGTGTGTATAGAAACAGTTTCGGGGCCAGCCGTGCCTTTGTCCGAGCGGGGCAGATTAACACGAGTGTGGCCTTTACGGCCGCCACTCGTTTGTCTGCAGGATTAAAGCTGAAAGCGCTAGCAAATCATATTTCCGAAACATTTCTCTCACAGTGATATAGGCGAAGGTTAGCTCGATAGTGCATCAAAAGTCGCACTTGCACAAAAAACTGCGGGAGGCAAAAATTACGGGTAAACTTTTTTTGCCATTGTGAAGGGAAACGAGCTTGTGTAGACCAGCGTCGCTATTGCCTAACGCACTCGCAATCTCAATTGGCTTCAAAGCGGCATTTGTTTTCATTTTGTATACAGACAAGCCTTCGATTTTCAAAATGACAACAATTGCGATTGCGAGTGCGTTAGGCAATAGCCCCTCTGGCTGATGTTAAGTAAAGCAATCTAGAAATCTACGACACGACAATATTTATACTGCAAATTTCAGACCCTTAAATTAGCCCTAGACCTTTAGCTTACTCGTAGATGGAAATTAATAATAATAATAGTAATATGACTTGGCTCACGAGATGAAATCGACGATCATTGTCCCGATAGTTGTTTCGGCAAACGCTCTTGTAGCGGAGAGTCTCTCGCTAGATGGCTGGATCAAGGGATACGGAAGGGTACTCCTCGACACGGCACGTATTGTAAGAAGGTTCTTCTCACTGCAGCCCTAACCACCGGTAGCTTGAGTCCTGCCCCGTCGCTGGCGGCACTTGTAGGTTAGTTTTTATTGTATTAGTATTGTTATTATATTTTTATATTTGAATATTTGTTATAAAATTCCTAATGAACAGAAAATTTAATAAATATCTGCAATAGTAATTTCTCTGGTTGTCGAGCCCGCGCACCGAAATACAACAATGCGAACACTGCAGTTTGTTGGCAGGATAAATGGTAAGGTGATGGTAGCGATCCGGACGGACCCTACACAAGGTCCTTCTACAACTAAAGTTTGATGAGTGGGAACCTAAAATTTCGTAAGTTAAAGAAACTTTCATTGGTACCATTTACACGATATTAAAATTAACCAACCTCAAGTTTTGCACCTCGAAAACGATCAATCTCGTGTCTGCTCTACTCGAGCTTTTAAGCATCCAGTCGTGTTTTAAATGGACGTCTTTGTTATCTCGGTTAACAGTTTACAATGCCCTGGATGGATGGATTATTTTATAAACACACTCATTTTATAGACTATCACTTCAGAAAATGTTTGTTTCATACAAAACTATTTTCTGCTGAACCTGTGTTGATTTCAGGTTATCTTAAATATGATTCACGGAGGTTAGGTTACGTTAAACTTGTAGCCATCACATGATAAACCGAAATCAAATCGGGTTCAGCAGAAAATAGTTTTCTATGAAACGAAAATTCTGTGAAGTGTCTATGAAACTAGTGTCTATATAACAAGGTTTACAATACTTCGCTTTTCCTTGATGAATCCTACTAATATCATAAATGCGAAAATTAATCTCAGGAACTACTGGTCCGATTTGAAAAAATATTTTTTTTAGATAGCCCATTTATCAAGGAAGCCAATAGGCTATTTAAACCGAACATAAACCGAAGCGAAGCGAGAGCGGGTCGCTAGTTATTCATAACCAAAAGTACTCTGGTAAATTAATATTTTTAATTCATGTAATTTCAACAATCAAGTTAACATCTGACATATTGTAAAATACTTCAACACCATGACTTAAATTCTGTAAGATAATCAAATAATTAAATTAATTGTGTTCGTCAATTCTCTCGGGAAACAAATAGTAAATATTTATGATAGTTCGCTTTGAGCGGAAGCTCCGAGCGAGCTTGCTTGTCCAACAAATGAAAGGAAAGGAAATGAAAACGCGATGTAACACACTCGTACATGTATTTGTTAAATGCCTTCTAAGTGGCACATTTTACTGCAATTTATGGCTTTAATAATATCATGTTATTAACGAGCACAGTTTTGATAGTTGCGTTCTTTTTCAGCAATAAATAAATTATATTTCAGTTACGGCTAAAGGGAAGACTTACAAAAAATATCGTTATTCCTTCGTGAATTGTAAATTTACCGAGATAAAAAGTAGATTATGTATCAATTCAGTGTAAGTATAAACTATTTCTATTACAAATTTCATCAAAATCCGTCCAGCCGTAGCAGCGTGAAAGAGCGACAAAAAACACACACGAAATATTATACTTTGTATTAAAGAATAGAATATCCTTTTCTCAAACATGCTCGGAAAGAACGCTTTTCCGATTGAAACACAAGGACGAAATGTGCCTCATTTTATTCCTAGGAGTAAAAAAACCATATGAAAACACTTTCCATCCATGTCCATATTGTTTTATTAAAAGTGCTCTCTATTGCATACAAAATCGAAAGGAACGTGAAAAAAATCCCGCACACCCAACTTGTGGGTGCAGTGTGGGCCGGCGGCGCGGCGGGGCGTTGTGCGTGAAACTACCTTCACTAATACTCGGTAGTTTTCAAATAAACACTATCTCCGAATTTTGTCATAGGTTTTTAAAAATACTTGTAATTATGTATTTGTGTTATTTCCTCACATGTTTGAGAAAACCATTGTGTATGCCGCGGCGGAAACGACGATTTCCTGACTCGTATTTTAGCAGGCCTCGCTATTGCTCGGCCAGCTAACCACCTCGTCAGGAAATCCCTTACTTTCCGCGCCTAGGCAACAATGTACTATTCCTTTCTTAAGCCAGCCTAACCTGTTAAAAGTTTAAAACACAGCTGATCAACGCTTAGTACAGCTAGAGAACATGTTGCCACATTCCGTTTTCATTGTACAGATTCTAAAAGAGAACTATATTTTTTTCATATAATTTAAAAACAAAGTAAGCAATATACAGAGTGATGTAATAAATTCTAGTATCAACACTGAAGTTATTCATCACAACGCAGTATATCATTAACCCCGCATTAGTTTAATGGCAAAAGTAGCACGAGGTAAAGGTAGCCAATACATCACGGTCACCGTGGATTCATCAAGTTGACGAATCGAGCCTCTCTTGGCTGCGTCATGAATATGAATTATTTTGGTTGACTTGAACTAAATCCAGGAAACTAATGACATAGTCGATCAATTCCAATGTAAAATCTTTGGAAAGCTTCGTAATTAAACTTAAAAGGAATAATTATTTTCAATTGTTTTTGTGCTAAGCGATTGAGTTTCTAATTTCATTTATTTTCGATACTTTTAAGAAAATGGGATTGAGCTCCATGGTGGGTGCCAGTTAAATCACAAAGCTCTTTAAGTTGTTGAACAAGAAAACACGTTACTTTGTAAATGAATATCAACTTTATACAAATGCGTTGCTTAACTAAATTTTATAAATAGACGTGGATTATCAAACGTACCAAATTGACTATTTAGATACTTAGATATAATTTCAAAGAAGTAATCGAGAATAAAATTGTACAATACTAACAAAATATTATTATAATCATAATACGTATGGCGCTTTTCAGTGATGACTAAGGTCATAAAATAAGGCCCCACGTTGGGCGCCAATTAACACATTTATGCCAGAATCCCTGATTACCTTACAAAATAGACCTTATATTGAGTGCTTGGCGTTGAATATATTAAAATAGAAATCTTTTAATTTATAGCTAAAACTCTCACGTCCCGTCGCCTTTGTTTCACTTAGAACATAGGGAATTTATTATGTTTAATTACAAAGCCCCCGTACATCACGGTTGACGTGGATTTATCCATTTCATGAATGAAACCGGTGAGCTAAGGTTGGTGAAGGGCATACAGGAATAAAAGAGGATTTCTTTGAACGTTTTCAAAGAAATCCTGTTTTTAGAGATTTGTACTTAATAGTATTGTTTAGGGTTCCGTACCGAAAGAATGTCTAGCGGACTGATACGAGTAAAAGGGACCCTATTACTAAACTTATGCTGTCTTTCCATCTGTCCCATATGACATGTGATAAAATGGCGGGTTTCGTAACAAATAATAAAAAAATCAAAACGCAAATTAAAAGAGGGTTACCGATACGAACATTTATAAAGACTTTTGTTCTCTTCAATTCTAAAATCGATAATACATAATGTAGGTGATGCCTACTAGTACTATGTTGCTGCGACGGTGGCCCAACTGATTCTGAAAGGGCCGCACGACGAACACAAAATTTTATTCATAGTTACGAGACAGTTTTATAGTGTTGTCTCACTTGTGCATCGTCACTACACACCTTGGCTGACCAGCCACCGTCGCGTTTGTTTGTTAGCACATAATAAATTATTGTTCTCATATTATTCTACTATATCGCCTTTTAATCAAACACCTATATCAAGCTTCACACATAAAAGCGTTAAAATTTATTATGATTATAAGTCAAGCCCTAAAAAAAATGAAAAGTAACCAATACACGACTCGCACTTAGACGAATTTATTTTCACACAAAACATTCAACCTTAAGACGAATTACAAGACGCGCAGTTCTCATTTTCTTTTCAAGTTGTAAAAAAGAAACAAGATTCGGGAATGTACGATCCACAACTAACGAGCCAGCTTCCCAGCACTTTATTTTTCTACTTTTTTGTCTTTTAACTCGTCCTGTATAACAACAGAAGCCCTTAACAAGATGCATTACGCTAACTAGCGTTTCTATTCGTTTTTAAACCAATCGCGTCACTGGTAGATCACGTGATACGAAAAGTTAATAATATTAGTATGATTAGTAGCCATGGGAACTTGCTGTTTGCTTAACTTGTAACTTGAATACACAAATACAGCGTTACGTTCTTGACAAATTTCAGATTGCCAATATACTTACAACAGTTTTTACATAAAATTCAAACAGATCAAAGCAAAGAAGACATACTTAATTGTTTACATTCCATATTGTAAACTATGCTCCAAATATAAACGCAATATCAGTTTTCCAAACACTTTATCTACCCTCACTTCCTCTTTATAGTTCAAAAGTCGTATAACCTAAACTTATACAGCCTTTATACGAGCTATGCAATGACGGCGGTCTAAAAGCGACATTTATTACGCTAATGCAAGCTCGCAGTTGGATACAGCTGCCACACTTGATATTACATGCATACAAATAATAAAGTCTAGTACCTGTACCATACTGGCTACAAGTAGCAGAATCTTCATGTAGAACATAAACTTTTAAACTTTAGCCAAATAGAGTAGGGAAAGGATAAAATCTACTTGGCTTGAGAAAAGTGGTTAGAAGGTATAAAAAAGAAATAACGGACAAGTTTGCACGTAAATGCTTTTTATATCTATCTGCATTTTTAAAAGGATTTTTTTATTAAGATTGATTTTCATCTTAATTTTTATTGCTAAGAAAAGGAAAAACTTCGAGTAAAGAACTCCCTTATTTGTCATTTTTATATTCATCTTTTTTTTGCTAACCTTTTTATCCGTCATAATTGTTTTGATATTCAATTTATATTAATAATAATATTACTATATTAATATTAATATTATAATATTTCATAAAACATTCTAAAAAAAAACCTGTTCTTCCCATTTCTAGATTTTTCTCACAGACTACAGGACACATGAAAATAATTGATTCATATTAGCATTTGACCTAACAAATCTGAAACCACTTAGTTCTGATTCATGTACATAAGTCCACAGCACTTTATTTAACAAAAATCGTTTCAAATAAACTTGTCAGCTAGTAAAATTTCTTATTACTATACAACTATTTAACAATATAATCTGAAGCCGAAAGAAATCCTTGTAAGTTTGCCGAAGCATAGTACCTAGTGGTTCACCTGTTTTCCGCCAACTGTGGGATGCACTAATCGCCCTAAAAGCGTGTAAACCTGCCACGCTAATGCGAGATATGGTTCATACTTCGACGGCGCTTTACAAATTGCAAATAAGTGTAATAGGGTAATAACATTCATAAAGTTATCTGTGGAAAAGCTATTTAATAGGTTTAGTGAGTGTATTTTGAGGTTGACCGCATCGGATGTATCAGTTCGGGCCAAGTGGTTGGAAAAACGACCTAAACCTGCCCTTTATAGCACGCAGGGCTAGTAAAGCTGAGGCGGTTGGGCCATTCTACTTTTCAGTGTAAATTTTTGCTATCGTCCGATAAAAAGTATACCAAATGATGAATCCGCGAATAAACAAATAAAGTGAATTTAGAATGTTTACGTTTAACGGTTTTCAAAAAAAAAATATCCTAAATTTCTCAATTATCGCTGAAGAATCTCGGTAACTCAGTGGTAAATTGCACATTTTCCATAGAAAAGGCGGGGACATCAACGTCCATTGCGTTACTCACTTATAGTTATTACAAATAACTTTTTATGAATTAGGTTAATTCTATATTTATAAGCTTATTGACGTCCCTTTTCTAGTTTTAAGTTAGAAAAAGCAGCACTTTACCGTTAGTTGAAATAAAAATAGTTTAGTGAGAGCGTGGCTAAAAGTTATGTACAACGAAAAGTAGAATGGCCCGGTTAACACCGAACGCGGGAACACATATATGTTTTGCCGCATTGAGAATAAGGTTAAGAATTAGAATAATAATTATTGCCATAACCTTACATATTGCAAATACAAAAGAATAAAAGAAAAAGTTAGTTAAGTTTTTTTTTCATTTTTTGTACGTAATGGCGCTGGTTTTCAGCCTGGAGAGAAGAGTTCTTTAAGAAAATTGAGAGGCGCTGCTTAAATCGTGAAGCTCTAATTTTTTTCCTTTAGCTCAGCGTGGTAACGTACGTGTCGGTACGTTTAATTGGTTTATTTTTATTTCTTTCTTTCCAAGTAATATTTTCTTGGAAAATATAACGTACAGAGCTAGTTTTTCATAAAATCTAGAACATAATATTCTAAAATAATAGGATAGGTTTAAAATAAATAAGTAAAGATCAGGGGACAATGATACCAATTGACCTAGTCCCAAACTAAGCTCTAGGCTTGTACTATGGGTTCTAGACTACTCTTTTTAACGAAGGGCATTTGTGACAGGTGCGAAAAGTACTATTGTATTAACCGTTTTTATACTCCCTATCTATCAAATACATTGATGTCGATAAATCCCGAAAATGTTATTTAATACATTTGACGTGCGTATATCGTTAAGTACTACATTTCTTCCTCAGAAATAACAAGCATCTAAAAATCATAAAGGTATAAAGGTAGCGAAAATAAATCAGAACTCAGTCGATTGTACATTACATCATACATTTCCTCGCACATTAAACACGGGGCCCAAATTTTCCTCGTCAAACAAAAACAACGAAATACAGTAACTACGTTAGGAATGAACAATAATGCCGGCGGAAGAAGAAAGCTTTTTATAAAGGTAGCTTCCGATTGATAAACATGATTCAGTCAACTTATTTCCGTGTATTGCGTTTTGTTTATGCTTCAGAATTATTGTAAGCTTAGGACACACTGTAGGAAAACGTCACTTACTTTTGTTTGTTAAAAACTTCCGCGACGTTCACACATACTGTTATAAATTTAAAATAGAACGTGATGATAGGTGTTTTTTTAAACCATTGCTATGATCGAAACGTAGAGACATATTATGTATAAGGTTTTATTAAGTCCAATTCTAGATTTATAACAGTATCGCAGTTTGTCCCCAATGCGAAAAACAAAAGTTGGTTTTTGTAAATACTAACAAGGAAAGGTACCAAACTGTCCGGCTCGGATTTGGTTTAGTTTGATATAATGTTAGAGAGTAGTCTAAAATAACAGACAAGTATTTTATTTCTTTAGCTGCCCAATTTTAACTTGTCGTGAGAAATTGTCTTCAAAAGTACTTACTGAAAAGTGACTAAACCCTCTAACTTCTATTGAGGTTAAAAAATATATTGCTAGTTACCTACTGGTTTGATTAAAAAATAATGAACAAGAATTCCAAGGAAAGTTTATCTTCGATGATAAATATATAACTTTGACGGGTATTTTTTTTACAAGCAAATTGCTTCCTGTATTTTAAATTGTTTTTCCTACTCCTGTACTTTTATCTGTCATTTATATAGTCACGAACACTAATATAAGAACATACGTAATATGTCCGCAGAATAATCCAGAGAAAAGTCTATCTTGTCTATGCCCCAAAACAGCACTTGTGCGTTTTTGAAATAAAACGATACGGCCAGCTGCCAAAGCTTAGCGTTGCACAATCGATTTAATCACATTTTAACGATTGTGAAATAGGGACTATAAATCACCTAATGTTTTGAGAAATGATTTCAGTTACCTGATTGGTCGATTTTAAAATAGCTGTATTCTGGTTGGTTGATACGAAATACAAAGTTTTTTTAAAAGATTTAAATTAGTTAAAGAGAAACACGTACAGTCAGCTGCAGAGAAATGTAACCACCATTGCTAGGAAACTTGTATGCACGGGGGGTCACTTTTCTCTGCAGCTGACCGTACCTAAAAGAACCTATCGTTCCGTTTGACAGTCGATGTGTATTGTGATCGGTGGATTTAATTTGGTGAAGTATTCTGATTGGTCAAATTAAAATGTTTTGGAATTGTAAATAATTCTATTTTCCATTCCGTCAATTTAAAAACAAAGTAAACCATAGACACATATTTTGTCATTTTCTTGTTTCCCGCTCGTTTGTTGTTCTTTACTTCGTTCGTTCGTTTGTGAGTTTTGTCGCTTAGTTTTGCATTTCATTTGAAACCTAGTCGTAGAAAAAGTATTGTATGCAACGGTGTATAACTAAGTCAAAAAACACTCATATTTTTTGACCTCTCTTATACAACTATTGCATAAACTACTATAAAAGAGCACCTATTATTATTTATTTAACGTTTTTAATTGGCTCCTTATCGCTATTTCTTTGGTCACTCAGCCATCTCAGCGCTGTCCTGGCGCTAAGTATGGCGCTACACATGGCACCAAGAATGCGCCAAGCGTGGTCCGTGGCACCAAATGTGGCATCAAGCAACCCTTCTGTAAAGCCTGAGCCTTATTTTATCCACTTTGCAAATTCGCTTGTTACAAATGTAAATTGATTTCTTATTGTATCAAGTCTGAAATACGAGGAAATATGAAGATTTTGACCATTTTGAATTTGTTATCTATGTAACGAACCAAGTTCATCGTTTTCATGGTAATTTCATTTAATTTATAGCACTTTGGATTTGACGTCACAGAAAGTACAGTTGGTGATGTTATGGAGAAAATTCAGAGTTTTGACACATTTTCCTGCTCAACTACGCGTGAATACATTTATGTCTTATCGTATGTTAGATTCATTGTTTTATATAATGCTAGGTTAAGTTTTAAAATTGCATATTTAAAAAACGACTAACTGTTGAGTTTCTTGCGGCGGCGCTTCTTCTCAGCAGTGGTCTCTTGCGAAGCGCTGGTAGATTTTTGACGTGTAAAAGTGCCCGTGCGGCCTACTTACTGAATAAACATCTTTTATCTTTATCTTTTATCAAGGTATCTACTTTGATTCCGAGTACGGCAAATATTTGTGTGGTAAGTGCGAATATTCGTTCCTGAGTATTAAATGTTTTTTTCTGTGTTTAAATTGTAAATTTCTCTATTTTTTGCTTTAATTTGTATTTAGTTGACGAGCGCGAGTACATTTGTTGCTGAGTCATAAGTATGTTTATCATTCTATAAGTATTTATCTTTGTATGTATTTCTTTATATAAGTATAGTTATCTAACTACCAAGTAGGTTAATAAAGCCTAGAGCTTAGCTTGAGAAGTTGAGATTAATTCAAGTTGTTTGAGTTTTTTACGTAAGTAATTGAATAATTATTTTGTATGTTTAATAAAAACAAGGCTCCTTGTACGACATATAAATTATATACACAGTTTTAAGATTTTATACACTCTAAATTAATTCGTGAAATTCGTAAGATTTTCAATTAATAGAGTATACTTGTTTTTCTCTCAAAAGAATAAACATCGTTTGATTATACGGCGCTTCCTAGAACCAAATTGTGTTTATTGAGCCATAATCGCAAATCTTCGCTCAAAGGAACAAACACATCTATAAATAATATATTATTGTAAACCGTACATCCGAAAGATATAAGCTGCATATAAGCTACAGTTGTTGTGGCAGTTAGCCGCTTTAGAACTGTTATGGCGCTTGAAGTGGCCGTCGCAACTTGAATACAGTTTATTTGATATTGTACCAGCTAGATAGCACTACGGAGAGGAAAATTTGAACGTAATGTTAGTGTTACTTTCGAAATTTATGGTAAAAGTTTTTTTTTAAAGCAATGACCTGACTTATGATCTACCCGAAATTTAAATAATACCACCCCTGAGATATACGCTGCGAAAAAAAAAATCATTAACATCGGTTGACGAAATTAGAGGTGAAATCGAGTAACATGAAAAGTATTGAATAACTAATGATGAGTCTTCCGGTAACTTTCGGGGAGGAAAAAGGCAGATTAATTCTATTGTGCGGGTGGTAGGACCTTGTGCAGGGTCCGTCCGGATCGCTACCACCATCTTATCCATTAACCTACCACCAAACAGCAGTGTTCGCATTGTTGTGTGGGTTTGGGGATAAGACAGCCGGTGAAATGACTAGCATAGAGGCATTCCATCTTAGTCCTCAGGGTTGGCAACGCATTTGCAGTCTTAGGATTGCATTGCAGTCTTGTGAATGCGAATGTCTATGGGTCACAGTTTACACTTACCATCAGGTGGCCTGTGTACTCGATTTTCATCACTATGCCATATTTAAAAAAAAAATCTTACTGATTTTCTCTACACACTTGACATTGGCAAAATCACTGCAAAATACCGCGGTAGACCGCCTTTATTACACAAGAAGAAGATAGAACTAAAAAACTTCTAGTTTTTTGAAGTCGTTTAATTATATGAATAGTTGTAGCTCTGCCTACCCCACTCTGGGAATAAACGCGTGAGATTGTGTGTGTGTAATAATGGGCCAAATTTCGCATTAATTATTATGAATAGGGATAGAATAATTGATCTTAAAGTATAATTGTAAAATCAGTGTATTTAATATGGCCATAATATAATCACTATCTCATGTTACGGGGCCACATTTCCTTGGTACGAGGGCTAAAGGAAAATAGAGAGTTGAATCGCGTACATTAAAAAATATATTTAAATGGCTTAAGAAAATATTTTATTTGGACATATTTTTAACAGCTTACAGAACAAACGAAGTTCCATTTGAGGAGTAGAGAAACGATCCTGTATGAAATAAAAACATAGATAAATTTTCTCTACCGCCCAGACACTAAACCTATACGGCTATACAAGTAAACAACTCATTACAAAAGCACTTCTCCTTCATGATGGCATAAAAATTCATTTGTCCCTCTTAAACCTAACGAAAAAGCACTCAAATGATAATAAACCTTCATTCGCCAGTTCCATTTCAAAGAACATCGTAAAGCTGTGATTGGTTAATTTTGCCTACAAAACATCGACATCAAACAAAATGTATGTAAATTACACATGTTTGGAGGTGATTTTGTAATTAAGGCACGTTATTATGTGGATAGGACTTTCTATAGGTTACCATTACACACCACTATCCGCTATTTGGAAGGGGTGGAGGCTGCATTGGATTAAGAGCTAAAAGAGGGGTAATTACACAAAAGATCCCATAGGGTCGAAGTGTATCCGTATGGACCCCATTAAGAAGATAAGATAGGTACTCTGTTAGTAAAGTCATCTAGATTTCTAGATTAGACATTGCCGATTCAGAATAGAATGGAATAAACTTTGTTTCAGACAACAAGGCCCATATTTACAAATACCTTACAAACTAACATACATATACATATATCTAACATACATATTTGTATCATAAAATTACTACTACTTATACACTTACGCGGTGTCAGCTAGCCAGCGGCCACAAAATCACCGAAATATGACACCCCTCGGCTAGAATTCCTCATTTAAAAAGGTTGACAGATCTTTGGGAGGTACTCTTACCTAAAACTAACCTTAAAGCTCTTACTTAAAATTAACCTTAAAACGGGGCTCTAGCCACTCGACCCTAAGAGTAACTCCGGTCTTAACTGGTATTAAGGGACTACCATGGCCATAACAGACGTTTTTGATGAAGTTTGTCTTATATCTTAATCAAAACTGAATGTAAATTTATGTTTTTTTTTATTATAATTATCTTTGATTTGTACAGATGTAGTGAATAATCCTTTCCCATCGTTTTTTGTCGGATATGTTCGTATTTATCTAGATTTCTCAATAAGCTTCAGTACCCATCAATAAGCCAACTGAGAAAGTAAGATAGATACCTACGAAGTTATCCGACCAAAAACGATGGTAAAGGATTATTCACTACCTACATCCGTATGTGTATTTAAGATAATTGACAGCACGAACTTTTTAAAAAGTGAAATAATACCAATAAAAAAAATCCCAAACATAACCACAAAAACACTGTAGACAATTTATAGAACAAATACCCTGATTATATTAGTCATAGGTTATTTACAAGCAATCGGTTAAATACATCGATTTATTTGACAGTGCGACCTTAATGACCGGAAATGAACGCCAAGCGGCATTAGTGTGGTTCCGCCATTTTGTTTAATTAATCAACTTCGCAACGAAGGTTGTTGAACCACTGACGCGTTATTCTCGTGTCATGGGTGAAAAAATACGAACTGACAGTTCCATCCAGAATATTAGTATATTATTAGTATATTAAATTACAAATGACCGAGTGCTGAATAGAATAAATGAAAATAGGAATTTACTAGGAACAATAGAAAATAGAAGAGGAACAATGATTGGACACCTGCTACGACACGACTTTTTCCTTAGAAACATCATAGAAGGGAAGTTAGAGGGAAAGAGAGGCAGAGGAAGACCAAGAAGAAATTACTTTGAGCAGATAAAGGAGAAGGTTAAGGTTGGGTCGTACCAGAAAGTCAAGCAGTTGTCAGAGGACCGGAGCGGTTGGCGATTGCTCCACCGACAAGAGCATGGCTCTTCAATGGAGAGAGAAAGATTGTATTATATATTTTATTTTCTTACCATGAAAGGCATAGGTACAGTCAACAGCATAAATAAGTGATAATTGATGTACGGTCAGCTGCAGAAAAAAGTAACACCCCTGCATACAAGTTTCCTAGCAAAGGGGGTTAGATTAAATCTTTGCAGCTGACTGTACCTTGTTACTTTAACGTCGTGTTTGACATGTTATACAAAATTGTGAAACGATTGAAAGCGACAAGTTACAGAAATGATCCCTTATTTATGCTGTTGACTGCTATGGGGCGGAAAAGCTTATTACTTTTTTATTTGTTTAGGATTGTCAACAATGTAAACATTGCTTATCTTATATTATCTTACAGATGGACCCTTTCGGATACACTTCGATAGGATCGTTTGTGCAATTACCATCTCACACACGACGATTTCCTTCCACGTAAGAGTTATCATTTCGTAATAAACTATCATTTCACAAACACGTGTTTGTGCTTAAACCATTACATAATCAATTAGTTAGGTTAGGTTCAACTTTTAAAATAATGCGGCGGGAAGTATCTTTGCGAAATGAAAGTTTGTAAAATAATATATTTTGTCAAATGATTTGGTAAAACATTAGTGAACCGTGTCATTGAGAAATATGAGAAACGTTTCGAAATATGAATCTCATTTTTTAATTAAACGTTAATTAATTAACCAATTCTACGACAGAGGGATGTACGTTATAAAAGTGCTTCCTATCGGAATGGAAACGTTTTTGTTCCTAGAAAAGTAATTAATTCCATCATTTTAATCATTCTCTTATATTTTCCCATTGCGACAGTAAAGGAGCTTCTACTAAATAATGTGTATTTAAAAGACTCTTTAATAATGGTTTGAAATAAGACAGTATACTCTGCAGGGGAGTGATTCTCTCAACAACGACGGTTGGACGCACGATCGAGTGAATCTCCAAGTGGCGAATTTAAGTAGTCGGGCCATTCTACTTTTCGTTGTACCTACATAATTTAGCCACGTTCTCACTAAACTATAATTATTTCAACTCGAAAAGGGACGTAAAAAGCTTATATTTAGAATTAACTTAATTCATAACAAGTTATTTGTAATAACTATAAAGTGAGTAACGCAGTGGACGTTGCGCTCATTCCCGAAATACCAGTATTTTAAAATACCAGATTCTCAATATATCGTAATCCCAACACTAAAAATATAAATTATGATATTGTTTATTATCTTCACCCATTATTTCGAATCTGGTTTTTTGACAATCTGGTAAAAAGTGTGGTTATGTATTTCGAAATACTGGTATTTTGGGAATGAGCGGGACGTTGGTGTCCCCGCCTTCTCTATGGAAAATGTGCAATTTACCACTGAGATACCAAGACTCTTAAATAACTGAGTAATTTAAGAGTTGTTTTTTGAAAACCGTTAAACTTATTACATCCTAAGTTCATGTTATTTATTTATTTGCGGATTTATAATTTGATATACTTTTTATACGACGATAAGAAAAGTTTACACTGAAAAGTAGAATGGCCCAGTCCCGTCAGTGCGAACAAAACATATTTTAGCGCGTGCATTTTCAATTTGGCAGCATGGTTTCTGTCGTTGGATCGAACGTATAAGACTATGACTATGGACTTTATGTCTGAAATAAAGAGTTTTATTATTATTATTATTATAAGGCTGCTTAATTGAAAATGCACGCGCTATAATGTGTTTTGCTGGGTCTGACGGGACTACTTAAACTCTCCGCTGCGATTTCGCTCGTTCGTCCGACCGTCCGTTGTTTTTGGAGAATAACACCCCAGAGCGAGCACGAGTAGCAAAGAAAGCAAGATAAATTCGATTATAGGCTACGTCTGGATTAACATTTCACTCTTAGAGCATAATAATATATCCTTAAATATTTTTCATATAAAATAATATTTGCACTCGTTACTTATTTAAATTACATGTAACATACACGCCATAAAAGTCTCCTTTTTAAGTATCATTCTTAAATGCTGAGAATAGTGCTGGGTCAATCAGCATAAGTGAGGTTTCTCACATCATATTGTAGAAAACTTATGATATTATGCATGTATATAAAGTTATGTATGCAAGTGTACGCATAATTAGGCATTAAAACACTCGTGTGACCTTATTATGAACCCACACCTCTCATTATGCACCAGACACATAAAATAACTATTGATGGATTGTGTTTTGTTTTGAATATTCTACCTTACCTTTATATTAAATCGAGGACCAAAGCATTTCCAATTACGACTGGTCAATGCCGTGGCATAAACACTCTGCATTATACCTACCTTTATACCTAAACGTCTTTTAAAGAAAAGGTCCCTTTTAGATCCTTGCTTCCAAGATCTTAATCATTTTCCTGTTGAAGGCAATTTATTTTTCAATAACAAGCAATCCCACATAAAAGAACTTTGATGTGATTTTTAATTTAGCTTTCTACAAAATTATCAATAATAGGATTTCGGTACTCTTGGGGTTCCATTGAGCGTTTTATTTTTAATTTGGCTCTTGAAAATCTTTGACGTATATTCTCTCATCAGTTTGAAGGTTAAGGATCCTGTAGTGAAGCTAGAAATTTGAAAGATAACGCTTTTTCAGTGTAGTGATTTTCTCAACAACGACCGTCGGACTGACGAACGAGTGAATGTCCAAGCGGCGAGCTAAAGTAGTCCCGTCAGTGCAAGCAAAACATATTTTAGCGCGTGCATTTTCAGCCTAAGCCAGCATGGTTTCTGCCTAATTGAACATGCACTCGCTAAGATGTGTTTTGCTCGCTTTGACGGGACTTTTTAAACTCGCCGCTGCGATTTCGCTCGTTCGTCCGACCGTCCGTTGTTTTTGAGACACCCTTATAATATTTTTAATTTTATTTACGAGTATCATAACACCCCACCCTTATAACTGTCAAAATGTTAGAAGGGATTTGTAAGGAAACTTTCTAAAAAAATTCTATCATGATAAAAAACAACATGATGCACTCGGAAAGTAGAGACATAATCTCCACTGTGTCCAAATAAAATTTACAGCTCATACGACACGGAATATATAAATTGAAATAGTATAAATATCATTTTGTAACCAAAATTATCTTCAAGATTAAGAAAACCTATCCAATGTTTTATCACCTTGCTCGCTCACATATCAACCGACAAAAATGGTGCTAACTTATATTCGTACTTTTACTACCAATAAAGATCAGGGAAGTTAGGATGAGTGAGAAAATATTGAGAGATAGGATCAGAGACGTCCAAAGATGCTGTGTCATGCACATCTGTGGTATCCGGGTGCTATTCCTTACCAAAGATTAAAAAAAACAAAGAAAAATATCATTCGAATTGGCTTAGCCCCAAACTATGCTCGTACTGTGGGTGCTAGACGACGATAACACACACCTATATATCTTAAGTCTGAAAAACGTTTGCCCGAATTTTCATAACTATTTTTTGTCTGAAACCATTCAACTTTCCCGCATTGTTATGACACAATCACAACCTACATGTTCTCAAGATATATCTATGAAATTGTTTTGAAAAGTTAATGCGTAAAAAAAAACAATAATCTAACTTTGAAAATACAGACAAATTAAACAGTGGGCGGACGTTTTTCGGCCCTGTGATGTACCGTAAAAAGTAATTTTCATGGAATTGAAATTGAATTTTTTACTCATCTCTTATAAGAACTCAGTAAGAGGTCCTTTCCTTTGCTATTTTCGTTTTATCCCAGCTGGCAACATCCTGCAATTTTTGGGTTTTGCAATTATCGCTCCACGTGAAAACTCCACAGGTGAGCTTTTACCAACTGAGCTATTACATATTGAATAGTCGATAGTCGTGTAACCAAAATAATTCTAGCTCTGTTCTAGTACAGTTACTACTATTCAGAGTTCCAAATAAAATTGGTCATCGTCGTAAACCTCATCGTGGTTTAAAGAATACCACTACAGGGTGCCAACGAAGCGAGCTTGAAGACCATTTATCATGTCTTTTAAATTTATTACCACTGAAGACGAAATTGCGTAACACGTCGGTTTTGAGATAAAAACGCCTGAGACCGTATTTAGATTTGAGTTATCTTCAGATCAATGCCGTGCCGTTTCACAAAATATAAGGTGTTTGGAATTGCTCGTTTCTATAAGATCTCAAGTCAATGTCATAATTCAAAAGGCAGAATTGGCATTTAGAGATTTATTGATTTGTGGTTCGCCTTTAAGTATACTCAAAAATATGCTTTAGAAAAAACTCGTATCTGATATTTCGATACGAGTTCACGTTTAAGTTTAAAATCGAACGTCACGAATTATGAGATACGAGGTTCGTAACCGTTATTCACTAACATCTTTCAAAACTTCCAGTAGTCAATATTAGAGGTCTTTATTTATTTACTTATTTTATTTATTTCGACTTCTATTTACTCGTACCTAATACGAAAATTTAATAACGTCCCCGATAAAGCTTAATTTCCAATAATGAAAATGCTAAAAGGCAGAAATACTTTTGTTCAGGTAGGAACGTGAAAGAAATACGGCGTCATTGACCGGAGACCTGTAATTGGCAGGTTTATTGCCTATAAATTTTACTGCAAGAGCATACATCGACTTTATGAAATGATATCAAATCGTTTGGTGTGCTTGCCGAGTTAGAATAGTGTCACTCCATGTCTTACCGTGGATGTCGTAAGAGGCGACTAAGGGAATAAACGCTTGTATTACTGTTAGGCGATGGGCTTGCCAACCTGTCTTTTGTCTGTCTTTGGTCTTGGTTTTGGAGTTGGAGGTAATTCTGCAGCTCTGCCAACCCCACTCTGGGATTACAGGCGTAAAGGTATTTTGCAGTGTTCGCATTGTTGTGTTCCGGTTAGGGGATAAGACAGCCGGTGAAATGACTAGCATAAAGGCATTCCATCTTAGTCCTCAGGGTTGGCAACGCATTTGCAGTCTTAGGATTGCTTTGCAGTCTTGTGAATGCGAATGTGTATGGGTCACAGTTTCAACTTACCATCCGGTGGCCTGAGTGCTCGTTTGTCTTCTCTATGCCATAAAAAAATATATGTAAATAGTTTGTAGGGCTTTTATAGGGCGATTTGACGATCTGTTAATGGATGCGAGTGGATCTAAACCGACCGTCGTGGAGATACTTAAACTCACATAATGCCTTGCGGTGGACATCTTTCGGCTGATAGGCGTTCTGTCTTATTTTCTACGGTCGGCCAAGAAAATAATCTTCCAGTTTTGACAAATGTTTCTGTGAGATCTAATTTTCGCTAAGGTTGACTTGTCCCTGTCATAATATTATTGCTAGGGACAATTGAACTTGTTGTAGCATGACGTGCAAATGAACTTCAACCGTAAGGTGGTAGACCACATTTTTGGCCAACTGTACAGACGGGACCATTATCATACACTTCGGCCCAAGTTATTATAATCTTTTGTGTTCTCAGGTACTCGTATCTCGAGACTACACACTTATATTCAAGAAACTACCAATACCTTATCTTGACAGTGTTCATATTTATGTATGTTTGTTCCTTTGTTCCGATCTAGAAACTAAACGCGTAGGCCGATCGTAGGTATTATGCGTTTCCGAGACGAAAAGTAGTCCAAGTGTTAATCCAGGATATTAGCCATAACCTCTTTCAAATATAATCCAAATCCGCAAACAAACTAACACACACACACAAACTTTCGCATTTACAATATTACTGGGATTAAGCTTAAAAGAGTTCAGATCAAATAAGATGAAGGTTTATCCTTCGCTGTATACAATATGCCACACTATTATTATCTTAACCTACATTTTTGCAATATGTCTCGGTCAGTGCCGCCACTATATTTCAAACACTAACGCGATCGAGGGCACGCTGAATGCACTCGGTGCACTCAGTGCAGCGCCTTTATCCGAGGGCAAAATGCATCTCAAAGGAGTACCTACACCTATAACTCGTGATAACGTAAAGCATTGTTGGAGTAAAACGTTAAATAGGACGAAGGATCACATTGGTTATTTAATCAGAAGTACAGTCAAGGACTTTAATTGTTAAGCCACTATGGAACCCTGTCGCATACCGTCGGTCATTAATTTTAGCGTAATTTCTTTCATAATGGTTTGACGCTGTCATTATGAAAGGGTTCCATAGTGGCTTAACAATTAAAGTCCTTGACTGTACCTATACAAAACATTGTGAATGCTTATTTAGTACAAGTATTACAAAAGTTTGAGAAGGGTCTCTCCTTGACAGCTATCTGTTAAGAATATTCCGTGTTCCTATTTTGAATATTGGACCATGTAAATTTCAACCTTCAAGGTAGAATCAAATACCTAATTGTTTTGATATGAGTTACTTTTGTTGCCATTTAGGAAATGCAAATGACCAAAAAATGGTGATATTAGAATGGTTTAAAAAACTTTAATAAATGACTTAAAGCCGCAGAGTCCTGCAATGAAGTCGGTCCTAAGTAAAAAAAAAATGTTTGAAAAAATAACTAGTTAATTATCTTCTTTAAATGTTTCTGAGTAGCTACTAAATTTTTTACATTATTAACATTATGGTATTCGGGATTTTTACGTCTCTTTCACTCTTATAATTGTCTTACGCGAGTCGTACGTGATTTATCTGAGCCCAGAAGACTTTTTAAAAACTCTTGCACTGTATTAGCATTAACTTTACCCATAAATTCCGACTTATACGATTAAAAAACAAAGCCAGTCAGTTCATTTATCAACAATGGAAGGAAAATATCGGTATATTATTGTGAAAAAACAATTTACTCATACGCAATAAGCGAATGATTTATACAAACGGACCTTTATTATTCGCAGTGTATTATTATTTGCGTAAACAGGAATGAAAATGAACGGATCCATTTTGTTTACTCTTTGAGGGAATTCCTATTAATTATTACGCCAGTGAAAGGTTATTAAATTTATTTGAAACTGCGGTGCATATAATACAAAACCCTTGCTATAAAATCTGTTTGTTCATGGCTTGTAAACGGTTGTTACTTCAACAAATATAACTGCGTACCTAATTTGAAAAACATTTGAAAAATATGGATAAAAATATCAGTCTCAGATTGATTTTCCTTTAAAAATATTTGTAAAATGCCGGAGACTCAACAAACAGTCTGATCGCCATTGTTATTTTCGACAAAGCTTTTAAAAAATGTTTTGCTCGCAGCAAACAATATTTAATGAATCTGCGTAATTTAAAGCCGTTGTCACTAAAAATGATTTTTTACAATTACCGTGTGTTTTTTTTACTGAAAACTGAGAGTTGAGCGCTTGAAATAAAATGAACTATCATTATAATTTGAAAACTTTTGCTATATGAAACACCATTGACCCTATAAGATGCATTCTGCAAACGATATCTTTATCTAAAATGTGTAGCAGTGACGTAAGCTACCGGACGGAAGAAAAGAAAAGAGCGTATCCTTATGGCACTTACGTCCTTTTGTTGAGAAGTGCACTTTTTTGGCAATAACTCAACAGCGCTATATCTGATCATGTTAAAAATAATTTTATTTGAATGTATTTATCAAGCGTTCACTTCATAATTTGTTTCATATCTTTTGACAATACGGTTAAAAAGAAAAAATTTACACAATTTATGCAAATTTCGAACCGATTATTTTCGAAAATATTCACCTAATCCAAAAAACCTTTGTAGGAACCTAGGAACCAAAACATATTTTTGAAAGAACTGTCGAAATACTATGCCCACACGATGATTCATGGTGAAAAAAAAATGTCATCTTCCGTCACATGTATGGAGTGACCCGCTAGAAATATTTATTTTTGTCATTTAACTACCAAACTTAGTTGCGGTTTCTACAAGATACCTATTACTTCATTATCATAGTTTATTTTCTACATTTCATCAAGGTACCGCTTATAGTTTTCGAATAAAATGACTGTGATATACGGTCGTATGACGAAATTGTAAGGTTCCGTTTTGGCCATTTTGGCTACCGAACCCTAAAAACGATAAAAAACGGCGGAGGAAATTACATTTTACACATTTAATTAAGTCTTTTAATGAACACGGCCCGTTTATTTATCAAATTAAAAACATTGTAACGAGCGCCAAACGCGAGAAGAATCCTATTGTGAAAAAAGATGTCTTAATTGAGATCCCGTTTCACCATGTTTTTCCAAAAAATAATGAAAGCTGTGGAGAATAATAAAGCGTTCCGCGTTAAAGAAACTGTGTTTTAAATTTGTTTTGCCTATTACTTTGATGTCATAAAAAAACTTTGGAAAAAGTGTGTAATTACAACTTTTACTTACTTTTAATTACGTCACGAACCTACCAGCCACAACGTCAATCTCGGTGCTCGTTACCGAAACTATCATAAGCGAAGATAAGTCATATGAGCTCTAATCTCCTTTATGTCCCACGGAAATAGCTAATACATGTGATACGAAAGATTTGTTTGAACAGCGCTCTTTATTGGACATTTTATGGATTGAATGAGATTGTATGAAGTGGCGGTAAAACGAATGGGTAGTAAAAAATATTACAAATATTTGCGAGACGAAACGTTAAAAGTTATAGCGTCGTGTATGTCTTTATATTGTCGTCGTTTCGGATGACAGGCGTTTGTCTGCATGTCAAGTGCTGACAGCCCCAGTGCTTATAGTTAAGTATCCATTAATAAACCGGGGCTGTGAGAGTGGCTGCCATTTCATTCGCCTTTGTGAAACGAAAATGATGTGATATTGCTTCGGCAGAAATTTTCAGGGCTTTATCACAGCCGTTGAATAATTATTATAACTGCGAAAGAGTTTATTTGTTTGTTTGTTCGAGAAAGAATCAAATGAAAAACAAACGATTTAAATTACGTTTTCGTAGTTTTGAAATAAAAGTGGTTTTAAAGTGATTAATTACCCTGTTTTAAAATACTGGACTGGACTTATTAACATTAAAGCTCGGTTCTTTAATATTTGTTTTATATCTACCTTTATACAATACAATACCTACTTGTAAAACACAAGTACACCTGTATACGTGTACTGAGTAGTCCCGTCAGAGCGTACAAAACAGTTTTAAGCGCGTACATTCTCAACTAAGCAGCCTCATACGTTCGATCGTTCGATAGAAGCCCTGCTGCCTAATTGAGAATGCACGCGTATAAATGTGTTTTGTACGCTCTGATGGGACTACTTCAACTCGCCGGTTTATAAGCTACGTAGCGTTCACTCGTTCGACCGACCGAACGCCGTTTTTAAGAGAATTACACCCCAGATATACAGATGCACACACACAACACAAAGATA
The DNA here is from genome assembly GCA_963966035.1 of Acleris laterana. Classification (NCBI taxonomy): domain Eukaryota; kingdom Metazoa; phylum Arthropoda; class Insecta; order Lepidoptera; family Tortricidae; genus Acleris; species Acleris laterana. Next base: position 19,003,584 of record OZ014444.1, read on the forward strand.
CACATAGGTAAAACTTAACATTACCCTTTTTTGTCAGGATTAACGAAACGGTCTAAATCGTAGCAAATATAAGTTATTGTACTTAAGTATTTATAACGACTATCCTAATATACCAATAAACCAATACTAAACGTTTACGCGATTCCATAACTCAATCTAAAAAGATAAGTAGCTCAATTTTGAGTGCATGGTGCGATAAACAACGAGCTATTCGCATTCTAGGATATATTGACTTTTGAATTGCAAGTAATTGAGTGCATTCAACTTTAAAATTCGTTCAAACAGCAATAATTTAACTCTATTGCCTATTAGATACCAATTAAATAGGTAAATCACGTTACGATTTTCATCTTTGGTTTTAGGAAGATATTAGCGACCCGCACTCGCTTCGCTTCGGTTTATGTGATTGTGATATATAGCCTGCCTTCCTCGATAAATGGGCACACACAGAAATAATTTTTCAAATCAGACTAGTAGCGTCTGAGATTAGCGGTTCAAGCAAACAAACAAACTCTTCAGCTTTATAAAATTAGTATAGATTACTCGTGATGCGAAAGCCGTTTTACGGCTATAATGGTTAAGAGGCTTCAACTAACTAGATTGGGTTGTTTTATAATGTGCTCTGAAATGATTGCAATGCCCTAAATGAGTCAGGAACGTGCGTGAAAATTTTCTGCACGGAAAAATACCATGTATATTGTTATAATGTTTAATCTGTGGTAGATTGTTGTCGGTCCAGACCTTGGTCTACAGCATAACGCCATTCAGTAGGGTGCATTCGGTTCTGCCAACATTTTATTCTTGCAAGAATTGTTAGTTAGTTTTAGTGTCATAATATATAGCATTTTAAAAAGATAATTTGGTATGCCATTATTGTGCCATGCCCCTACAAGGATGAAAAGGGATGACTTTATGTGTTTCCGTGCGAAGAATGTGAATTCAAGATAGTTTGCGCGCGCCTTAATGGCAGTGTCAAATTCAATAACTTTAAAACCACAAAATTCATTGAAAAAATGGTTAACCAGGATTAAGAATTAACATTATACTCAAGTACTGAATCAAAAATCATTGTTAAAAATCATACGGTTTCGAAGATTCAACCAAAAACATTTACGTTTACCAGTCTCAAGGGAATATAATCAAGTTTAATATATCCAAACATTGCTATAATTTAAGCTCACGTTATAGAAACCCGGTTTATTTCATATACAGTGAAACTTGGTTAAGTGGGACCTGGATAAATGAGAAACCTCCATAGCTGGAACTCATGTTGAGGTCCCGACACTTTAGCACTGATTTACCTCTGTTAGTGGGACAAAACAAACCTCTGTAATAGGTAGCTTTCCCAGAGGTGTTAATTTGAGATGTGTCGTGGACGAGCCGACGAATTGAGTTGCAGTTCGAATCGGATTGCCTGTCGCACTCGCAACTTGCAATAAAGCCAATTACACTGGGAGGGCAATTTGCAGATGTTAGCCGATAGCTCGAATCGGGCGGTATCCCTATCAGCACTCGACGTCGTCTAATTAAAACGGTATCTTATCGGAAACCCGTGCTTTGCGGATTTTGCGTGTTATTTTTTTGTATGGCAATGTGCAATGATTTACAAAGTTTTACATAATCGACTAACATAGAAAGAGTTGACCAGAGCTGGACGAAAAAACTTTCGAGACTCAGCAGAAGATAACACCGATATAATATCAGTATTTACAGGGCACTTTGGAAGACAACACAGATTCTAGAATGTTTGGCGAAGACGCGGAAGCAATTAAACACGGGTGTGAATGTGATGCCCTTATCGGAGTAAGAATGAAAATCCTGGGTTGTGGCTACCCAAAACCAAACGATTTCAAGGCACCGCCATTGCACTCCACTATCCGCTATCTGGAGGGGGTGGATTGGATTAAGCGCTAAAACAGGGATAGTTACACAAAAGATCCCATAGGGTGTATCCGTAAGGACCCCACCAACAAGATAAGATAAGATAAGATCCACATTAGCCACCTATGATATAGTGTGTAGTATTCCGCGATGTGGATCTTAATAACCGTCCTTGTATCTGTTCTTTGGATGTATTAAACTGGCAAACTTGGCAAACGTAAAAATATGATTAGAAATAAAATCCGCGATTGTTATATTTTTCAAACATGACACCGTTTTTTGCATGTTTTTGGTTGAATCTTCGAAACCCTGCAATCTTTGACGATGATTTTCGATTCAATAGCTGAGTATAAGTACGTAACTTCTTTGGATGCTGGCTAGCCATTTTATCAATGTTATAGTTTTAAAGTAAACAGCAATTGGGATTGACCAAAAAAAATAACTCACGATTTTTACTTTCTAATTCGAAAGAATAGGAAATTTTAAGACACCTATTTCATTAATTTTGTATTCGACCCAATAGTTTTGTTTTAATATCTTTATTTATTTAGCAGACATTTTATGGATGACATGATTATTTTAAATTTGGGATGGTATCACTACATATTATAAAACAAAGTCGCTTCCCGCTGTCTGTCCCTATGTATGCTTAAATCTTTAAAACTACGCAACGGATTTTGATGCGGTTTTTTTTTATAGATAGAGTGATTCTTAAGGAAGGTTTATGTGTATAATAAATTCTGGTTTGTATTTTGTATATTACATTGTGTATTACAAGTTACTATTTCAAGCTGTTTTCGCCTAACCCGTAAGATAGGTACAACAAGGAGGGCTTCAAGCCAAAACCGAAAGTCAAACAAAGGTATATATACTTTTGCCGAAATATCCAAAATACAAAAATATTTCAAAAACTTAATATTGCAGAACGGCTTTAAACCCCTATTTCTCGAAATGGTTTTCGAATTGGAGTAATTGTAAAAATATGAACAATCCCAATTAATTGAATTTGACGCTGCCATCACAGCGCGCGCGAACTATCTCCATCTCATATTCTGTTCATTCTTGTGAGGGCGTGGCACCATAGGTGACCTCTCAAATTTAAAATGCGTATACTATTGTTATGCAAATAGCCACCATTTTCGAAAGGACAGCAGCACAAAGATAAACATATACACACGTTAAACTTACATAATATAACCCCCTCTTTATTAGTCAAGTGTTAAAATACGGAGAACTCCGCTTATATTGACTTTATTAAATGCAAATGTAAAAAAAATCTAGGAACTGACTTTTGTTAAACTTTTGAGTTATTGGCCGTAAACATAATATTATTTATGTTTAAACGCCTTTAGATGTTTTACAAAGAAGCGTGTGGTTGGTATGTCGCAATAAAATTACCAGAAACTAAAATTAAAATGGGAATGTTTATTTCTAACGTAGAAATTCTTTTAGTTCTTCAATGAGTGTACTTGTTCTTACATTTGTAGCATTTTCTTTTCTTTTTCAGGTACTTTGGACCTATAGGAGTATTTAAGATCGGCGGGTTGGACTAAAGGTAATATTAAAACATAAATTAAAAAAAAACCTCGTATCACTTAGAGCATTTTTCATATTAATTATAGTTTATAATTGTGACTTTTCCGGTTCCGGGTCTCTAACAGTGAAGACGCTTGTCAGTGCTCTCCGGAAGAAATATTAGTAAATCCGGTACAAACGAAACCAAAACAAGTTATAAGTGACAATAATTGGACTAAAAAACATTTCAAGCAAGTAAAGTGGACAAAAACAGTGTGAAATCCTAAGATTGCAACGAAAAACGGCGTAAATAATCACCGTAAATTAACCTCACAATCAAATGTCAAAGTGTCAAGCCAATACCAACAAAACAAGTGAACTGTGTTGCCAATGTTGCCATAACAAATTAATTTAAAACGATACTACTTTAGCCAAGTGACAGATCTGCAAGGCAGCCAATATACAGAAGGAAATTTACGTTCCAGTTCAAGCATTTACGAAACGCTTCGATATTACATCGCAAAAAAGACAAGACTTAACGATGTCACATGATGAAATGTCAATATCCACACTATATAGTATGATGAAAATTGAAATGGATAAACAAGCGACTTTAATAAAAGATAATACAGAAAAGATTATGATGACCATAGACGATAAAATTAAACCATTAATTCAAGAAAATGAAAAACTTAAATCTGAAATCAAATTACTAAACAACAAAATAAATTCTTTAGAAAATATGTCAAAAAAGAACAATATTATAATACACGGATTCAAAGAAACCGAAGATAAATCGATGGCTCCACCGAATAAACGTGCAAGGGTTAATACAGTAAAAAATTTTTTTTGCTGATTTTTTTTTCTGTGGTTGTAATACACCCCCCCCTAATTTTTTGAGGGGGGTATGCTTATTATTTTTTGATTTATTAAAGAAAATATTTTTATTCTACGGAAAATATTATAAGCGATGCCACACGAATATTGGTACTCTCACTTGTTATAGAAATTACAATCCATTATCTAAACACGAATAAACGTGCGTGAATATAAAACACGTTTTTTCACATTTTTACTAAACTTTATATTTGTGTAATATTTTGATGCACGCTTTTTCGTGTTATGGACGATACGAGTTTTTAGGGTATTGTTTCTTGCCGTATATTTTTTATATAAAAGTTATAGTAACAAGTGTTTGCTATTTAATAAATAAAACTCAGAATTTGTAATAACCGTTGCAGCATGGAATTTTCTCTATGTGATATTGTATTAATTCAAATACGAATATTCACTGATAATATTATGAGCGTCAAAATTTGTTTAACGTGCTTAGACTATCTTCGCACCTTTGATTAAAACGGCAATGGCTGCTTAGTCAAAGAGGAAGAGGGACAGGGAACAGCGGCGTGTGACAATTTCAACTAGGTGGGCTCGCTCCCTTAACAAGGTTAGTAGTGCGTAACGTGATAATTGTGATGTTACAAATCAAAACAATGGGTTAGTGACAATAAGTGGTGATAATTTAGTAGTTCTGTGTCATTAAAATTAGTTGTTTATATCCAAAATGAAGAGAGCAACAACGGCTGGTTCAGCTCGGTGCAAAAGAATATGATAAGCGACGAATCTGGAAAAGGTTGGTAATTATAAGTTATATTTCCTGTCCCATTGACTTATTTATTTAAAATACTTGAAAATATTTAATTTTTTTAAAAAGACAAACAAAAACAAACGAAATAACTTACAAACTTACTTAAAACTACACTAATCTAACAAACCGCTACCAGTGGGCATTGTTCCTAAAATGCTGGCAGCATTGCCACGTCGAATGGCAATGCTTGATCTTTGTGCCAAGTACAGGCCAGCATTTTTGTCACGGGTTGCGTCGATCAGGCGCTTTGACATACCTTTAAAAATACGGTGTGCTCCTGGTCCCCACGGTCCTAAAGTTTCGACCCCAAAAGGCTCAAATATGTAACTTCTATCAAGTTGACTGTATTTGCGCCTGTAAATTTGACTGCAGTTCTGCCGTGAAACCAGCCCTAGTACTTGTTCCGGGAAGGTGCCACGCAAGTGGCATCCCAAACCAACGGTCGGCCCGACTTCCACGGAATAAGAGTCATCCCATCAGATCTTTTACCATCATCGCGCATGAGACCATTTGGTTCCAAAATAGCCGCGCAATTGGCGGTGGTAAAAGCCCGATGGAGGACATCATTAATGCTGGAGTGACTTCAGCACTTCGCGTACAGCATAAACTGTGGTGACAAGCCTATCGACGCTGGCGCCACACCGGCAGTGGTGGGGGGCACAACATTGTGCACGCAAGCGGAGTGAGGGTTGTAACTCTAAATGTTGATGAATCTAACAAAGTTCCTGTGTTCGGCGATGGAAGCGTCTGTAGCCACAAACCCTATTCCCACACTCCGACCGCTAGGAGACGGGCACGATCTGCGGAGCTGTTGCACGTTTGTAAAAGTTGATTCCGTACTTGCTCGCAGATCGTTCCGTCCCACAGCCTTCTCACTGAGAAGAAAGAGTTTTTGGGAGCTCGGAGTTTGGACAGGCTAAAGCCCACGTGTCTTGGGCCGCGTTGAAATGTGTTATGAAATAATTTGAAAAAGATGCGGAAAGAATTTTTGCAATTAAATTTTGAGTACTATGTACTGAGGACAGAAACGCGGGCAAAGCGATTCGAGAAACCGACCTGATGCCTAAACCACCGGATCGCACAGGAAGTGAGGCCTGTAACCACTCTCGTTCATCTAAATGTATGTTTAAAATCGAAGCCAAAATGTTTTTTATGATGCTGTCAATTCTGTATAATAGATCTGTATGCTTCCAGAGTTGACAACAGCGGCTATAATAGGTAAATTTAGGAACAAAAAGACACAAACGAATAATTGTAAAAGCCATGTGTGTGTGTTAAATTTCAATAAGCGGTCTGAACATTGCAATTTTTTTTTAATATTCTCTTCGAAAAAAGGAGGTATAGATTCATCAAGAATAGGAGATCCCAGCAAATGAAGTGATGATCTGTTTACATTTTTAATATTGGGGGTCAAACAATTAAATTTTTGTATTACAGTTTCTTTTGCCTCAAAATCTTCCGAAATAAATAGTTCACACTTTGTAAAATTTAGTTCCAGACCAATTACACGAAACTCGGCTATTAAAAGAGCGAGATTGTTAAAAACTGTATTAACATCTCCACCTAAAGTCCCATCATCCAAGTACCACACGTTGAACTTTGATTGCAGGCGTTGGATAATGGGGTATATGGTGAGACTAAACAGCCGGTCCGAGAGGATCCCCTTGTTGGCACCCTACCGCTGAAGAAATTTCGTTGCCGTTGTACGTTAATTTTGATGGGAAACCGTAACATTGCCAAAGAAAATCGTACACATTTGGAATTTTGTCCTTAACCTGCGTTAGTAGGGCCCCTCTATCCACAGAATTAAAAGCATTCTTCACATCCACCTTCAGCAGCACCTCCCCACCATTTTGGTCCAAAAATGTACGGATAGAATAGACGGCGGCTTCACAGCCACCTCGCGAGCCAAACCCTAGTTGTATCGGCTGAAATAACATGGGAAAGCTCGGGCGCTATTTTTTTGCAGCAAATTTTAGCTGCGAGGCGGCGTGCGGCGATACTTTGTTCCGACTCCAATCGGTCTGATGCCGCCGTCCTTTTTTTTAAGGGCACACAGGCTAGCACCATAGATAATCTCAGTTACCTCATCGCTTACTCGCCCAGACAGCAAAAGGTTGACTAAGAGCCGTCAGGTTCCTCAGTTTCCCCACAGCTACTGCATAGTAAATCTTTAAATGCTGTGGTGTGAGGGCACCACCCGCAGAGCCACTCGGGAAGGACATTACGGCTGCAGTCAGCTCTAGAGAGATAACTTTGAAAGCGGTAACTGGTTGATTTGTTGTGTATAAGACGAAATCCCTTTAATATATACACTAATTTCTAGTCAATACAAGATTGCTTACTGTGGCTGTGTAAGAAAACAATTTAACCTATTTAGCGTTCTTTAGGTGTCGGTACCGAGGTTTCTATGTACCTATTAGGTACGGAACAGAAGTTTCTTTAATAGTCAGTCGGTGATCTCAGTTGAGTTCCTTCTTTATATTCGTTGATTATGTGCCTTAATATAAGGATACCTTTTTTGTTTTAAGAATTATAATTTTTCGTTTTTTAATTGATTAAGTACGTTTGTATTTTAAAGCTAACTCTTAATAATAAGAAGTTTGTTTAGCATTGAAAATAAAGAATCAAGGAAATTGTACTTACAAAACGATAATTAAACGCTTATAATTATTGCAAAGTATTTTTGCACAACATAAATCATATTACAAAATAGTGGGAAAGTAACTTGCCGTTTGAATCAATCGTATATTTCTACCTAAAGAAGCATGCGAAAGGTTAATACACATCAAGGCAATAGTCTTGAATCTACGCAAAAACTAACGTTACCTTCCATTACATTTAAAGTAGACGGGCCTTATAACACGAATAAACGTGTAAACGTTTAAAACACAAATTATTTGCGCCTACATCCACAAGAATAAAAAAATAACATGCTTTTTCTCAATTTTCTTAGAAACGAGCATTTATACTTAACAATTTTTTTTTTATACAGATAGATTATTTAATTATCTATCTTTTTTATATACATCTTATATACCTATGCCGTCCCAGTTGTTCGTAATTACAGTTTTAACGTGTTTATTTTTTCCTCTAAAATCAGCTTTTTTCACATACACGTTTATTCGGTGGGACCATCGAAATATAGTGAACTATACAACAACATTACAGAACTACTTACAAAACTGGATGTCAGAATTAACGAGTACGACATAAACAGGTTACACAGAATTGGAAAACAAACAGATGGAAAGATAAGGCCTGTATTGATCACTCTCACAACACATAATAAAAAAATAGATATTCTAAGAAGTAAAAAGAAAATGCCTGAACCAATATATGTCACTGAAGACTTCACTAAAGAAACACTTGAAAAACGTAAACTATTACAACAAGAGCTTCAAAGAGAAAGAGAAAAGGGAAAAGACGTCTACATAAAGGGCAACAAGGTTGTAATGAAATCAAAAGGAAATGAAAAAAGAAAAAGAGAGAACTCAGTATCACCGGCACCATTAGATCAACAGGAGAAGGATAGTAATAATAAGAATATCCTCACCCCGGCAAAAATACACAGAAAGGATCCATTTGCATACATGCGGTCGAGATCTGACTCTTTGACAGAAACAACTAAACCTCATGTATAGCAACCACAAGACATCGGCAACCGAACAGAAACAAAAACCATAAGCAAACAACATCTCATGAAAAAATATCACCCCAACCCGGCTGGTCACCGTGGGGTAAGAGACCAAAACCCCCTAGGGCTACCTCCCAAAAAGGACAATACACAAGAACAAGAAACAAGATCTATAAAAAACAAGAGAGAAAGTATTTACATAGCAACACTCAACACTCGTACCTTGAGAACGGATGAATCCCTACAAGAACTGGAATACGCCTTGGACTTTATAAACTGGGACATTATCGGCCTAAGTGAAGTGAGGAGAATGGGCGAACAAATTGAACAACATGACAACTACATTTTCTATCATATAGGAAATACTCCAGGCCTACATGGGGTTGGATTCCTTATCAAAAAATGCTACAGCAAATGTGTGCAGTCCTTTAATGGAATTTCCGAACGAATTGCACAACTGGATATCAACATGCCTGGGTATGAAACTAAATAATCCAAGTATATGCACCTACAGAGGTGGCACCAAAGGACATAAAGGACTCCTTCTATGAGGACCTGGAAAAAACACTTGCAAGTGCACACAAAACCGTCTTCTTGATGGGGGATTTCAACGGGCAGACTGGTGGAAGACTACCAAATGAGGATGGTATATTAGGCCAGTTTAGCACAGGAAAAAGAAACAATAATGGACAAAGACTCGTAAACCTGGCACAGGCACATAACCTCAAAATCCTAAATAGCTTCTTTAAGAAAAACACAAATAAAAAATGGACTTGGATATCTCCTAACGGAAAGGCAAAAAATGAGATAGACTTTATACTCTCCAATAAACCACAATTCTTCAAAGATGTGGATACAGTTAATAGACTCAACTTTAACACTAACCATCGAATGGTAAGGGGAACAATCTATACAAAAAAACCCAAGAAAACGAGACAGTGCACCAAGAAAAAAATACAACCAAATCAAATCCCTATGTCTATCCCAGAAAACATGCTGATAACACTGAAAGATAAGACTTTAGATTGTAACAAGATCGAAAATGTACAGGAGAAATATGATCTATTGGAAGAAACAATACAACAGTTATCTACAAAACTGTACACCTCAAAAAATAAGAAAGATAAAATAGGAGAGGAAGCAAGACACCTTATAGAAACCAGGAAAACTCTTTTAGAAAATAAAAAACAAAATAGAAGTCAAATAACGCACCTAAGCAAACTAATAAATGAAAAAATCAGGACACACAGAAAACAAATACGAAACAGGATTATCCAATACCACATCGAAAAATCGGGAGGAATAAAGAAAGCCCTAAAAGAGTTGAAAGAAAATACCCCTTGGATCCCATGCATCAAAAATAAGAAATCTGGGAAGACCGAAACAAAACGGCCCGAAATGTTAGAAATAGCAACAGAATTCTATAGCAAACTATATGATGACATAGATTACACAAACACACAATATGTACAGAAAGACAATGAAGAGGTCATCCTTCCAATACTACAAACCGAGGTAAGGAAAGCCATACAGTCCCAAGGAAACTTTAAAGCCCCCGGGGACGATGGAATAACAAATGAAATTCTGAAAAGCTGCATAGACCACGTTATAGAGGCCATTACCAAATTGTTCAACAATATTCTAACTGAAGAAATAATACCACAACAATGGACATCATCAACTATCATACTACTCCATAAGAAAGGGGACAAAGCAGAAATAAATAACTACAGACCAATCAGCCTCATCTCCAATTTATACAAGATATTTGCAAAGGTAATATTAAACAGAATTAGCTCAGTATTGGACGAAAATCAGCCAAGGGAACAAGCGGGATTCCGAAGTGATTTCTCAACAATGGATCATATTCATGTCGTAAAACAAGTTATTCAAAAATACAATGAGTATGGAAAAGTATACTATTTAGCATTTGTGGACTACAATAAGGCGTTCGAATCTCTGAGGCACACACACATTTGGGAAGCTCTGCAATCACAAGGAGTACACCCAAAGTATATTAGGATAATAAAAAATCTATACACAGAATCAACATCAAAAATCCAGACAGAAAGGAAAGGTCCAGCGTTTAAAATAAAAAAGGGGGTACGACAGGGAGACCCACTTTCCCCAAAATTATTTTCGGCGGTATTGGAACACATATTCAGGAAAATTAATTGGGATACATTTGGAATAAATATAAACGGCGATAAACTTAGCCATCTAAGATTCGCAGACGACCTGATTTTGCTCAATGAAAACCAAGAAGGCTTAGAAATAATGCTATCCCAATTAGAAAAAGAAAGTAAAACTGTAGGGTTGACCATGAATCTTGACAAAACAAAAATAATGACAAATCATATAAAAAAACCTATCTTTCTAAATTCTAATCAAATAGAGTATGTTGACGAGTATACATATTTAGGACAAATTATTGCACCGGAAAATCAAATGCAGAAAGAAATAAATGTCAGAGTAAGTAAGGCTTGGAAAAAATTCTGGTCCCTTAAAGAAATTATGAAAAATCCACACATACCCCTAAAAGACAAAACCACAGTATTCAACTCATGCATATTGCCATGTTTAACCTATGGAGCACAAACCTGGGCCCTCACTAAGAAGCAGAGTAGAGCACTAAGAGTGTGCCAAAACAAAATGGAAAGAAGCATTCTAAACATCAAGCTACGGGACAAAATAAAACTTACAAACATAAGAAGCAAGACAAAAGTTACAGATGTTGTAACGAGGTGTATCTACCTTTTCTTTTATATTTCACCTCGTTCAGTTAAAATGATTCTGGCATTCACCTATATGGCTATTTTTAATCAAAATTCTAAATTTGAGTTCATTCAAAATCTACGTTCGCCTGGTCACAACGATTGATCAGTTGCTCACGAGATTCCAAGCTATGAACAAGTTCCAATTGTTACCAATTAAAATGTTATAAATCAAGTCAAAAGTTCCTTCATCTAAATAACCGTTAACCCTGTTTATGGCACTTATTGTAAGTTTATACCTTTTATATCTAAGACCATTTTAAATTCATCTTACCACAGTTTTATTTATTCTAAGTTTTCCTTTGTTGTTGTCCTCAGGTGCCTTATTTTTTATTATAAATACTAGAGGCCTTTTAAATAAATAACCCTGCCCTGGACTCCTGGTGTTCCTTTTTACCATCCCCGTTCCTGGATCTGATCCAGGATCCCGCGACTACCTGATCCAGGATCCCGCGACACTACCTGATCCGGCATCCTGTGACATTGGCGCTCAACGTTCCCGAACCCCACCCAGATCCACCACCAACGACGCCGAAACCGAACCAAAATAAATATATATTTTTTTTAAATAATTTTATACTCCTATTGTAATAGTTAGATATAATTATTTTATTTTATTTTCAAAATTCAAATTGGTTTTAGTCAACCGATCCAAATTTCGATCATCCCTCTCGGCCTAACTACTTTTATTTAATAATATAATTATTTTTTTTTTACCACTCTCTAACCACCCCAGGTATATTATTTACAATAATAAAAATTTTTAATTAAGTTCTATTACATTATTAGTAATCGCGTTATAGGGCCAACACTGATAAGTACACTTACAATAAATATTAAACACACTTTATCACAGACAATAACACATACAAGATTTCTTCGGAAATCTAAACATTTCCTCATCTCAACCTGAAGTGTTTTTAAAACTCCTCGGAGTCACTGACGGAAGAGTCTGGAAATAAATACGGGCAGTGCTGTTGGGGAATACCCTCAGTGTATCCCATTTCTTTCACCCGACATTTAAAACTTACCTTCCAAATTATATTTAAAACCAAAATAAACGCAAATTTATATATAATATTTAATAAGAACAATAATATCACTATTATAACTTATTTAAACATTAATACCACTAAATCCTCTTTATCACTTTTACTATTTAACCACTTTAACCACTTTCCAACTTTCTAATAGTGATTTTATAATGAATCCAATTCTTCTAAATAAGCCTGAACTCATCTATGAGCTCAAGCTTCGTGGAGTCCAATATCCAAATACAGCACAAGCCGATGACTTGCGACAATTGCTCACTCCTCTGATCAATACGAGTAATTCTTGTTCAGATCAAGCGAGTCCATATCCCCTTGAGCAAGACTTCGAGGACATCAAGAAATGCCTCACTCTTGTCACTTCTCGCATTCTCCTATCCGCGACTAGCACAGCTCATAACGATAAAATACAAACGTATTTGAAACATTTAACAGCCCGAATTAATCGTTTGCAAATAAATACGGAACATTCTTCCGAAATTTTATTGACATACAAAGACATTTGTGAGCAGTTGATAGAATGTCAAAGAAAAGTAAATTTTTCACAAACGTCAACCACCACATCTACTTACGAATCTGCGACCTCTTTACTTACTCCGCCTACAGATTTCGACCTACTCGCGCATAAATTATCTAACCTAGCCGAAAATAAACCAACCGATTTAAAAAGGTTTAATTTCAAAGGAGACGGCTGTCCACACGATTTTATACGGGGAGTGGAAGAGTTCGCAATCGCTCGTAATATAGACCACAAACGATTACATAATTATTTATATGATTTATTATCGGGCACAGCTTTAGATTGGTATAGAGCCAAAAAATTAAACCTGACAGATTGGCAAAGTTTTAAAAAACAATTTCTTGAAGATTTTGAACTCCATGACCATGACTATAATCTCTTGCAAACAATAAACTCTCGAAAACAAAATAATAAAGAGAGAGTCATAATGTATTTCTCCACCATGGAAGCACTCTTTTCAAAATTACATGAACCATTATCAGAAACAACAAAAATAGCAATTTTACGTAGAAATATCAACCCGATTTATAGTTCCAAATTATTACCCACTGATTTAATATCAGTTGACCAATTATTTAAATCTTGCAAATGGTACGAAAGTTGCAATCCCACACTTACTTACCATAGTCATGTCAATGACCAACAATCATTCAGAACAATTAACAACCCAAGAAGCCATACACATTCCAGTATGCCCCAGATTCCCCCATTCCCATATACATCAACGGTTAATGCCGAAACTCCTTCCCAAAATCCAACGATTCGTTACACCTGTCCACGTTGTCGGACAAACGCTCATTTGTTGGAAAATTGTACTAATAAAAATATAGTTTGTTTTCGCTGCGGCAAACAAAATGTAACTTATTCCAAATGTACCAACTGTCATAAACATTTAAAAAACGAGTAAAGGAGAAAAATAACATTAATAAAACTAATACTACAGAATGGAATCAATGGTTAGACACGATTAAAATATTTTTCACATCTTATAAATCGACATCAATACTCTTTACCAAAAATCCTAATGACGAACGTCCCTATGTTAACGTACAGTCCAAAAACTTAATTCTATGTGGCCTGCTAGATAGTGGTAGCGCTATAACTATTCTAGGCAACAATTGCCATAAAGAATTAATACCCCACGGTTTCAGTCTCAACACAAAATATACAATTACAGGATCAGTAGCAAATGGACAACCAATACGCTCCATTGGTACCATTGAAATACCAATACTCTTCAAAGAGAAGGTAGCTATTATTACCGCTCATGTTATACCCTCTATTAATCAACCCTTGATTTTAGGAATCGACTTTTGGAAAATGTTCAATCTAGCCCCAGATATTCTTCAGACGTTAACGTCTTTTTCAAATAAACATATCAATACTTTAGTCATAGATACCCCCTCTAAGCAAGTCACACATTATGACACACTTACAGACACTCAACGTCTAATTTTGGATACTATTATCCAACAATTTAAAAATATTTCAACGGAATCCCAACCATTAGGAAAAACACATTTAATAGAACACCATATCGATACTGGCGAACACCAGCCGATCAGACAACGCTGCTACCGTCTTTCACCAGAAAAACAAAAAGCTTTATGCAACGAAGTTGATGTTATGCTAAAGCTTAATGTAATTCAACCCTGTGAAAGCCCATGGCTAAACCCCGTATTAATAACTCCTAAAAAAGATGGCACTTGGCGCTTTTGCATAGATAGTCGCAAATTAAATTCAATAACGCGTAAAGATGCCTACAAGCTTCCTTTCATTTCAGATATTATTGACAAACTCAAAAATGCCAAATTCCTATCATCAATTGATATAGCAAAGGCTTTTTGGGAAATACCTTTAAGTCCTTCAGATAGACCTAAGACTGCCTTCTATGTACCCGGTCGTGGTATGTTCATGTTTCGTGTAATGCCTTTCGGCCTCACAAACGCCCCCGCAACCCAACAACGCTTCATGGACACTCTTTTTCCTTCTGAAAACCTAGATAACTCCGTATTTACTTACCTCGATGATATAATTATCATTAGTAACACTTTCGATGAACACATTGCATTATTAAACAAGGTTCAACAAAAGCTCGCTCAAGCAAATATTACGATTAACTTCCCCAAATGTTCATTCTTTAAGAAAGAGTTAAAATACTTAGGCTATATAGTTAATGAATTTGGCTTACAAACTGACCCTGATAAGGTTAAAGCCATCCTCGATATTCCCATTCCCACTAATCCCCGAGAAGTAAAAAAATTTTTAGGAACAGCAAGCTGGTACAGACGATTTATCCCTGAATTTAGTACAAAAGTTGCACCCCTCACTAAACTCACATCCACTTCTAAGAAAGCTCCCCCATTCAAATGGACTACAGAATCTGATAAAGCTTTCAAAACCATTAAAGAGGCTCTTGTGACCACTCCCATACTTACATGCCCAGACTTCACCAAGCCTTTCGCAGTCCATTGTGACGCTTCCAGTTACGGAATCGGTGCTATGTTGACCCAGGAAATTAATGGCGTTGAAAAACCCATAGCTTACATGAGCAAATCTCTAACTGGTCCACAAAAAAATTATTCAATCACCGAAAGAGAACTATTAAGCGTAATATTATCCCTAGAGCATTGGCGCTGCTACCTAGATAACGGCCAAAAATTCACCATTTATACAGACCATTCAGCATTACAATGGTTCCTCCATCTCGACAATCCTAGTGGACGTCTAGCTCGTTGGAGCATCCGTCTCTCAGCATTCAACTTTGAAATTAAACATAAACGCGGCAAAGATCATTTAATCCCAGACGCTTTGTCACGTTCTCTACCTATTAGTATTATTAATTACAACAGTTCCCATACAAGTGATGACTGGTATAATAATATTTACTCCAAGTGTAGCACTAACCCGAATACTACTCCAGATTACATTATAAATAATAATAAACTTTATAGATATTCACGAGCAACTTCATTACTCCACTCCGATTATAATTGGAAGGAAGTAATACCGCAGGAATATAGAATCCCTCTCATCATAGAAAACCATTCTATCCCTACTTGCGCACATTTTGGAATTTTTAAAACATACCAAAGACTAAAATTAAAATATTATTGGCCTGGTATGTACAAAGATGTTTCTAATTTTGTTGCAAAATGCGAAACTTGTTTAGCATACAAACACCAAAATCAACTCAAGATTGGTCTCATGGGGAAACCAAAACAATGTGTCCGTCCTTTTCAATGCATATCGATAGATTTAATTGGTCCCTTACCCACAACCCTAAAACATAACAAATATATTTTTGTAATAACATGTTGTTTTACAAAGTACTGCCTTCTTTTTGCAATCAAACGTGCAACCTCCTCCGTTATAGTACATATTTTAGAAAACTTAGTTTTTCTCGTCTACGGTATACCACAAACTATCATTCTTGATAATGGTCCACAGTTCACAAGTCAAGAAACGACTGACTTATTTCGTTATTATCAAATACCCAAAGTTCAGTATATTCCATTATATTGCCCTCAAGTTAATCCCGTAGAAAGATATAACAAAGTTATAATCACAGCTGTGTCTTCTTTCATAGAAGATGACCACAGGACATGGGATATTAATTTACACAAAATACAGTTCGCAATGAATACAGCAGTAAATGAAACCACCAAATATACTCCAGCATTCCTTGTATTCGGCCGCGAATTAGTCACATGTGGATCGGTGTACAACACTACTGACCTCACAGATGACATTATCTTCGCACCAAGAGACGAATACGCAGAAAATTTAGGACTTCTTCGCCCAATTTTCTCCGAAGTGCAAACCCGTCTTTGGAAAGCACACCAAATTAACACATCTTCTTACAATAAACATCACCAATATTACGAATTTAAAGAAGGAGATATCGTCTGGAAACACAATTATACACTAAGCAATGCAAATAAATATTATTCCGCAAAACTCGCCCCAAAGTTTATAAAATGTAAAATAACTAAACAAATAACACCACTTATATATGACTTATCAGATATGTTCAACAAACCTATAGGACGTTGGCATATTAGGGATCTAAAACCTTTTCCTAAAATACATAACTAACATTATCTTTTTACCCAACACACGGACATAACTCGTTATTTTTCTCCTATTTCTTATCTCGTTTCTTAATTAATTTTGTACATATATATAAATACTTAATAATAATATCGTAAATTTAATTTAAAAATATTAAGATCATAACTCGCCTCATTAGTACTTTTTGCATAATAATCACATTTCATTACAAATTCTTCAACTTGTAACATTATATTATATATGTATAACATAATACCATAATATGTTATAATATAATTAAACATTATTTTCATAGTTCTCTAACTATTCAACGTTCTATTTCTCAATTGTGTTATGTAGTAATTCTACAACACGTCTTATCGAATATACTTCGATTATAATATACATGAAGTATGTATTAACATACCACATCATTTAATATGTAGTATTCCTACATATTAATCTGTATATATGTTTTAGGTTAAGCATTCATCATTTAATTAATATACCAGCGGGTGGTTACTGTAACAAGCCTTAATACCAACTGGGAACAACTTTACGAGTATCTTCTTTATTACCAAAGTCAATACTCTAATGAAAGATATTTGGTTATACTTACGTATTATGGTTAACCAAAATAATGAAAGATTGATGTATAAATGATAGATGTATGTGTGAACTAGTTTCGTTTCCCGTGTAAATACTCATCCCATTTCAAAATTATCATTCCTCATCTTACATTAATATTTAGGAAAAATCCATCCGGACTAATAATAGTCCCTCAGGATTTTCCCTTCCAGGGCAGCCCCGGTATTGTAACGAGGTGTATCTACCTTTTCTTTTATATTTCACCTCGTTCAGTTAAAATGATTCTGGCATTCACCTATATGGCTATTTTTAATCAAAATTCTAAATTTGAGTTCATTCAAAATCTACGTTCGCCTGGTCACAACGATTGATCAGTTGCTCACGAGATTCCAAGCTATGAACAAGTTCCAATTGTTACCAATTAAAATGTTATAAATCAAGTCAAAAGTTCCTTCATCTAAATAACCGTTAACCCTGTTTATGGCACTTATTGTAAGTTTATACCTTTTATATCTAAGACCATTTTAAATTCATCTTACCACAGTTTTATTTATTCTAAGTTTTCCTTTGTTGTTGTCCTCAGGTGCCTTATTTTTTATTATAAATACTAGAGGCCTTTTAAATAAATAACCCTGCCCTGGACTCCTGGTGTTCCTTTTTACCATCCCCGTTCCTGGATCTGATCCAGGATCCCGCGACTACCTGATCCAGGATCCCGCGACACTACCTGATCCGGCATCCTGTGACAATGTAACATTCACAGTAAACAAACTGAAGTGGAAATGGGTAGGCCATATGATAAGAAACGGGAGGAAAAAATGGACAAAAGAAGTTACTGTATGGTACCCCAGGGATGGAAAAAGAAGGAAAGGACGACAAAAAATAAGATGGGAAGACGATATTAAACAAGTAGCTTGAACAACATGGCAAAGAAAAGCCACAAGCAGGGAAATATGGAAAGCTTTAGGGGAGGCCTATGCCAAAGGGCAAGCTGATAACAATGTTACCGATGTCGAAGAATAAGAATAAAAAAAATATATTTTATGAAATATAACTAATATATAATATTCTTTGAAATAAATTAAAACTATTATTATATAATCATTAAAATTTAATTTTAATTAATAAATAGCATGCTAATGTCGTAAAATCATAGTATTGTAGGTACCTATAGAAATTATAAAAAGATGTTGAATAAAGAAAATATAAATGAAAATATAATGAATATAAAACATAATGTAATAAAATACGAAGATTTTATGTAATTGAATTAGTAGCATGATAGTATTATGAAATGATATTATAGCATGTACAAAATTAGTAACAAAATGATACAATAATAATAATTGTTAAAATGCCTGTATATTATCAGAAATAAAGGCTGTTTGAATTTGAGTTTGAATTTGAATAATTGTGACTGAATATATATTTTTATTATATTCTTCTGAGTTATAATAAAAAATAACTTTTAATTATTTCAATAAGATACATTGGTTGATCACTTCGAGTATCAATAAACCAATTTCTGTTAACTTCTTCAAAACCTACTTATGTTATATCTACTTATTTGAATGAAAAAACTACACTATCTATATTTTTTGTGAATCTGTAATCACAGTGCGGAGCTCAAGCTCAAGATAAAACTCTTCTTACATTTCGAAAGACGGTATATTATCTTGCGTGCGCGCACCAGGAAACCTGCGCCGGCGCAGCGATTGTTCACTATTAATAGCCGCATGCGCGTTGGGAAACGCATCACTCATAATTATGCTACGCGCAACGGTGTTTGTCTAGCGATGGAACATGATACATTGACCTCGTGTCGCATGGAAAATGTTCAAAGCTGGATAACTATGCGTTTAAACGTTCAATAGAAAAAATTATTGAATTAAACCTTGACCTAATTGGTGTTTTTTTAAATGATGCGCATATCTAATTATTACTAGTTGGAGCGGTTTAGTAATTAACGTGCTTAAGCTGCACATTCGAACCGAGTGTGTAAGAGGATAATTGGAATGGACCAAAAAAATAACTCACAGTTTTTACTATCTAATTCGAAAGAATAGAAAATTTTAAGACACCTATTTCATTAATTTTGTATTTGACCTAATAGTTTTGTTTTAATATCTTTATTTATTTAGCAAACATTTTATGAATGACCTGATTATTTTAAATTTGGGATGGCATTTTCTAATAAATTACAACAATTAAATGATATACAATGAAAAAAAGTGATTGTAATAGTGTATTAAAACATACTATTTCAAACTGTTTTCGCCTAACCCGTAAGATACACCCTAGGAGGGCTTCAAGCTGAAAACGAAAGTCGAACAAAGGTGAAATATACTTTTGTGGAAATATCCAAAATAGATAAATATTTCTAAAACTTAATAATGCAGAACATCTTTAAAACCCTATTCTTTGAAATGGTTTTTGAATTGGAGTAATTTTAAAAATATGAACAATCCCAATTGCACATAATATTCTAAAGGGTCGAAGTGTATCTGAAAGGGCCCATCTGAACGATAAGATAAAATAAGGTCTTGATTGTATAAAAGCTTTTAATGAAACATGAATACCTTTCAATAACACACAGTATAAACAGCAGTTCGTCTTCAAACAAAGCTATATAGCGGTATAGCGCGGCTTGCGTGTGTGCGTGCGTCGACCGTACGCGCCGCGAGACACCACAAACAAACTCAATAAGACGGACCGAGACGGTCACGACGAGGTCGCGAATTAGCCGCGTTTAGTAATTGAAACTCCCAAAGAGCCGGAGATGACTTTATTTTTATTGGTGCATTAATATTCTCGCAAACCCGACGTCAGGTTTTTCATTCATGGTCCATAGTTTACTGACATTTAGTTTGTAAATTAAAATTAAAAAAACTGACGCGTTATCAGAATTGAATTCAAAAGCATACAATTTCGTAGCTGGGGTTTAGCTATTTATAAGCTGAGTAAGGCTGACCGATGGAACGCTGCGTCCGTTAAAAACTAATTGGAAAACATTTCACTCTCATATTCTATTGAATTATTCATGCAGTTTTCGCGCAATTCTACCAAACTTTAATTTGTAAAGTTTTTCCCATTAAAAAGTGGTGAGGAACTCTCAACTTACCACGCAATTGATTTCGCTAGTCCGTAGCAAACTGCGCTTTTACAGTCAGCGCCCGCTTCGAGATTGCCATGCAAAGTGGGTCGAATTTGTAAGGTGTTTGAGGGCTTGGGCACTGGCGGCGTTAACCACGACAAATGAACCGAGGACGTTACAATCTGGAGCGTAATGAAACAAAACGGGAACGCGTAATTTGCCATAGTTGTAGCTTTTTCTTGGGTATTAAATTCGAATAATTTTATTGTGTACTTCCTTTGCATTTAGTAATTTTCATAGCTTGGACAGGTCATAACAAGATTCAATAGTCGTAATCACTACATATTATAAAACAAAGTCGCTTCCCGCTGTCTGTCCCTATGTATGCTTAGATCTTTAAAACTACGCAACGGATTTTGATGCGGTTTTTTTTAATAGATAGAGGGATTCAAGAGGAAGGTTTATATGTATAATTTTTTTTTATTTTATGTTCTGGTGTTACAGAAAACTCATATAAACCGAAGCGAAGCGAGGGCGGGTCGCTAGTAAATTATATTTGTCAAAATCGTAATTTACCTTTTCATTAGTTGCATATCTGTTATTCTTGAAACCGTAATTTTATTATTATTTATTTAATTATGGTCATATCTAAATGTTTTATTTTATTTAAAGTGGTAGGTACTTGTCCAGGTTTTGGCAATTTTTTTGTGTATAGTACAAATAAGTTTAAACAAAAAACGGGGATGAAAAGTATGCCTATGTCTACTCTATTTCTATGTTTATCATCATAGTAAACATTACGTATCTTTACTAATATTATAAAGCTGAAGAGTTTGTTTGTTGAACGTGCTAATCTCAGGAACTACTGGTCCGATTTGAAAAATTATTTTAGTGTTAGATAGCCCATTTATCGAGGAATACTATAAGCTATATATTCCTCGTATAAATTTTACTACAATATGCTGTACTGTAATTCAATATGCTTACAATTTATATTATTATGTATAAGAATTTTTCATTTATAGCATACTAAGTCGACTTTATCAATAACATCCACATTTCACCCAACGTAGTATTCCGTTTACTGCTATCACAGTTCAATAATATACGAACGCGATACGGTTTCAAAAACTGCTCAAAGCTCAAAGCGAAGTTTCCCGAATCCAGAATTATTATATCTGCAGCGGAATACGGGCGTTTGGGATAAATATAAATATACGCAGGTTAACGGCGCTTTTAAATCGTTTCGGGAAACGGCAGCTTTTTAAATAACGCGATGACAAAGGTGCGTATTTTTGAAAATATAACTTCACTAGCGACCCGCCCTCGCTTCGATTCAGTTTATGTGAGTATGATATAAGCCTAAGCCTTCCTCGATGAATGGGCTATCTAAAATTGAAAGATTTTTTGAAATCAGACGTAGTTCTTAAGATTAGTGCGTTCAAGCAAACAAACAAACAAACAAACTCTTCAGCTTTATAATATTAGTATAGACATAGATTTTACAATACGCGGGAATACCCAAACAGCACCGACTCTAGGCGGTACGATCCAAATCGTATTTGACGTCTTATGGTGTTTTTTTTAACTCGGTTTTTGTAAATAAAAGCTATTAAAACAAATGTTGACAGTACGAGAACAGAGGTTAACCGTACCTATATGACAAAACTATGCAGTTCTTTGTACGCTGAGAGAAAAGGACAGAGTTATCACCCGCCCCGGTCTAAAACGATATCATTCTTACCTGTTTTTACCGCGTTAATTATGAGGCCTGAAATTTTGACATTGACGTTTACTTACGTAAGCAGATAAAAAAGAATTTGTGTGTAATTATAGACTATAATATTATGCTGCGGTGACAGTTACAACTATCAACCTAATTATAGTCCACGAGATACAGAGATGTGATTCTCTCAAAAACTCGGTCGGACGAACGGACGAGAACGCAGCGGCAAGTTTAAGTAGTCCCGTCAGATCGAAGAAAACACTTCTAAGCGCGTGCATTTTCAATTTGGCAGCATGGCTTCTGTCGATGTGATCGAACGTATAAGGCTACAAAAAAGCGGATAGTGGTTGCAGCAGTGGCACCCTTTACCCAAAGAAATACTAAAAATCACATAACTTACGTAGGAACTTAGGAAATCTTAATGTTTCTCATAGTATCCTGCGGAACAGTAGAAAAATTAAAGCCTCCACAATATCTTAATAGACTATTCAATCGGATTTCTCATCAAGAACGAACCCCTTTGTGCGTCGTCACAGCTGACAAAATGAGTTATATTAACAGTCATTAAATTTTAATTTCTACCTTTACACTCCTTGATAAATTTGATCTTACTTGAAGGCTTAATTTTAATGAAGAAGTCTATTTTTAGTAGTCTTACGCATTTACCTTCCTTCCAATTTTGAGAATTTTTTCTTCCAAACATGATAAGAGTTTTACCTCACTAAAGTTATTTTCTTGTTTAAACTAAATACTGGGCTAAACACTACGTCCATAGTAGTCTAATTCAAATTGCCAAAAATGTAAACAATTTAGTTCTGTGTGACACATAACCTCAAATATTCATCAATCATGATTTTATTTAAAATAATAAGTTATTTAATCTTAAACTTAATATGAAAGTAAAGATCAAGTGCATAAAATCATTGCTGAGTGATTAACGAGTAATAATGGTAAATTGGTTTATTTGGTTGTGTTTACGTCTTTGGCAATTTCAATTGGCACAGACTATACAAGATCTAAGATATACAAGATTCATAACGCTTACGTAAGCGATTCTCGAACACTGTCAAAATTGATAGAATAGACAGAAGCGCTTGCCGCAACCGTTGGCAGATTACGTCCGTCCGTACCCTACCATAACTTTTTGATAACTATAACTTTCACAGAATACGTCTTTTCTAGAACTGGCATAATGGGTGTACATTGCTTGTTTATATTCCCTACCATAAAGAAACATTTTGTTAGTGTTTACAAATCGTCCAATAGATGAGACTTGGAATAAGATGCGATTGTTCCCCGTGGGGCGGTCATAAAAGTCCTCTAAAACTTCCCTCGCAGTTTTCCCATTTGAATTTAGACATGTCGTTGCACTTTTGGATTATTGCTGACAATATCTTCGTTTATTAGTTTTATTACTATGTGGAAATAAAGTCGTCTGAAAGGTAAATGTCATTATTAATTACTCGAAGTCTAGGTGGTTACAACAAAACACTAAATTTGAATTTTCGGATGCTCTTGTTGATTCATCCATACACCAGATTGATGGGGGCAAAAATGTGCCAGGTCTGGTGATTCATTAAAATAATATGCCGACTAAGTTTATCGACATCGATAAAATCAATTTGGGTAGATGTCGCCGCTGTCATGTTTACTTGAGCTCTGTATATATTTCACAAATAATTTGTTTACTTTACAATTGGCCAGTTAAAATCTATTTATTATAAGGAAAACCATTGGAATATTACGTGGAAGTGTTATGAAAGTCTGAAATGTAGTGGTTAAACAGAACAGGAGTGAAGAACTTTATATTCAAAAGTGAACTTTAAACAAGAAATGGTGAATATTGCATGAAAAAACTATCTGAAAAGGAAGAGATATTAAACCGCAAACTTAGTGTAGTCAGGCCACCGCCCTGATATGTGTGTAATAAATGAGCAATCTCAGTAAAGTTTTAGTTTATTCTGTGCAGTGAGACAGAAGGAAAAAAGAAATAATAGAAGAAACGGGTAGTTCAACCACATGATAAAAAATAGAACCGACCAACTTTAACTCAAGCGGGTAATTCACCACAATCCATAAGAGACATTTGGTCGAGTGGAATAGTGACCGTTGCTCGTAAATATACTAAGTGGTGAACCCAGTGGACCAGGGTTCGATCCCACACCGTGTACAAAGTGTGACGTTTTGTTTTTTATTTTTTATTTTTTAATTCTTCGCTTGCCTTTTTGTCTATTATTATTATTATTATTTTTATTTAATTTTAACAAAATGGAAAATGTTAACACAAGACCACGAAGAGTCAGATCAAATTCATTGGAAAACGATATGTTAGATACATCTCTACTGAACGCCACGATATATGACTCCAGTCTTATTAGTTTACCTACTATTGCACCTGATAATGAAGATGACGTTGATTATCTTAACAGTACATTAAGAGCTCTACAAACAGAGTTGCGCTCAGCGCATACAGAAATTGAAAACCTGAATATGGAAGCAAAGAAACTAAAAGAGTGTATGCAGAGGCAGGAAAAGCAAATCGAAGTTCTTAAGAAAATAAACTTTGACTGCCCTTCTACACCAGGCTCTAACAGAAAAGTGAAAAAGACACAAATAGTTGCCCCCCCAGTTGCTGATATGAAGAGTAAGCAACAGGAAGATAATGCGAGTATAGCCAGCAAAACAATAAGTAAGATCGTACAGGCAACATCAGTAAGCAAAGTCAAGGAGCACTTGCATATACACAACAAACCTATAAGCAAAACACTAAACAGTGATGTCACAACAAGTACTGATACAAATTCAATACAATCTAAATTAGGAACAAAGGACTCGAAGAAGAAAATGACTAAAACCAAAGTAACATCCATCTCAAAAAAGGCGTCTGACATTGTACAGAAATCTCTTCACCCTGCTACTACAATAATGACGAGCACTGAGGAATCCATTACACAAAGCTCAGCAATTGCTACCCAGAAACCACCTGAAGAAAGCCTAATATTAAGTGGCAAAAAAGGCAACAAACTTACCTCAGGAGACTGCACTCTAAAACCCATTTTACAGTCGGCCCCGTCGTACAATAAGGAACATGCCAAGCCTCAAAAGCAGCCAAGACGACTTCCGGATCAACTTCCTACCCCGGTGACGGCACCAAAGACGCAACAACAGGAACCAACAGCTACAACAAAAGATGATAAAGCTACCGAGAAGAAGATTTTGATTTTGTGCGATGAGTATGGCAAGTCCTTAGCGGAATATTTGAAATATAACTGTCCTAAATTTTCTTCGGTTATGTCCTTTTGTAAGCCAGGTGCTAAATTAAGAGATATTGTAAAAGACATAGCGAACCTTACAAGCGAAATGACAGAAGGGGATGATGTAGTAATTATAGCTTCAAATGAGAGGGAGTATAGAATAAGTTATATCATGTATGCTATGAATTGTTGCAAGTTTCAAAAACTAAAACTACAAATAACAACATTGCCGTATAATCAAAATAGGTCTATTGACAACAAGAAGAGTAAAATAAATGCAAATTTAAAAAGAATAGTGCTAAGATCCCAGGGTGTATCACTCATTGATATCAATAAATATAGTAAAACATTTTTTAACAGTAAATACTCAATAAATAGGAACTTTGCCGCCTTCCTGTGTACAAGGATTATTAACCATTCTGAACATGAGTTTACACACAAGTATTGTAACTTAATCACATTAACGCCCGTACCCCAAACTGAAATGACTATGTCTAGTCTTAATATTATACAGGAAAAAACGGATACGACAAAGACCGATTCCCCTTTTTTAGTCGCAGTCCCGCCGATCGTCAAGCAAAAATAGGTGCGTGTAAACTCGTCGTCCTCCATCAAAACTGTCGTAGCTTACGAAATAAATTATTGATATTTCATGGACTTGTAAACCAATGTCTCCCAGACGTGATAGTTATATCCGAGTCTTGGTTAACTCAAAGAGATGTTGATTGTATTGTAATCCATGGATACACCCATGCTAGTCATTTTGTTCGTAAAAAACAAATTCATGGTGGTGTTTCTATATTTACAGGTAGCAAATTAAAATGCAAATCATGTGATAAAATAAATCAACTGTCAATAGAATATCATTGTGAAATATGTGCAATTGAATTAGATTTAAAACCTAAAGGTGTGATTATAGTAGGAATATATAGAACAGGCAATGGTGAATTTGCAGTAATGATAGAAACGCTGGGAAAACTCTTTAATCTGTTGTGCAGCGTTTATAAGGAGTGTACAATAATGATGCTACAGTAGCGACCAAAAGTATTTTGACAACAGCAAAAGCTTTGATATTTTATGCGGCATATTATTTATTTCAAATTAAATTATGGTAAGGCAATTAATGGCTTAAAACCTCCTAGAAACATGTAAAAAGTTTAGTTTAATTTAATGAAAATATAAACCTGGCCACAAAAAACATCAAATTACTGGTTCAAAAATATTTTGACATTCATTCCATTTCAATTCTACTGATAATAGGGCTGCAAAATATAAGCATTTTAGAAATAAATATTGCAGGAGGCTTCTCACAATATGCCTAAACATAAAGAATATTCGGACGATTTAAAACAAGCCGCTGCAGCTGCACTCAAGAAAGGAAAGACACAAGCTGAGGTTTCGCGAACTTTTAATGTATCACGGCAACTGATTAGTGTGTGGAATAAACTGTTCAAGGCTCGAAAGAGCGTCAATAATAAACCTAGATGTGGTCGTCCTCGAAAAACGACTTCTACGGCTGATCGAGTAATAAAAAAGCTGTCCGCAGAAGACCCACGGAAAAGTGCTGTGACGATTAAAGATGAACTAAAAGAAAAGTATAACATAAATATCCATGTTTCCACTGTTAAACGGCGACTAATAGAGCACGGATTACATGGCCGCCGCCCATCTAAAAAACCACATATATCAGCAAAGAATAGGGCGTCCAGATTAGCGTTCGCAATTCGTCACAAGTCTTGGACAAGTGTTGATTGGTCAAAAATTTTATGGAGTGACGAGAGCAAGTTTAATTTGATGTCGTCGGATGGTATTAAGTATGTGCGTCGCCCTCATAATAAAAGACACGATGTGCGATACCAAGTACCCACAGTCAAGCATGGTGGCGGTAATGTAATGGTTTGGGGATGTTTTTCTCGCCACGGACTCGGGCCTCTCGTGCGAATTGATGGGATAATGGATCGATTTGTGTATGGAAATATACTCAATACACACATGATACCCTATGCTAAAGAAAATATGCCACCTCGCTGGATTTTTCAGCACGATAACGACCCTAAACATAAATCCAAGCATATCCAGGATGTCTTAAAACGTAAAAATATCAAGGTATTTGAGTGGCCAAGTCAAAGTGCTGATCTCAATCCTATTGAGCATCTATGGGAAGAGTTGGATCGTAGAGTAAGGTGCAGAAATTACTCCAACAAAGAAGCTTTTTTTCAAGCACTTCAGTCAGAATGGACGAAAATACCGTATGAACGTATACAAGTTAGGAGACTCTATGCCGGCTCGATGTACTGCTGTTAGAAAGGCCAAAGGTTATGCAACTAAATATTAATGACATGTTTCATTTAAGCATCTTACATGCTCGGCAAATTTATTTTATAAAAATGTCAAAATATTTTTGAGCTACTTGAAGTGTATATTTTTAGTTTTACTGTTAAGGTAATTGTTTAGTTTTATTAATCTAAGTAGAAACGTAACAGGTAAAGGCTCACAACATAGAATTGTAAAGTAATAATTAAATGTTTACTCAATTCATCAACATATTTAAAGATTTTTATTTGTCAAAATACTTTTGGTCGCTACTGTAGGTGATTGGAATGTTGATTTCAGTGTGGACTCAACAAATAAAAGGTCTTTGGTTGATATAATGGCAGTGCATGATTTACGAAATATTATCAACTTCCCAACAAGAGTAGATAACAACTCGAGAACATCTATTGACTGTCTAGTAACAAATGTTCATAGTGATTTTATAGCTGTAAAACCAGTGCCAGCAGGTATATCTGACCATGACGCCCAGTTAGCGCAGCTCGACGTACAAACAAATTGTAAAAAATACGTCAATGTTGAAAAGCGTCAAGAGGACACTGAAAATATTAAAAACTTTTGTGAAGCTATGATGGCTTACAACTGGGATGAAATACTTAAGTCATATCATTCTGATACATTTGATAATTTTATGCAAAAGTTCAATTACAACATGAACATTCATATGCCAATTAAATTTTTTAAAAAGAGAGTACGTAGCCAAATCCCATGGATGGCAGAAAGCCTAATAAAATTACAAAGGGATATTGAAGATCTACATCAGCTTCGTACTCAATATCCACATATTGACTTTGAAGAAAATCTGTCAGACAAAAAACTACAAAGGCAAGAATCTTTTGTGAAAATTAAAAGGGAGCATGTCGAAAGGCGTATACATACTTCTAAAAACCCAAAAAAGGAAATATGGCGTATTATTAAACAAGAGACGAACAAACAGGTGAAAGAAAATAATTGGAACTTGATAGACACAAATATTAATAAACCTGTGAATACCGTTGACACGCCAGATTTTATTAATAACTTCTTGATCCGAATAGGTAATGAGCTGGCCGATAATAACAGCCCAGATATTAGTCAAGCAATGGAAAATTTAAATACCAATAACGCCGAAGTTGAGAACTCATTTGTGTTTTCTACAGTAACCTCGGACTACCTGACAAAATTAGCAAGAAGTAAGATATCAAAATCATATACAAAGGATTTCTATGATATTTCAGGATTTTTTTTATACGACGTCATGATTGTATTACCAGAGTTATCAGACTATATGACATATCTTGTGAATAGTATACTAGTTTCCGATGTGTACCCTAAATCATTAAAAAAAACTCGCCTGTGTCCTATCTATAAAGGCAAAGGAGATAAAACCGACGTGGGGAACTATAGACCTATAACTATCGTTCCCACTATGTCTAAGCTATTAGAGTCTGTAATGTCCAGTGACTTACTAAGGCATGTAGAGCGGAACAATCTTTTAACCGACGCCCAGTTCGCCTACAGATTGGGAAAATCAACCACAACAGCAACAAAAAAGTTCATGGAAACTGTAATATTGTGCCTAGAAAATAAGAAAAAGGTTGCGGGTATTTTTCTGGACCTGTCAAAGGCGTTTGATTCTGTCAATCACGCTTTAATTTTAGCTAAACTCCAAGCATACGGAATAAGAGGTCATAGTGTAGACTTATTAAAATCATTTTTAGCAGAAAGGCAGCAAACTGTGGAAATAAAAGTCGACGGAAAGCGGCATAGGTCAAAACCACAGACAGTGACAATAGGAGTACCACAAGGCTCAGCACTAGGAAATACATTATTCTCAATATTTTTAAATGATATAGTAAAATTAGACATAGATGGTGAGATAATATTATACGCAGATGACACAACAATAATTGTAAGTGATGATACCTATTATAATCTAGAAAATAAAATAAATGACATAATAAATAAATTAGAATACTGGTTCAAGATCAATGGACTCAAATTAAACTCGGAAAAGACATGTATCATGAAATTTAGCCCGCAGCATAGAAATACAGATACGCTTAAAGTTGCTTTACCCAATGGGACGATACTGCAAAGTGTAGAACACGTAAAACTGCTAGGTTTCGACCTGGATACAAAACTCTCGTGGAAAAAACACGTAGACTCAGTATGTGGGAAACTAGCGACAGGGGTCTATGCCCTGAAACAACTAAGGCCACTTATTTCCGACGAGAGCCTCAAAGAAGCGTACTATGCTTATTTTCACTCAATCCTGTCTTATGGCATTATACTGTGGGGAAATTCAACCGACTTTGAACGTATCCTTAAAATGCAAAAGCGTGCAATTCGAGTTCTTGTCAAAGCTAAATATAATGAGAGCTGCAGAGAATATTTTAAAAGCCTTCACATATTAACTGCTGTATCAACTTATATTTTCGAATTACTAATGTACGTAAGAAATAATTCTAGTGAATTTAAAAAGATTGGTGATGACAGTAAGCGTCCGAGCAGATATCCCGATAACCTCAGACCTATTCAATGTAGACTGAACATAGCCAAGAAAAGCCCTAGAGTAATGGCGCAGAAAGTATACAATAAACTGCCGCAAACGATCAAAGCTGTGGCTAATATAAGTGCATTCCGCCAGCAAGTTAGAGAACTGCTCCTTAGAAACACACTGTACAATCTCAAAGAGTACCTAGGAAATGAATATTAGAATAGATACATATAAGTAGTGACATCAAGATTAAAACCACATCAGATTTACTTTACGATTATATTTTATTGCTGAATTGTTATTGTGTTTAGGTAGTATATTATTATTACATTATAAGATAATTTAATTTGACGATCTCAGTATGTTTGCGTATTTTTTTGTCTTGTGCTAAGGTAATTTTATACTGTATGACTGTTGAGAAATAAATAAATATGATATGATGATATGATTTGTAATCATCATTATCATAAGTATGGCCAAGTTTGAATAACATTTAATTATGTGCAAACCTCTTTTATTTATACTTATCGCAACCATTATCTGACATTAACTCTGGACTCGAGTCACTTTTGACAACCATTGAAATTACATTGAATTACGAATTCATTCAGTACAATAATATTCTTTAGCATTCCGACGAATTGAGAACTTTTTTGTTTTTTAAGTCTGTTAAAAGTACCTCGAAAGAAAAAAGATCGTTTACCTTCATGGAAAGCTGATCATTCAGATATAGAATATAAAGGTAAGACTAACTTTTGTAAGAAATGTAAGATCCATATGTCACAAAATAGTTGTTGATAAACTTAGTTGATATTTAATGAATCACTTGCACTGGTACATTTTTGCCCCCGTCAATTTGGTGTATGTACCACCACAAGGGCGGTTTAAAAACAAAGTGTTTTTAAGTATTTATAGTTGAGTATTGAAATTTTGAAATGATAGCTTTATTGCCCGCGACTTTACCGTAGAAAGGCTAGAAAGACTTGGAGATAAAATATCGTGTTCAAGTTTTCTTTACGGAATGTTTTTGACGTGAATATCGAATTCCTTTTCCCATGGCGAGGCTGAATAGTGTAACCCCATGGTCTCTTGAGATGACGGTTACAATATAAAATTTTAGACGGTAGTCGTATAGGCTGTATTTGTAAATAAACAACAGATACAAAATCATTTTAACATCAGGGCCTCGGTATTACCTGTTTTGCAATTGCTTTTGACGTATTTTCTTATTGCTAAAAGCAATACGCGGTCGTCTTAATTGTCAAATAAATAAGGGCAATCATAACGTTGATAGTAAAATAATCATGATAACATACACAAAATTATTTTAAACGCTATTCCGACCATACCTCACGTAATGTTCGGAACCCTACACCGAGCATGGTCCGACATGCTCTTGTCCGGTTTTTTATTAGCTGCCTTGACTCTGATCCCGTGTCTAAATCAAAGGCTTTTCACGTCCCTATCCTGTTTGTTTCCCTCAAACGAGCGCGCAATTGTTCATCTGTCTGTCAAAACTGTCCTAACTTAGAATAGGTACGTCAAGGA
The DNA here is from genome assembly GCA_963966035.1 of Acleris laterana. Classification (NCBI taxonomy): domain Eukaryota; kingdom Metazoa; phylum Arthropoda; class Insecta; order Lepidoptera; family Tortricidae; genus Acleris; species Acleris laterana. The sequence goes on from OZ014444.1 coordinate 19,035,681, forward strand.
ACGGACAGCATACTTACCCCATGACGGATTTTGATAATATATATACAAATGTGTGTGTGTAGGGCTGCCTGGGGAAATAGCTGGCATAGAAGCATTTAATCTTAAGACCCAGAGGGTACTGTCGGTAACCCTACTTGATTGAGTTCCTGCTGAACGTGGCCCCTATTATAGGCAGAGGGATGAATGATCATAAAAAAAAATACACAAAAAAAAAGTTACACATTGATAAGACAAGTTTTTCTCATAGATACCTTGTATTGTGCTCTAGACAACCTCTGTTTAGTATTCCCTTCGCGTCTGTCGTGTTCGCTCGGCTAATTCCGTCGCCCTTCGTTCACAAAGCGGCGCATATCCAATTCCGATTTATTACGTCGTAGTAGTATTCGTAAGGAATTATTGGAGACTGATTGGTCAAATTTGGAAAACATGAATGTTGAGGAGTCTGTTTCTTATCTTTACTCAGTTATACGGAAACTTATATTAAAACACATTCCACACAAAAGTGCCAATCTAAATAATGGCTACCCGCCCTGGTTTTCTCGTGTATTAGTTAACCTTCGTAAGCAGAAGTTAGCTGTCCACAAGCGTTGGAAAATTTATGGCAATCCACTCGACAAGGCAGAATTTATTCTTTTGAGAACTAGAGAACATAAAATGGTGACTGAGTGCTACAATAATTATATTTCCTTGGCAGAAGACAAAATTCACAACTGTCCATCTTATTTCTGGTCATTTATAAAATCAAAATTTCCCACTAACAAAATACCTGATCAAATGTCTTATCTTGGTAATACTTCTAATGATGGTCACACAATAAGCAATTTATTTAACGACTATTTCAACTCTGTTTTCATTTCGGACCCATCCGTTGTACTGGATTGTTTGCCTGTTTCAAACGAAACGTTTCTTGATCTACATTCCATTGATATTAAGGAAGACTGCGTTTTCCAGTTTTTACAGAAACTGGATATTAAGAAGGGTAGTGGTGCTGACCTGATTCATCCCCTCTTTATTAAAACGTGTGCTCGTGAGCTGACAGTTCCCCTAACTCTCATTTTTAAAAAGTCACTGTGCTCTGGTCATTTCCCCGATTTATGGAAAAAGGCTCTCATAACGCCTATCTTCAAAACTGGTGATGCTCACTCAGTAATTAATTCGCTTGCCGAATGCAATAAGGGCACAAATCAAAAAAGCAACATTTGATGAAATTGGCTGTCAAAGTTTTCATGAATGGGTTTGTGTCCGCAAAAACAAATGTATTTTCTCCAAATTTGCAGTTATACGTATTGTAATTGGTATTATCTGTTCTGTAGAATATATTCCTCCATATCAATTTTTTTTTTAAATAATATTTGTATAACTTTGATATTTATATGCGTTTAAATATGGATACTTAGAGTTGAGCCCTTATAGCACAAAGAATGTGTGCTATTTTTGTTAACTGTGAGAAAAACATATGACAAAATAAAATGAATTATCTTCAAATGTTTAAGTTAATTAAGGGGCAAGTTTAATTAAATGAAAACCGGTAACCACAGAACAAAGCTTTTTAGGTTTGGTAAACTTTTCTGCCCAGTTCATACCAGATTTCAGCATACTCACGGAGCGAAGACGAACTAGACTGGATGTAAAGCAATTTGTATGGAATGAAGAACATCAAGATGTTTTTGACAAATTGAAGATCCTTATTGCAAAAGCTCCAGTCTTAAGCTATTGTGATAAGAACGCAGATACTACCACTAGTGACTGATGCGAGTCCAGTTGGAATTGCTGCAGTGCTTACTCAGCGTCAGGGAAAGAATGGTCAGGTTCAGCCAGTCGCAATAAAATATATCAGTAAAGCATTATCATCGACGGAACAGAGGTACTCACAAACTGAGAAAGAGGCCCTTGCAATTGTATGGGCCTGCGAAAGCCTATACATGTACTTAATTGGGAAACAGTTCAGTATCATATCGGACCACAAACCTCTAGAAGTTATTTATCCAACAAATTCTCAGCCAAGTGGCAGGATACAGCGGTGGGTGCTACGTCTGCAACCTTACACTTTCAAAGTCATTTATAAGCCTGGAAAAAGCAACATTGCTGATCCAATATCAAGGTTGTTGGATACAAAACATGCAGATCTGCAGACTGAGGATAATGAAGATAACCTATTGATAGCCATGATTAAGACATCTGTTGATACAGTCACTATTGAAGAAATTCAGGAAGCTACTTTAACTGACCCTAATTTGAAGGAACTCATGCAGGCTATAGAGAAGGATGTTTACAGTCCCCAATTAAGAAAATATGAGTTAATAAAAGTTGAACTATGTGCATCGTCAATTATATTATACTAAGAGGAACAAGAATCATAGTACCACATAAATTGATACCAGCCTAGAGTTCTGGAGTTAGGACATGAACGTCATATCTCAGTAAACTCTATGAAAGCAAAACTTCGTACTAAGGTATGGTGGAAAGGAATGGATAAAGACATAGAGTACTGGGTAGATACATGTGAAGGTTGTCGTTTGGTTAGACAGACTTATCCAGAACCTGTGGTATCGACAAAATTACCTAGTAAAGTATGGGAACTTTTGGCAATTGACTATTTAGGACCCCTACCATCAGGACATTACCTATTGTTTATTGTGGATTACTATAGCAGATATTTTAAAGTTGTAATACTAAGGAATCAAACAGCAGAAAGTACAATTGAAGCTCTTAAAAGAATTATAGCTTCAGAAGGAATTATGGGTGAAATTGTATGTGATACTGGACCTGCATTTAAAGATGAGAGATTTAAAGAGTTTGTGACATCACAAGGTATAAAGTCGTATACCTTGTGATGTCATACATACAACGCCCTTATGGCCGCAGGCAAATGGAGAAGTGGAAAGACAAAACAGAAATGTTCTAAGAAGACTACGGATAGCGCAAGGTATGAAGTTAGATTAGAAAAGGAACTGTTAACATATTTGTCAGCTTATCGCACAACACCGCACTCGAGCACAGGAGTGCCTCCAGAAAATCTATTTAGAGGGAGGGCTATTAAAACAAAAATACCGGAAATGAATATGAATTATAACCTGAATGATGAGGGGATACGCGACCAAGACCAGTACAAGAAAGATTGCAAGAAGCAGTATGCGGACAGTAAAAGGCATGCTAAGATATCAGACATTATCCCTTATGATAAAGTATTGGTAAAACAGAGAAACGAAAATAAATTGAGTACACCATTTTCTCCAGTCGAACACACTGTTGTGTGGAAATCTGGTAATTCTGTTGCTGCTCAGGCACCAGATGGTAAATTAGTTAAGAGAAATTCTTCTTACTTTCAACTTATCAAGCACAGGGACTTAGGAAGATTTAATGGAAATGAAGCAGTAATGAAGGAAAAGGAAAGAGATAAAGAAGCGGGAAAGTAAATTGAAGGACAGGAAACCTTGGATGTGACAGACTACCCTAGGAGTAGACAGGACACCCCGGACGTGACAGACTGTATTCAGACTAGGCCATTAAGAGATCCTCTTGGCTCTACTTATAGATTCTATAAAATTAGTTATAAATGTTATGTTTAAAATTAAATGCATGCATGTAGTTGTGTAAAAAAACTAATTATGGAATCGACGTCAAATTTCAAATAGGTATACAATGTCGAACGGCGTGTTCTAATACTTACCTGCAGACGTGTTATAACTACATGCAAGAGCTACATGTAAGTTTTTCACCTATACTTTCTCTTTGTTTTTAAATAACTCTTAATTTAATATCATTTAATTCAATCACATTTTATGTAATTTACAAGTGCGGCCGGATTACCGGTACATTACGGATTTAATTTGTAATAATGTAGGTATAGAATATTTATTTAGGCAGGCAAATACTTACTGTTGTGGTGTAATCAAACGTTTAGTTCCTTTATATTTCCTTCGATTAATTGTGAAAGCACATGAATAAGTAGCGGGCACAACTTAAAAATGAATATGAAAATTTATGCAATACGGGCACAACTAAGAAATGCCTTTATAGCACAAGTTATCGCGTGCATTTGCGATGAAAACAAACGGCCGACTGGTGATGTGCCGGTATAGCAGGAAAGGGATAGATAGTTTCTCACAGTGCTATACCGGCACAAATGCCATCTATGTTCGGTTACAGTAAACATTTGACTGAGGCCTTTAATGCATACGGTAAATTGAGCACTTTAGATCACGATTCCGCAATAATCTCAAAACTCGAAGATTTTGAGTTGTGCCCTTATTGCATTCGGCAAGCGAATTATAGACCTATTAGCAAGCTTAACATTTTTGGTAAGGTATTTGAGAAGATAGTCTGTAATAAGATTGTTGCTTCTATTCACCAGCATATATCGCCAAATCAACATGGTTTCTGTCGGGGTCGGAGTGTTGATACGAATCTCCTTACCTTTACTGATTTCGTCATCAATAGAATTGCCTCTGGTTGCCAGGTGGATGCCGTGTATACCGATTTTTCGAAATGTTTTGATAAAATTAACCACAGTATCTTAATTATGAAACTTCTTAAGCTCGGTATACACGGTGACCTCCTCAGATGGATAAAATCGTATCTGACAAACCGAAGTCAGGCTGTTGCTTTAAAGGGTTATACTTCCTGTTTTCTTCCCGTTCCGTCTGGGGTACCACAAGGGTCACACCTTGGCCCGCTGCTTTTTATTTTATATGTTAACGACATGGCAACTTGTTTCCGATCCTCAGAGCACCTCGTTTACGCAGATGACACAAAAATTTATAAATCTATAGCTTCGCAAGCAGATTGCCTGTTATTACAACAAGACTTAGACAAATTCTACCAGTACTGTTCTAAGAACCATCTTTTCCTTAATACAGATAAATGTTTTGTTATTAGTTTCACTCGTAAACATGATCCAATTATTTTTAACTATACCTTATCAAGTATTAATTTAGAACGTGTTTCTACAATTAGGGATTTAGGCGTCACCTTGGACTCACAATTAAACTTTAATACTCATGTAGATAATATTTGTAAGCGTGCTTATAAAAAATTAGGAATGCTGCTTCGGGTAGGTCAGCCTTTCAAGCGACCTGAAACCTATAAGTTGCTATTTACATCTTTTGTTAGAAGTGTCCTTGAATTTGGTTCTGTTATATGGACGCCGCAGTATCAAGTCCACGTTGACCGTTTAGAGAGAATTCAAAATATTTTCATAAAATCGCTTGGTTACAGAACAGGTATGTATTTCGAAAACTCCGCAACAGCTGCAAAACATTTTAATATTCCTTCCCTTAGTAATCGCCGTATTTATTTAGACGTTATGTTCATGTTTAAACTTTTTAAAAGTGTTATTCAGAGTCCAAATCTTTTGGAAAAACTTACTTTCAGTGTACCGCACCACCCTTTACGTCCTAGACCTCTATTTCATGTGCGCTTTGCCCGCACAAAATACTCCCGACATACCTTTTTCAGACGAGTTCCTAAATATTATAATAAGCATCTATTTAACATTGATCCTTTTCATGTTCCTCTTACTAGCCTTAAAAGGTTATTAAAATGTAAATTGTTTTAGTATCCTATAAACTATATTTTGTTTACCAGTACCTATCTTATATTGTCATCTTTAGTGTTTCTTCACTTCATTCGTTATGTTCTAGTTTAATCAAGCGCATTGTATTTTTAATTATTATGTGTATTCAGTAATGAACCTCCAGGTCTTTTCGTACTTATATTGTTTAGTACAAAGTACTTTTATATTGCATTCAAATATGACTGTATGTGTTCTAAATAAATAAAAAAAAAAAAAAAAAAAAAAAACATTTGACAAAGTTCTTGTGTAACGCTGTTACAATATGTTTGGCTTCTAAGTATAGAAAATAATTTCACTGTCATAATCAAATCGAGTCAGTCAACCTATTTGTTTGTTAGTCAATAGTTCTCAAACTAAAATATTGTAGATATTATTGTAGCACAATCACAAGTAATACAATGTAATTTTGTTGGTTATCTAGAATTAATTCAAGCAAATACAAATAAATCAAGTCGTACCGTACCTGATACTGAAAGTGTAAATACACATTGAATACTTAAGACCCTGGCGCTTTTGGTAAATGTTTGTATCTCTGAATATATTACACAAATATTTGCTTCATCGAATTGATTCTAAACGTGTAATATATCGACTAACATTTACCTTTGGCGTTTATATCTAACTAGCTTCTGCCCGCGACTTTACTCGCGTATATCTTTATTATCGTTACTCTCACGGAAACGTTAATTTGACGGCATGAAAAGTAGTCTATGTGGTCATACGATGACGACGCTATGGTCTAGTCTGAAATGAAATGAAATGAAAAATAATTTATTTGGCACATAAAAAAAACAGTTAACAATCATAAAAAAGTCTTAACCTAAATACTTACATTTTTTCTTTACGGCCAAAATGGTCTCCGCTCAGCTTTATTATGCCTCTGAATGTGATCAAAACTTTCAATTGTCACGTAACAATGCTGCCGTGCAAAATTAAACAGCAGTAAGTGGCCAAATCTACCACCATATCTTGGACGCCAACTGCACACAGCTCCTCAAAGCTGGAGACCATGTTACGATGGTGTGAGTGTTCTCTTACTGGAGTTTAAATTTGGTTCGGCAGAATAAACCACATTGAAGAGCTGTTACGCTTCTGTGAAATGGAACGAATCATGAAGGACTTTACCACATTAACTGCTGATGAAAGAAAGTCCCTGCACAAAAATAGCCCAGCATCCCTGCATTCACAGACGCTGGATTTCAGTGAGACCAGAGAATGGCGATCGATGGCGTCAAAAAAAAACAATAAAAATAATATCACTATCATTTTGAGATCATAAAGAGATCAATTATACATACACAATAAAAAGTGACATATCTTATACTATCTTATCTGTACACGTGTGTGTGTATGTGTGTGTGCGTGTGTGCGCGTCTGTGTGTCTGTACAACTGCTTATGATCCAGATATTTGGGAAGCTAATAAATCATTCTTGAAATGATTTTTAAAGTTAGCTACTGATTTCCTCCTCCCCTGATATTTTTTTATTTTATTTTTATACAGACATACATAAACTCACCCCTTCATTCCCAGAGTGGGTAGAGGCAGAGTAGGCAACTTTAAAAACTCGTTGTTGATTCTGTAACCACATTTTCCACAATCAGGCTAAGATGTTTACCAGTTTATATTAGTATCAGTTTGCAAGCCCATCACCTAACAATACTACCCCTTACGACTGCCACGGGAAGACACGGATTGCCACTATTCCAAGCCAGCAATCACACGGCTTCGTTATCTTAATAATGTCTTTGCAAAATATTAATATTAATAAGTCTTATGTGGCTTTATCCAGTCAAAGGCGAATATCAAATACGCTCACACAAAGGAATCATTCAAATAATATGTATACAGGAAGTTCCAAATATCGTTGAATGTTATCTCAACCTAAATCTTTCACAGAGCGTCGCCGTTACGTCTATTGTGAAACACGTATAATACGGAATATACTGTGAGTTTTTTTTAGGAGAGTTGGGACGAATTATATAACTATTGTGAAGATAAATCGTTTCAGGTATTTTTTTTTCGTTATGTTTGAGTACATACGTGTTATTTTGTTGTGGCTCTGCTTAGTTTCAATTGTTCAACTCTGACACAATTAGGTAAAAGGTTAAATTCTGTGGCCATAGTGACAAAGGAGACAAGTCTGAGGAACAAGAAATAAAAATCAGACAAACTGTCAAGACTAAGTAGACTTGATTGGTTTCTGAGATACATGCACCAAATAAATTAAAAGAGTAAAAAAATCATACATACAGTTTTTTGTGGCTTTAAATCAAGCACAGTCCGACACGCTCTTACCTCTTAAATCGAGGGAGTTCTAAGCTACATTTCCCGTTCAGGCTATTTTTTATTTCCTTTTCATTCTCATGTCCACTCCACATTTGATTCGGACACATTACTAACTCGTCCACATACAATTCCAAATCGTCCGCTTCCTATTTCATCCATATTCCCAACTCGTCCGCATTCCCAATTAGTCCACATACCCAAATCGTCCTCATTATTAACTTGTCTGCAACCTAACATAGGACTTTAGGGCTGTTCGATAGTAATTCGATCACTCGGTTGTTCAATACTTCTTGGGGATGTAAATGAAATGGGAATGTGGACGGGGTAAGAATGTGGACGAGATGGTAATGTGGACGAAGTGAAAATGTGGACGATATGGGAATGTGAACGAAATGGGAATGTGGACGAAATGCGAATGTGGTCGAGATGAGAATATGGACGAGACGGAAATATGGACAAAGTGAACCTAAGCGACCCTGCCTATGAAGCTAGCGGGTTCGATTCCCGGTATAGGCAAATATTTTTGTCATGAGTGCGAGTATTTTTTTCTCTGGGATTTATTTATCAATAAATATAAATATTTATATCTAATACCCTAGTACAAACCTAGTTAATTTATAATTTTTGGTATTATGTTTCATACATCGATAGTTCATTAGATATTTGTCATAAAACCCAATCAATTGATTTTCTAACACGATCTAAATTTCAATTATCCCAGCCACCGCAATAACGTGCGAACTTCGTTCATAATTTAGGACACAACGTTACGCAGTTAGAACTAAAATTAACGCAGTCTCCCAAACAATATCTCCGCGTTCAGGGCCCACGGCTCACCACGGATCTGTTTTTAAGGAGAATAAAATAATATCGGCGCTGAACGTGGTACTGATAGTCATCCGTCATAGAGCAAAATCGAGTCGTTGACAAGCGATAATGGACCTTGTTACTAGGAAAAGCACGTAGCAACGCCGAACATTAGTGCCGGCGAGAGGATATGCTAACAAGGCCTATTTACGGATAACAGGCGCGTTGGAATGGAAAGCACGAGCAGGCAATCAGGGTAACTAAGCGACTTTTAACCCCCGACGCAAGCAGAGGGGTGTTATATGCGATAAGTGTAAATATTGTATTTGAATTTCTAAATTTTGTACAATAAAGAGAGAAAAAAAAACAAAATTCAAAATATTTTTTCAGTAAATAGGCCACATGAGGGCTCTTTTACGGGTCTCTATTGACTGCCATAATTATTTTTAGTCATAATGTGTTTCAAGTAATAATTTTCGCAAGTCATAATGCATTTTTCTCAGGACACGGTTATTTTTTCAGGATTTTTATAAAACTAACCTAACCTAACCTAACTAATCTACACGATAAACGTTTATTAAAAACTGTAACTTCACCCTGAAATAAGTTATGACAAAAAAAAATATGACTAACATAACAATACATTATGACCAACGATATGTATGGCAGTCAAAGGGATCCGCTCTTTTACACGTCGGTAATATAGGGCGAGTCTACCAGCGCTTCGGACAAGACCATCATTGCGGAGAAGAAGCCCCGCAAGAAAAGCCAGCAAAAGGTCATTTTTTCAATCATAATTTTTTTGAACAAACATACAGTTCACTAATAATTTACCACTTAATAATTTGACCAACTTTCATTTCGTAAGGAGATAATTCCTGTCGCATTGTTATTTTTTTCTGGTCAAAAGTCTAACCTAACCTAATATAAACCCATGTAACCTTTGGAACATGTTAAAGTTTAAGCACAAACTCGTTTTTTCGAACTGAAAGTTCGAAAAATGATATAGTTTGTCAAATTTTAATGATGATTTGGTCAAAAGGTAGGACAGTGATACATTCATAAATACATTTTATCGAGTTGAACTTTATCGATTGTATCAGTTTATCGAATTTCATTTTATCGACTGCTGTTGAAAACCTGATATTTAAAAGATATCTCAAACAGTAACAGATGATACGTTAGACATGAGACTACCAAAAAAATACTCGATTAGCGAGAAATGATTTACGATGAAATTAAAATTAAACATTATGATACGTTCGTTGAAAGTTGTTTCGATAAAATAATACGTCGGTAGGTACAGTCACGGAATTTAATTCCTAGTCCACTTTGGACTATGTCAAATTGACACTGTGAATAAAATCATAAGATGTCTCTTACGTTTTGATTGATTACGTCACTTTGACATAGTCCAAAGTGGACAAGGAATTAAATTCCTTGACGGTACACGTGTCTGTGACATGGTATCTCCAAAATGTGTGTATCAATCTGGACGCAATTTTATTTTAAATAGACAGTTAATTTAATTGCGGTGGTGGTTCTTAGGTAAGTTTGTGTGTTGTTTGTTTGTATGTTGAAAATCAGTCGGCCCTTTAAGAGTAAATAGCTCTGGGTAGTGAGTCTCTCAAAACGACGACGGTCGGACGTACGGACGAGTGAATGTACAGTCAACCAATTTGATTTCTAGGCCACTTTGGACTATGTTAAAGTGACGTTGTCAACCAAAACGTAAGAGACTCCCTATGATTTGGTTTACAACGTCACGTTGACAAAGTCCATAGTGGCCTAGGAATCAAATTGGTTGACTGTACAAGCGGCGAGTTTAAGTAGTCCCGGCAGTGCGAACAAAACATTATTTTAGCGCGTGCATTTTCCTCTTGAATCACTCTGTTGAAAAAAACCGCATTAAAATCCGATGCGTAGTTTTAAAGATCTAAGCATACATAGGGACAGGCAGACAGCGGGAAGCGACTTTGTTTTATACTACGTAGTGAAGGTACTTTGAAAATCATCCTTAGCCGTTGAAATAAATAAACGACGTTTATCTTCATACAAGCTTACCCTTTGCCCTTTGTATTAGTTTACCCTAATAATTGCATAATTAACATACTGCTGGCTCATTTCACGCCCATTTTGTCAATAACCGGTTTTGTGTGACGGTAATCGATGGCACATTAGCGGAAGTGCAATTAATGCACGTGTTGCAATTTACAGACCGTGTAACAGCTAGTAACATGACAATAATTATGTGTTAATGGGAAAACTGACATCTGAAACTATCTTGTTGTTTACCAAGGAATAAATATCAAGGATAGGGGTGTTTCTGTCTATTTTGTTGATTGTTATTTTCCTGTTTGTACAATAAAGTATTTCACATACATACATACATACATACATACATATTTTACATTAATTGACCAAGTCCCAAACTAATTGTAAGCTCTATATAGGCTTTCACTATAGGTACGACAGCTTTTTACACAGGTTTTCAGGGTTGTTTGTATGTTTGTACATTTTTTTAATTCCACCATTACTTCTAACCGATTTAAATGTGTGTGGTATCTTTACAATCCTTACACCATTCCAGGTGGAACAGGATACCTAAACTGTTAAAAATAAAATGACATCAATGGCAAAATTATCACTTATTCATGTTGACAAAAAAGTGTTCTAATTATTGTATTTAAGACGCACCGTGCAAACGTCGAGCGTCCAGTGGCGCCCTCATTACTATTATTGTGTTTTCTAATTTTTAAGTAAAGAACTTCCTTGCAATCAGACGATACATTTTTGTAGCGCCAATATAAACACAATTTATGGGATACACACTTTAAAAATAATTAATAAAAATAATTAATAACCCTTTGAGTAGTCAGATAAACGGGAAAAGGTGGCCAATTTTTTTCCGTTAAGTTGACTACTCAAAGGGTAATTGTTATTAAACTATGTGATTACCCCTTTAAGTTGTGTTTTCATTTGTAATACAAAAACCTACCGACTAAATTCAAGAAAATACTTTAGTTTATTAGAAATCACAATAAAAGTAATTAGGGCGCCACTGTACATCCGACGTACGCTCGGCGCTGTCTTAAAATGCTAGCATCCGTATTTAAAATCCGATTTCAATTTTAATTTTACTTTTGGTAATCTCTTTAACGGTACTTTTATATTTTGTTAAAAATATCCATGCATATTCCCTATTCGTAGCTGCTACAAGGTACTTAAATGTACAGCTTCTTTAATATTATTTCGAGTTCCATATTATTACACTTCAACCGCGTCAGTCTGAGTAGCTAGAGTGCACTCGTAGTGTATCTTTATATTAGGATAGATTTAAAGTATTTAAACCACTCTTACTCAAATTGTAATGTTTTTCTTTGTACTTAGGTACTTCGTTATAGTAGCAAGTAAAAGTTTAATGAGCTACAACTAGCGCAGCCCACTCAGGGATCAAAGCTTTCGAGGGAAATAACGAGTAACAATTTTCTGAGAACGAAAATTATTTTCATGTTCTGCTTTTATAAATTGACGAAAAGCTCTTGGTAGATTACCTCTTGTAGAATAATGATGATTACACATCGCGGCTGCTATTCAAATATAGTACTAAACACTGTATTGTATAACCATACAAACGGTACATAGAAACAGTGCAAATAAAAACTATGCAAGCTAACAGCAGGCGGTTAAAAATTAATCTCTTTCAGACAGCCTTAAAACGGATACGATTTTTTTACAGTAAGCGGTGCAGACTTCTCGCAAGCTACGACAATCTTTTTTTTTTTTTTTCTTTTTATGGCATAGAGTAGACAGACGAGCACACAGGCCACCTGATGGTAAGTGGAAACTGTGACCCATAGACATTCGCATTCACAAGAATGCAATGCAATCTTAAGACTGCAAATGCGTTGCCAACCCTGAGGACTAAGATGGAATGCCTCTATGCTAGTCATTTCACCGGCTCTCTTATCCCCGAACCGGAACACAACAATGCGAACACTGATATTTGGCGGTAGGTTAATGGATAAGATGGTGGGACGGACCCTGCACAAGGTCCTACCACCCGCAAATCACGATATTTATTAATAAACGAGAATATTACTATACAAATTAGTCAATTGATATTGAAAATTGAATTGATTGAGTGGCAGTGTGTGCCCCACATTTCTCGTAGTACTGATGGCCGATGGGGCCACAAGCTTCTCGAATGGTGACCACGTGTCGGAAGACGCAGCGTGGGCAGACCTCCCACGAGATGGTGTGACGACCTCGTGAAGGTTGCGGGAACCCGGTGGGTGCAGGTAGCACGTGACCGGCCTTTGTGCCCACCCTTGGGGGAGGCCTATGTCCTGCAGTGGACGTCGATTGGCTGAAATGATGATGATGATGAGTCAATTGATGAGTTAATAACTATAAATGCAACTAATATATTATTATGACATGCATAAACAAATGATAAACAATATCAGGGAACGTCTTAACTTTCCGAATAACTTATTTCCAAAAAAATCTTTTTTGGCCGAATTTTCATTTTTCCGAAAGCTATGTTACGCTGGAGATGTTTTAGATTAAATGAATAATTTAATGAACATCATAGGTTAGGTAAAGTTTGATTTATTAGCGATAGCAAAAAGTCTTCTATCAAAAAATTGTGTTCGGAATTATGAAAATTCGGAATTATGACTCTTCGAAATGATGTATTCGAAAATACGTACAATATCGGCATAAAATCCCCTAAAACATCAAAATTGAAAATCTCCCTTCAAACTTCGAAAGGTAACAATCACCTCAGTCTAAGAACTAAGGACGTCGTAACGCGACCGGCCGTCGTTGTCGTTACGACTAACGACCGATAAACGTCCGCTCGGATCCCGGCGGAGTGCGCCTCGCTTTACAAATGTCTTCGGAGAGTCGTGGAGTTAAAAGTGTTCAGAATAGGCTTTGTTTAAAGAAAGTAGAGTTGCTTTCAACCTGTTAAAAGGGTTATAATGGTGAATTTTTATAGCTGATAATCCGTGGGGGTCGGGTGTGACCTTTAGGTGCCAGTATAGCTAATTTTAAAGTTAGCATAGTGCCACTGATACTCAGCGCCGTGGCATGCTATCAGGGACCGGCCCGCTATCCCATTCAAGGGGTTTCGAATGGGTTTTTATAAGGATTTATTTAGAAAAGCCGTATCGCTTGAAAGAGCCGTATCGATCGATTTACTTTTTAAAGTGCTATTTATAAGGGTTACCCTTACCAAATCCGTTCCATGTATGTCTTGCTCGATTTTGCTTTTTTAGCGCTATATTTTGAGTGATACCAATATCCCTTTAACTTAAAAAAGCCATTTGATTGGCTTTTTAAGCGCTATTTATAAGGGTTACCGTTATAAAAAGCCGTTCTATTGGCTTTTTAAGCACTATTTTTAAGGGTTACCCTTATATTTGGTTACGCAGTAAGAGGGATATCAATATCAATTTACTGCTGCTCTTAAGCGGTTTCCCTTATGTGAATGACTAGTTTAACAAACAACTAAGTTGTATATTTCTTTCAAAAGGGTTATTCTTTTAGTGGGTTGTACTTCGAGAGGTAAGTCTTTTAAAGGGTTTTATCGGGGAATGGGTGGACGGGTCCCTGCATGCTATGGCTTTACGCTAAGTGGCATCCTCGGCTGCCCTAAGCCAAATCCAAGTATCTCAAAATAGTCAATTTTTTCGGGAGAGACCAAAACCTCTATTTTCAAAATTAACCAAGTTTTCATGATATTATGGTTTCCAAAATTCAATATTTACGTTCAAATAAGTAAACATGTATTATTTGATCTAAAATATCTACCAAAAGTCTTAAACAAAAAAATGTATAGCCATAAAATTGTTCCTGCGTAGATTTTTATGTCATTTATTATAGCATCATTCTATACGAAATCAAGCATCTCAAGATACTTGTTTTCAAAGTAGGTATTTCTTCCATTACCATGAACAAATTCGTCATTGAAACAAGTAAATAAAGTATTCAAATTTGTAATTACATTAACATTTTATGAAAAACAGTACTACTATTCATTTTATAAATAAATCTGCAGAATGGCTTGTTCTATTCATTAGAGATTACTTCTCCGTGGTCTATTAAATCTAAGGAGTTCACATTTTCTTTTAAATTTAACCAGAATATCTGTCTGTTTTGGGGCATTAGTGGCACTAGCTTGTCCAGCACTTCTTTTTTTTTAGTAGGTGTTACTCCTCTAGTAGGAAGACTTTGATTTTGACAAGGCAATTTCAATTCCGTTATTTTTTTCTGTAAAAAATCTAAAGACTTGTAATCTTCATCAAATGTTTTTTTAAATAATAAACACCTATTTCCTTTTTCGAATCTGACATCTACTACGTCTTTCAAAAAGAAATTTCGCAAATTATCTGTACTATCGTTTTTCCGTACATTTCTCTTCTTTTTTTTCCAATCAAAAACGTCCTCATGTGTAACTTCTATCGATTGTATGTGTGTACGACTTTTATTAACGCATTGCTTGAAATCTTCAAAATCGTAAATATATGTCATTTTTTTAATGTTTTGCTCAATATTACCATGTACGCCATCAGCTGACATATGTGTATGGCCTTTAGTAAGGTATCTGAGGGTAATTGAGTCAATATCTAGACTATTAACAATAGTGACTAAGGCTGTAAAAAGATACCAATTTTTATTTTGGGCAGTGCAATTATCCGCCCAAAATATAAAATGCTTGTTGTCTCTATCGGACAACAGCAATTTAAAAACAGCATCGATAATATTTTTTGCTTCCCGTCCTGATGTCGCCTCGTGCCAAATGATGCATTTTGCAGGTGAAGTGCTTTTTTTTTTTAAACTGGCAAATGTAAGATTAAAAACTATTAATCGGCTTGTGAAAAAACAATCTTTAACATCCGGTATTATAGGAATGAGAAGAGACTTTTGTAAATCCATGGAGTAAACTTTTGTGAAATCTTCCGAATCTTTGTCTGCATCTTCCTTGTACTTTAAGTGTGCTTGTCTAGCTTTATTTTTGTGAACAACTATTTCACAGAGTGTTTTTAATGACAATATTTTTTTATTTGTTTTAGCTTCAATGTCAGCATTTTTGAAACTGTCACAATCATAACATTTATCACTTTGTGGTCTATGAAGAGATATGTTCATTTCTTTTAGGGTCCTGCGATAAATTTCTAAGCAACACTTTGCATCAGGATATTGTTCTATGTAATCTTTATATAACTGTATTAGAGTAATGTCTTGGTTAAGATACCTAACAAGAGGAGCATTGTGGCGGCGATAATGAGCAACACAGGGTTTGTAACGCATTATGTGTTGTTTTATATATTGCAGATCAAATTTAATTTTCATGTTTTTTCCTCGTTTGTCAATAACATTCGTCGGACAAGCTTCAATCTTTTTTGAAACGGTAGTAATTACGGAGTCATTTTTATAACCTAAAGTGTTCAATATAAACGTTTTACATACCCTGTATGAGTGTCCTTGGTCATTTTGTAAAAAATACATCCTGGATACATTTTTTCTGCTGTTTTTATTCTTAGTAGTCCGTTGAAATACTGGTTTTAGTTGTATGTTACTGGCTAACCATGTTAAACGAGAGTCTTGTGTTAAATCCCAGTAACATTCCCAAATATGTCTGCGATCACTTTCTGATAATTTAAAACATGATTTAGAGCAAGTATTCTTACAACGATTGAGGTTAATTGGATATTTTTGCTTATTTCTTTCGTTTTTTGCTGTTTTTGTCAGTTTTGGATATTTGACTGATGTTTTACGCGATCTCTTACCTAAAATACTGTTATCAACTGAAGTAGAACCATTTGTATCCGCACTCGAATTAATCGGAGTTTCCTCTACGATTAAGTTAGACCCTCGCTCATTTTCATTATTAATACAAACAGATGAACACTGTGAACTCTCAAAATCTTCATTAACAGCTGTTTCTATGGTATCCCGTGAACTTTGTTGTTGTAGAAATCCAAAAATATCATTTTGAGGACGTAATGGCAATAATTCAGTAAGACGATAGTTATTAGTGAAACTTTCATTTTCCTCATAACTGTTCTCAATAATACTTCCAATTGAGCTACAATTTGGGTGATCTACTGGCGTAACTTCATTAGGTGATTTCAAGTATTGAAGATCACTGAACTCCATGAACTCTTGATTTAAACACCTGCAAATAAATATTGCGTATCATAGGCTTATAACGGTTATAATGTTAATAGTATAGATGTCCGTATGCGTTTATGGCGTTTTCCAGAAGGAATATCTTTGAAAAAGATGTCCCTCTTCAGAGTGAAATCTACCTCTGTGAAAAATGACATTGTAATCGACAACAGCATCAATTTTAAAAGACCTAATATGTTTGATACTAGTTATTCGAATAATATGGAAAAATGTATCTTATAAAAACTTGCCACTGTCAATTAGCCATGCTAACTTTTTAAATATGTATGGAAATCTCAAAACCATTTCGAGAAACAAGCTTTCGGTACAGTTTCTGTATATCACATTTAAAAAAAAGTCTCACATTATTAAGATATTCGTTGAAATGTTTTGTCCTTCAAATGACCTTTCTGTGAGTTATCAAACGAATAATGGATATGATTCCATTGCCATATTTAAAAAAAAACCGACTGACGTCTGTCTAGTCTATATCAAACACAAATTTGACATTGACGTGTCGTTTCTTTTCGTAAATTGTTTGTTTATTATAATTAATAAATGCAATCTAATTTATACGAGTACTCAATGGTCAAGACTTTATTGTTAAACCATTGTGTAAAAGTAACGTGTTTGTTTTAAACAGGTACATACGAGTACATTTAAATGATCTTCACAACAAAACTGCAAATAGTTCTTGAAGTGTTTTTGCTTCACTTCACGACACCATTCCTCTCGCCGTCGTTCCGGGATTGGTACGAATAACAAATCCGGGTTATCCCTGCTGTTATTCGGACATAAAGGGACGAAACATTTGTGTCCTTCCATTTCAAACAAGTTCAGATAGCGATTTCAAAAATTTTTGAGCCCGTCCTCGGTGACGTTGACACCTTGATGTTGATGTTGACTTTACCATAGACTTTACTGTAATTTCTTTTTATGCAGGCGAAGACTACATTTATCCATTATGCGTTTGATGACGTCACGTCAGCAATAAATTAATATATTTTTTTAATGTAGATAGGGTTAATTAAAAACAAAAATACCGAAATTACTTTCTTAAAATAGTCTATATTTATCAAATAAATTATAAAAACCATACTAAAAAAAAATGAAGCATGGCCAATTGGGTGAAAAAATAAACAGGCGAGTTACTTTCGCATTTCTGTATAACATTCACATGGACGAATGGATTATAAGAAAACTATATACCTACTTCACAAATGATTTTTAAAACTTACGTCATTGTGTTTGCAAATGAAATATTATTATGAGATGTCTCATGTTCGAAAATATCTTCCGGTTGAATCAGATCGTCATTTTCTGGCTCTGGTGATGATTTTTCTCTGTAAATATAAGATGTGTATTTCCAATGATTCCACTTCTAAATTGACTAAAGCGATTTTAAGGTTTACCCTCGTTTGACCTACTGACGTTTCACCGAATGTAGTCATTTCGCCAAAAGTTTTATTTAGCTTACCTTATGCGTTCGTTTTTGAACTTGAATCAAACACTCTGAATAATTATAACACGAACCTAACCTAAACTAGTAGGAAATAAATGGTGCAAGTTAAGAATAAATTAAATATTTTTTGTTGGTGTGAAAATCGCATTAGGTAAAATAAAACTTTCGACAAATAACCACATTATGCACCAGACCAGCCGAGGGAGTCCCGATTTTTAATGTTATATAAGTGTTATGCTTACCTTATGTTCATATTTCTATTTAAACACATTTCAACTAACCGCTTCGCCCTTTGCGAAGAATCGGACAAGTTTTTATTATCTTTTCGTCTTTTCATTATGCTTTACCAAAATTTAGTCGAAAATTACACTCAAAACTATTGATTTATATTATTTTTGTTTTAAACAAGTACGCACACTCTAAGTTTGTAGCTAACTCTAATATCTCAGGTAGATTTGAATCAAGAAAAGTTACGAGAATACCCACATTACTTCATTTTACTATCCAGATACTTGTTTTCTGCGTTAGTCGTCTACAGGCTTTTATATAACAAACGATAACGATGAAAACAAGTATCAGCAAAACCATATGAATTACAAGTATCTCCTTTCAAAATACTTGTTTTCAAGTTTGTGGCTAGGATTTACTTGAGTTCAGTGTAGAAATGTGTGCCAGAAAAAGATACTTGAAATACAAATTGCTCAGTATTTTAAAAAGTACTAAGAAGTTTAAAAAAAAAACGATGTAGTCAGGTAGCTTTTTCGGCACTAATTCACAAAAGATGAAAAAAAATTTTTTACCCAAAAATGAGATACTTGAATTTGGCTTAGGGCAGCCCCTGTTTGACACATTATAGTCCTATATATGTATGCAAACTCTTTATTGCACATAAACATTTACAAAATATTTTTGAATCACTATAGATAATTTAGGCAAACTTATCCCATATGGGATCAAAATCAAAATCAATAATCAAAATAAAAATGCTTTTATTTGTTGGAACACAGTTATAAAGGTGTTACATGTTCAAGGTACAGTGTATCCAGTCTGCATGCAGGCTCTGTTCCAGTTTTGCATTTGCATTTGATTGTTTTTTCGTTGTTTTTAACTCTGTTTTAATTTATGGCATGAAGTCAAACGAGCATACCTGATGGCGTGGACTCTGTAACCCATAGATATCTTCAATCTCAATCTTATGATGATAATCGCAAGCCTGCAAATGTCTTGCTAAGCCTGAATCCCTTTACAAATATCCCCTATATAATGTGCCCTCGTAAGCCAAAGACTTCTTTCACACACTCATTGATTTCTATCTTTCTATTGAGTTCTTGGCCTTGTTCAGTATAACTTCAATGGAAAGCGTTGTATTGGAAAAGTTAGTCTTTAGTTAATAACTAAAGACTAACTTTTCCAATACAAAACTGAACATTGTTTCAACTTATAAGATTTTCTACTACCTAACTTACAGTTATTTTCATTGAAAGTAAGTCTTCAATAGGCCTCAGGCCTCTTACTCAATTTTCCTAAATGAGTTACTTTACGAGAACAAATGATTCTTCTTTTTCGAAGCATCTTTAGTCATTCCTCTTCCTAGCACTCCGAAAATTTATCCTCAAACAAGGTCACAAGTAGATGCCAACAATTCGTTCTCTAGAAAACTAACTGAAGAGCCCTTTCAAATTCTCTAACTTCTCACAACCTTGTATATCGTTGAGTGTCAGTCGTTTGACATATTTCAGGTTACTTTTTTGCGAATAACGCGAGCCCAGATGTTTTTGCGGTTTATATCGACATCGACAGGGGACGGGAGTCCGATTGTATTCGCGTCACTTGAACAAAACGTCGGGTGACAAATGTGCGCGGATCGGCTGTCAACGCTCGTTGTGACGTGTCGGAAAAAGAGGGTAAACAGAAAATGTATTATGGTTTTAATGTTTTTTGAGAGGCTGTGAGAGCACTTCATAAATGTCATCAGTTTTTCCCAAATTTCGTTATATATTTGAGAGGCGTAGCGTGCTTTAGCAATCCATTGACGGGTTGTTTTAACATTTTAGCCGAGAGCTATTGCAGCGACGCAATGTATGACGAAAAGTTAACTTCAG
Organism: Acleris laterana; assembly: GCA_963966035.1. Taxonomy (NCBI): domain Eukaryota; kingdom Metazoa; phylum Arthropoda; class Insecta; order Lepidoptera; family Tortricidae; genus Acleris; species Acleris laterana. The sequence continues at coordinate 19,056,096 of OZ014444.1, forward strand.
TGAAGGGTTTTCGCCCTATTTCTTAACAAGGGGCCTAGTTAAGATAATAATATATATATATATATCGCCAGGTTAGCGATTTTCGAAAACTAGAAGACGCAAGCTGATAAACTCAGATCGGAATATGGGCGTCATTACTCTCAATAATGTGGACATAACTCCAAAGATTTTAATTAAACAAACTAAATTACATTAATTGACAATTTATGGGATACGTAACAATTTTTAATAACAATTACCATTTGAGTAGTCAGCTTAACGGGAAAAGGTGGCCACTTTTTTCCGTTAAGTTAATAACTCGAAGGTGAATTGTTATTAAACTATATGATATAGGTACCCTATAAGTTGTGTTTTTATTTGTAGTACAAAAAGATTTCGTCCAATTTCAAGAAAATACTTTAGTTTATACAGTGTGTACAGTGGCGCCCTCATACTTTTATTGTGTTTTCTAACACAATAAAAGTATGAGGGCGCCACTGTACAGTCAACCAATTAGATTTCCAGGCCAGTATGGACTTTGTCAACGTGACGTTGTAAACCAAATCATAGGGAGTCTCTTACGTTTTGGTTGACAACGTCACTTTAACATAGTCCAAAGTGGGCTAGAAATCAAATTGGTTGAATGTACACCCGGCGTACGCCCGGCGCAGTTTTAACGCTCGTGACCGTAGAACCTCAGCCCAATAGACATAAGCAAGATGCAAACGCTGCTGTTTTATATACCGACTATTCTATATATCGAATTGAAATGTATGGAGGTGACATAGCGGTCGACGTGATCTATCATTTATAAGCAGAGATCGGACAAATTGGCGTCGTTACTCGCAATAATGTGGACATGACTCCAAATTTTTTAATTGAACTAATTAAATTACATTAATTGATTTCTTACCTGAACCTTAATCATGATACTTTGCAGGACAGTAATAAATAAATAATACAAAAACCTGAGGAGTGGCAATAAATAATAATCTACTTATGTTTGCTCCATTAACATCCGTGGATTGCGAAATTATCATTTCACCTCATAAGTTAACTTAACCATGAAAAGGAATAAACTAATCACGGGAAAAGTATACAAATCTACACAATAACAAGACTTTGTATTATTTATTTACTACTGTCTTGCAAAGGATCAACATTATTTTTAAAGGAAGTAATGGGTACCAAATTAAATCTTGTGACTGTACATACATGCTAAATCCTTGTTGCTTTTGGCAACTTTCCGTATTGTCTGTTTCTATTGACTTGTCAGTGGGGCGGCCGAGTTAAAAACCATGACATAGGTTCATATTTTTATATCTCTGAGTTGGGTTGTTAATGGGTACTGAAACTAATTGAGAAAGCAACATAAATACGAACTTATCCAACAAAATACGAATGCATGCTTTACTAAACTACAACTAAAAATACAAATACCTGAAAAGGGCCGAATCTTAAGTACCCGAAACCGACGTGCGTGCATGACTCGATGTATGAATGTGGAAGAAGCGAAAGAAATTTGTCAAGATCATAGCAAATGGACAGAAGTGGTCTCTGCCTACGTAAATAAAAATAAGACAAGAAAAAAGCAGAAGAAAATGTAAATTATTAAAATAAACGTCATCTTTTACAAAAAGGTTTCTTTGCTCGTTTACTTTCACAGGATTTAACTTTTTAAATTGATTGAACTGGATCCGTTGTCAGAAAAGGGTCGCTAATAAGCGATGACCAATTTTTCTTCGTCACGCTGGTCACTATGTTAGATTTATTGGGTCGTTGGAATCCTTAATCGTCATTTGTCCTAATGCGTCATTTGTCCGAATTTTCGTTTATCCTAAAGCTATTTCGGCCAGTTTTTTTGTGTATTGTTGAAACACCTATAATCCTAACTTAACTTAACCACAGGTGCTTTTAGAAAGCTTAAAAAGTTGTCTGACTTAGCTGAAAACCAGTTTAGGACAATCAATAATTCGGACAAACGAAGTGTTAGGACAAACGTTATTAGATTACGACGGACACACGATTTATTTGGTGTTTTTTCTAATTGTGTAACAAAAGATCGTATAAACGAAATAAGTTCTGTCAAAGTTACCATCACACAAAACAATATTAATAAGAATAATTTGATGCTTCAGAAGAAACAAACGAGGTAATGTAGAGAAAAAATTGTAGTTATTTCTCACAGTAGTAATGGTTGTTTGCTGCCACGAAAGTATGCTTGAGGGACTAATAAAAAAACAGAGTTATGAAGCTTGGTGTCACGAAGCTGATATTTTCATTTTTTCAATTTCGAGGTATTTTTTTATTAAAACGTAACGCAATTTGTGACAAACAAATGTAGTGAATAATGTTTGTAAACTCATTATTGCAAAACAGAACATAACAAAGTATAAAAGCAACAGAAACACAAAAGGTGTGTATGGTCAACTTATTACGTCATCTCTTTCAATAATCACGACATACATATAATACATATACATACATATAAGGTGACAATCTAACACCAATTGACCTAGACCCAAACTAAGCTCTAGGCTTGTACTATGGGTACTAGACAACGATATAAATACTTATATAGAGAAATATATAATTAAATACATTAGAAAACATCCATGACTCAGGAACAAATATTCGCGCTCATCACACAAATATCTGCCCTTACCGGGATTCGAACCCAGGACCGCTAGCTTCGTAGGCAGGGTCACTACCCACTAGGCCAGCGCGTCGTCAAAGTAGGTACTATCTTGCTTTCTTAACAATAAACCTTAAAAAGGCAATAAAAAAACTTCCTTTTCCAACAAAATACGTTGCTGTATGATTGTTCATTACATCTGTAGCAGACTCACTTAATAAGATATCTGTACCCTTACCATGAGTTATAATTACCGTACTCGCTAGCGAGTCGAATGCTCCGTCGCTTGCAGACCTCGCAGTATTCTCATAGAGTGCGAGCGACAGAGCATTCGACTCACTAGCGAGTACAATAATTGTAATTCATGGTAGGGGTACTGGTGTAGCGAAATGCGATTGTAATGGGCTCATTAAAGAACCGACTAAAAAGATATGAGAATTACACGTTAACCGTTACACGTTCCGGTCTAAAGATAAGACAACTGGTTAAATTGTTACCATAGAAGCATTCCATCTTAATCTTCAGCTTCGGCAACGTAATTGAAGATTTAGGATTGCGGTCTTCAGAATGTAAATTAGATCATTGAAGTGTTTATGACCCTCAACTCCCACTTACCTATTAGGTGGCCTGTCAGCTCGTATGCCTTCTATGTTGATGTAAAAATGTTCTTTTCATGTTCGGTAATATTTCATACTCAAGGAATCAAGAACAAGGATAGAACTAATACAAGGATGGCCTAGTTTAAATGCGTCCAGCATCTAGTTCAAGTGTCGATTTACTCCACAGGTCTGGCTTGTTGAGTAAACTAGTGTGGGTATGTAGCTTCCGGCGTGCAATACCAACTATTTTGGGAATCATGTTTCATGCACTAATTCATACAATAAGATAGGGTCGTGTGGACCGTGTCAGGTTATGTTTGGCCAAGTAACAACAGCGCCATCTCTTAGAGTTTTGATAAACTACGACGCATTAAATAGCAGTTCTCACAGATAAATCTGTCGAGTCTGTCTGTGTGATTGTGGAATCTATTATCTACTGAAATTAGGCATTCTTTAGATTCTTTCAAAACTAGACTAAAGAAGTTCTGGCTTGACACTTGTTCTCAACCTATGGAGGAAAACCGCATTAAAATCGGTTGCGGAGTTTAGAAGACCAAAGCGAACAGACGGCGGAAGCGACTTTGTTTTATATCATGATAAAGATAAAAGACATTTATTCAGTAAGTAGGCCGTAGGGGCACTTTTACTCGTCAAGAATCTACCAGCGCTTCCCAAGAGGAGACACTGCTGAGAAGAAACGCCGCAAGAAACTCAGCAGTCAGTATTTTTTTAAACATATAACAATGGTACTACTTAATCTAGCATTATAATTATAAAGCAATAAATTTTAAATTCAATATAATATCAAATAACATACTTATATTTGTTTATAACTTAAAACATGTAAAGGTATTGTGTATGTATGTATATTCATTTATTTAACCTTTATTGCACAAAAAAATGTATAAATGGCGAACTTAATGCCTAATGGCATTCTCTACCAGTAAACCAAAGTACAATAAAGTGTTTGCATACAACCATACATAAAAAAAGTTAAATTTGTCATTTTACGGGAAGTACCTTTAATTTTTGAATTTAATTTTCAACTGTTTAAAAGTAATTCGCTTTTGTAGCAAGACAATGTTAAAGAAAGATAAAATATCAAATTTCAGCCTATGAAATGTCAGAGCTACCACAATATTAAATCACCCCTCTGTTGGTGATTTAATACAACTGGGGATTGAATACGTTTAAAATGATACCAAGAAATACTGAGGACAAAAGTAATCTATAGGGAGTTGCTGAATAATAAACCTCGTAAATAAAAATGAAATAAGTGGCACTTAATAAAATAGAAAAAGTAAAGCATTTCGGTTATAGGCCAAAAAAAACAAAGCCCCGAGTTGTATCAAAAAATATTATACAAACCGCCTGTTTTTTTTATATGTTTTTCCTGTGATCTGTCTTTAAGGTCAAAAATGTTAAGCAAAGATTGGGTCAAAATCATCAAATCGTAATTCTTACTTAGGTTTGTCTGAAACCGGCGGCGTCAACTGCTTAAAATTTGCAATAAAGTTAAAATTCATTTATTTATTTGCTGTACTTACTCGGATCTTATAAATTATACATGTCAGTGTAGTAGTAGGTACATGGATATTAAATATGTTCTGCCACAATTTGAGTAAGTTGTTAATAAAAGTAGTGACACCAGTATATCACTAGTATATTCCGTGGATCCAGGGGGCCTAATATGGCTAAGTTTATAGCGTGACAAATTTTGGATAATGCATGCACCTTCTGACACAAATAGTGACGGATGTTTTATCCACATTTGACACGCGATAAAAACGCAGCCATACTAGGCCCGCTGCATAATAACAGTACTATAACAGTACTATAAGCTGACAAGCATTTATTCCCGTAGTTAAGTTAAAAAAATGTTAGGACTTAATAATAGTAAAGTTATTAAATGGCTTTAATTACTCGATATATGGCGAATCCCAATTGCGGAATATTTAAGTGAACACACGCTCTCCCACGCACGAGCCGAGCACAAAGCGAGCGACTCCACTGGATTTATTACGCCCTAGTATTTACCGAGCAAATATGTGGAGTAGTTTCGAATGAAATGTTTAAATTAAATCTGAAATAATGAAAATGGATTCATTTTTTTTTTATATATTTCATACCCCTACTATATGGAGCTGAAGCTATGGGGGTGTGCTTGGAATTTGTGATCCGACAGAAACCCTAAGTTATAAAGCCCAAAGAAATAGAAAGCTAAAAAAGAAGTGGGCCTAACACACACATTACATTTGTCGCAGAACCTATAGCCGTTGGGGTAGACAGACATCTTCTGGAATGGAGACCACGGCTAGGCAAACGTAGCCCTCCAGCCACGTTATCGCTCCAGATAACATACGAAAAGTGTCTGGGAGCGGTTGGGGACGGGTGCCTTATAATAATGATAATAATAATAATAATCTTTATTTCAGAGTACCAGGACTCCATAGTTTTTGTTAGTTACATCCTTACAGCTATATTAGTTACACGTAAAACAACATTAAATTATATAAAACAACTACAATCATACTTAGTCTAGATCACGTGCTACCCCTTTAATCTGCTTAACCCAGTGCTTGAATATAGAGCAGTTATATTTTTGAGCAATGACGCTTAGAATGCCGTTGGTGCTTTTCCTGATTCGTCCCAACAGAGATGCAATCCTCTTTCTTAGAATTGCTGGGAACCCATCGGTTCGGGCTTCGCAGAACATACCAGAGGCACTGCATCTCCTGGACAAGCCCAACAGCATTCTAAACGCATTGTTGTATTGAACTTTCAGAGCGCTGATTGCTCGTTTCGTATAACGCACCCACAGGCTGCTCGAGTAAAAGCTCTGACAATATGCTCTGAATAGAGTTATTTTAACTTCAGTAGAGCACCGAGCGAACCTGCGGGCCAGCATATTTCCACGAACCGCCAGCGCCCTGCGTTCCCTCTCAATGTCCTGGTCATCATTTAGGTCGTTGGTAATAATGTGACCAAGATACTTGCACCTTTCCACAGCTCTGAGAGGCACACCATTCAGTACAATAGGGGGCACATGGTAGGGCTTGGTATTTCCCGCCTTAAACACCATTACCTCACTTTTCTCCACATTATACACAAGTCCATGGGAATCGGCATACGTCTCACACCTACTCAGCAGCTGCTCAATCGCGCTGACAGCCGGCGCCAGCAGCACCATGTCATCGGCATAACTGATGTTATTGACACTTACGCCATCTACGTAACATCCTGCATGCATGCTGCTAAGGCCGGCTATCAGCTCGTCCATATATAAATTGAACAGCTTAGGAGACGTTATCCCACCCTGCCGTACCCCACACTCCAGCTTATATTCAGCTGATAACCCATCGGCCCACCGCACCTGGTTCGACTGATTTAAATACCAGTACTCAAACATTTTGATACACTCAGTTGGTATGCCCGCTTCGCTCAATTTACGCCATAGAATGCTATAATTAACGCGGTCAAAGGCCTTAGATAAATCGAGGAAACAGGCATATATTGGTGTTTTTTTTGCAGTGTAATACCCGACAGTATGCTTTAAACACAGGATTGCACTCTCTGTAGATAGCCCAGTCCTAAATCCAAACTGGGCATCGTGCAATTTCAAGTGCTTTTCAAGGAGTAAATTAAGCATACTGTCAAGTATCTTGGCAGTCGTCGTGGCAAGCGAGATGGGTCGATAGTTACTCCTATCCGAGAGGTCACCCGTCCTATTTTTCACTATAGGAACAACAATAGTTTTCATTAACGGTGCTGGTAGGTACGAATGACACAGGCAAAGATTCAAGAACATCGCCAATACCCTCGGCAAGTGAGCACCAGCATACTTAAAGTGCTCAATACTGAGCCCGTCGTGACCAGGCGACTTCCCTCTCTGCATTTTCACGATCACCTTTATTACATCTTTCGCAGTAAAACTGAAGCTCCGCCCAGTCCCGACGGCCAAAGCATCAGCTGTCAGTGAAACAGACCGGGAGCCACCCACGGGCTTGACAGTAAAATGTTCCCGAAAGAGCTCAGCATATAATTACGATTGGTAAAATAAAAAAATTGCCAGTATTCCTAAGGGTCAAAAGTTAAAGATTTTTGTATGACAGAACTTAAACTGCAAAAATGTTTGGAATTGGCATAAGCGTTTGACGCGACCGTCCGTCAGCTTACCTCAATCCTATACATTTTCGATAACGATACTGTCCGCAGAATGCATCTAGTCTAGGCCAATTGAACTGATAAGAGGATTTTATTTTATTTTTCATGATAGAAAAGTTGAGAAGTAGTAGATTGACGACGGGACATGTATCGAGGAGGGGCGAAGAAATATAAATAGAACAGTGATGAGTATAAATGGAAAAAAGGACGATCGAAAAAGGTTTGGATCGGTTGTATGAAGCATGCCATCTGTATGGAAGGTGTGAGTGAAGAATTAACATTAGATAGACGAGAGTGGAAGAAGAAAATATGATGTGCTGACTCGACCTTGTGTAGGACACGGGCAGGAATATGATGATGCTTATCCACATGGATACCATCTTTCTATAGAACAAATATGTCATCATCGTTCTTAAACTAGAAACCCTCCACTGTCTTAATGTTACTGTGCTCTTCAAACTTCATAGTGTTATTACCTATTTCTTAGAACTAGCAATAAATCATTGAATTGGATTGAGAATTCAATATTTTCAACATATAAAAATCCAACAATCAAGTTATACAGAAAATACACACGCAAGAAGTAAGTTAAATATGGGATCGTAGAAAAGCTTGTAATTAGTAATTACGCAGTGCTTAGTTATTAAATTGGTTAATATTCGTTAAATTAAATAGTAATTTTCCAAGTAGTAAAATTCCCTCCGGTTATTTAAGAAATCAAATAAATTCTAAGTATTTGTCTTCGTTCGTCGCAGAGTTTATTTTAACATGATTTTGAAATATTTCTGTGCCTTCTGTTAGTTACTATGTTCGAGCTATCCAATCTAATATGTAACGCTACTGAATATTCACGTATTAATTTAGAATATACACTATCAAGGGTTGATTAAGATAATATACACACGCAGAATAAATAATTCTGGTGTTATGCGAATGGAGTCTTATAGCTCAATCTATTTTTTTATGCCAGAGGAGTAAAACAATCTGGTTGGTCACCAGGGCCGTTTTTTGAGGCAGTAAGAGATCCAATAAAGGGATAAGTTCGCCTAGGTATGTACATTATTTATACCTACTTAACCAAAAATGTTTTAGTAATCTTGATAATAATTTGTGCGAAGTAATATGGTTACCAGACACGGTTGCTAGGACTTAGTCGATAACATAGAGTAGACAAATAATTATTTATGTCGCATATACGAGTATAACATAAGTTTTCTACAATATGTGAGAAACCTACCTACCTACGCTTCTCCATGAGGATACCACGTCCTGCTGCTTTAAGACATCTCTTCCACCTTCAGCCCCACTACATTTATTTACATAATATCGTCCGACGCCTTTTGTTCACCATCAACTTTTTTTACACTATATTTTTTTATAAGACGTATGTAATTAATTCGTTTATCTTTTGAAAATATACGTTTTATTATATTGGTGACTGAAAACGAAACAGTTCCCTTTTCAGATTAACTATCAAAAATAGATAACTAGTTAGTGCCTAGTCAATTTCCACGTTATGTTAATGTCATTAGTCTACGAGTTTCGTAGGGTTATTCGAGGAAAACCGATTATCAAGTCTCGGGGGAGAAATGACGAGTTTGCGATTGCAAATAACATTGGTTTATCTACTTACTATCCACATCTGTTTCATTACTTTTAAGGGTGTAAGTAGTAGATCAGTTTTTAAAGTTTTTAATAGTGTCCCACTGACGGGAAAATGCCTCCTCTTAGGATTTCCAATTCTTACTGACCAGAATATCTGACCAGTCGGTTCAAAATGCAATTCAATCATCCTGCCATCGTCGCTTCGGTCTACCACGAGGTGAGCCCGCTGTAGCACCCAGTCATATCTGTGTGGTCCCTAGGTGTTACGGCACACGTGACCGCCCCAATCACACTTTAACCTGGACCTTTATTCTTCCCGATTAACCATGTTGCTGGTGACATGTATCGTTGACTTCCGAGGTGGTCCCATTGTCACCAAATCTGAATCTGATGAGGGGATCCGTGAAGCATTAAGGGAACTCCACAAATATTATTAGGCATACTATTTTTAGTAACAAATTCACCATTTAAATTCAGAAAGTATCATGGCCACCGGAAATCCTCAATGGTACCTATTTCGAGGGTGGCGATAAGATAACTCGACTATAACGAAGACAGTTGGTATTATAATTATTATTCATGTTATTTATACGCATGAAATAATAGTTTGTGTCGAAAATTTTAAATATTCCACCCCCCTTTGCGATCTTTCTACGCCTCCTTGGAGAGGCTCGCCCTAGGTATTGGTTGGGAAACCCTGTCCTATAGTGATCAGATAACTGAGTTGCCAGTTTTAAATCCGCCGACTAACTTGTTAAATTTATTTTGCTACTAAAGGAGTTTGACTGAATGTCTCAGAAAAAAACTACGTCATTCTGTTACTATGTTGTCGTGTATTGTCGTGTATTTTTTTCGTCTACCCTATGATGTGGGATATCGACGAATAGGTATTTCAAAGATATTGCGGGTTTGTGAAAACTATTTTTCGATTAAAGGATCCGTTCTTGAAATATTAAGCTTTAAAGCGCAAATGTTTACCCCTACAACCAAAACGATATTTTAAAAAATCTGAAAAATATCTTCAATAAAAGCGCATGTAACAAATTTAAAAGTAAAACTATCACGACTAAGTAGACTTAATTAGATCCTGTGATACAGGCGACTAAAGTGTTTATACCTACTAAAATCATCTAAGACAACAAATAACTTTAAATAGAAAATGAGTTCATACAAGTTGTTTTTTGAGATAGTTTTTTGTGTTTGTCGTAACGGCTTCAGAAGCCATGCTCTTGCCCGGTTTAATATTAATAGGGATATCACTACATAGTATAAAACAAAGTCGCTTCCCGCTGTCTGTCCCTATGTATGCTTAGATCTTTAAAACTACGCAACGAATATTGATGCGGTTTTTTTTAGTAGATAGAGTGATTCAAGAGAAAGGTTTTTATGTATAATAAACTTTGTTTTATGTACGTGTGTTATAGAAAACTCAAATAAACCGAAGCGAAGCGAGGGCGGGTCGCTAGTATAGTATAAAATAATGTATCACGTCCGTCACTCGCTAATTGCTGGAATAACGAGCTCGGCTCACGTGCTTGTTAAAAGTTTCAATTCGGTTTTCAATTTTCTAAGCCAAAAAGGTGAAACAAGAAAATGTGCATTTAGGTTGACGTTCGCTTTAGTTATATTTTTGAAGTCATTTTTTTTACTAAGCTTACATACATAAACTCACGCCTTTATTCCCAGATTCGCCTTTATTCTTTATTATAAGGGTAGGCAGAGCTACAGAATTTCCAAAAAACTATAAAATCGTTTTGATAATTCTGTAACCACATTTTGCACACTTAGGCGAAGATGTTTACCAGTGTATTAGTGACAGGTTGCAAGCCCATCGCCTAACAGTACTATACGCCTTTATTCCCTTAGTCGGCTTTTACGACATCCACGGAAAGATACGGAGTGGCACGATTCTAATCACTATACTAAGCTTAATATGAAAAATATTTCTTTTTACCAAAAACTGGTTTGTTACTTTTAACTTGTAGGTACCTGATAAAATTGAACGTTGCAAATTGCATATTTGCATTTTTAGCCGTAGGTACCTATAGCTTATACGTCGTTTGCTAATAACTAAGTCATTATGTGTTTAAATACAGGGTGTCCTGTATTAAGAAGTGCACAACCTGCACATAGCCCATGATTTAGTACAAGTCATAACTTTAGTACAGGATATGAATATATTCACAACTTTAGAAAATATTAAATTTAGAATAAGGGAATAAAGGCGTGTAGTACTGTTAGGCGATGGGCTTGCAACCTCACACTAATCATCTCCTAAACCTCTTAGCCTAAGTGTGCAAAATGTGGTTACAGAATTATCAACAAGTTTTTAGAGTTGTTGGAAATTCTGTAGCTCTGCCTACCCCACTCTGGGAATAAAGACGTGAGTTTATGTATGTATAATCTATATTTGTACAGACTCTTTCCTCGGCTATCCGTCAAGGGATTTCCGTACTAACTCAGCACGATATCGGTTTCTCAGCATTGAGTTAACACTTGATCTTAGTTTAATCTACGCCTTAATCAACAACACGAGTGGAAGCATGCTCCAGCCGGAACCAATCATCCAATCGATCATTGTCCGGCGAGAAGCAATCTATACTTTATAATTGAGTTAACGCTGGTCAAGTTTGAGTTAGGACTCTATAGAATATAATTAAGTTTAACAAATATTGATGCGTTTGAGTTTTTAAAGATAATTCAAACCGATCGACCCTGAGGGAACCAATCAGTAACCTGACCTGAACAATTACAGCCAGAATGTGCAGTTTAGTACCTTGCCACTTTAGCTACATGCTTAAACTGCTGCACTACCTTTCAAAAGCGTTAAACTTACAAGGTATTAAAGTGTGCAGCTACTTATAAGGCTGACTATGCCAGCATCACAGTTACAGTGAGAAAGGGCGCCGTGTGACATAAAATTAAGTAAATCTGCCCTAGCGGAACCTGACAGATTATGTACCTACAACCGTACACACGTTTTCTTACTCAATCAACTAATACGCATGAGATTTTCATTTTATATAATTATAATACTTTTTTTTATGGCATAGTGAAGACAAACGAGCACACAGGCCACCTGATGGTAAGTGGAAACTGTGACCCATAGACATTCGCATTCACAAGACTGCAATGCAATCCTAAGACTGAAAATGCGTTGCCAACCCTGAGGACTAAGATGGAATGCCTCTATGCTAGTCATTTCACCGGCTGTCTTATCCCCAAACCGGAACACAACAATGCGAACACTGCTGTTTGGCGGTATGTTAATTGATACTTGTTTAGTAAAGTGTTAAAATTGCCATAAGCAATATTTAAAAAAAAAACCGTTAACCACACTTAGAGCTCCAGCATTTGCCTACTTTGTAGACTTACGGACATTCCTTTTTAACACAAACTTTTTACAAAATAAATCTTTTATCTCGTACTCTTTTACGGAAACTTAAAAAAGAGTCTCAAAGTTAGTGCTTTCAATTACCTTATCCGTCAGTGTCCTGATCGCAGACAGATAGTGCTGAGCTGTTGTACTCAGGTCGTCTGCCGTCTTGAGACGCCTGGGAATCTCCAAACTTTAAAAAGTTATAAGTAGTTAAAGAAAAGAGCACTAAAATATTAATTTGTATTCGCTTTTATAATGATTACTAGCGACCCGCACTCGCTTCGCTTCGGTTTATGTGAGTTCCTAGTAAATGGGCTATCTAACACTGACACAAGTTTTCAAATCAGGACCAATAGTTCCTGAGATTAGCGCGTTCAACCAAACTCACATAAACCGAAACTATATAATTATCACACTCACATAAACCGAAGCGAAACTGCCTGGTTTAAACAACATATTTGAAAAAAAAAACTGGCGATTAAGAGTGTTGAACGTATTTTCTTGATTACAAAGAACCTCAAAAGTCGCGGCAGAGATTTTGCCTTCTCGCCGATGTAAATAAGATTAACTTACCAATTTATACGTTTCCAATGTTAATGCGTCTCGAATCGTAAAGATAATAATATATCTCCAACTATCCTATCTCAATTAGAATTTTAGACAAAGTTCAGTCTTCATGGCAATTAAGGTCGCTTTTGATTTGCGCCGTTAATGCTCGGTGCATTCGAATTGCTTGCAATTACGGATTAATCTGCATTGCAATTCGAAACTTAGTTACCAGCTCTCGATTAGATAAAACTTTATGGCTATACCCTGGAGATGATGGCAGGCATAAATGGAGATAGAATGATAATTTTGCTATTGGACTATTTTACTCGAATCATACCTTGTATGTATATTTAAGGGCTCCCCTATGGAATCACGAATCGTTATCTGCCCTAATGCATCCTTTGTCCGAATTTTTGTTTATCCTAAAGCCAATTCTGCTTAAATTTTAAAACTTGTAGTATTATTAATACAATATGAACCTAACCAAAACGCAGATAATAATTAGAAAACTTAAAAAGTGGCCTGACTCAGCTGAAAACCTGTTTAGCGCAAATGAAAATTAGGACAAACGATGTGTTATAACAAACGTTTTTAGGAATTCTGAGGGACACCCATTTTTAAGACGTGGTTAGCTGGACAGTGAATGCCCCGCCTAAGACATTAGCTGAGCACTAAGCCTAACAAAATCTGTTCAATAGAAGAATAAAAAACACAGCAAAATAAAAAATCTAAAAAACAAAATTATCACTTAAGTAGTTATTTAAACAATTCATACCTACGAGAAAGTCACCAGTGGTCAACCAGTGATTTGAAGTTGACCTCATGAGTGCGAAGAGTAGGAAATATATCTTTCGTATTCATACTCTTCCTACATAGGTACAAAGTATAGGCAGAGGTCGACTATTACAGGTCTCGAACTGACCACTGGTACCTGGTACTGGTACTGGTACTGGTCCTGTTACTTTACCCTATTTAACGTGTAGGTAAAGAAGCTAGTAACATGTGTGGATGAGAAAGGTCTGACTCAGAACTGACCACTGGTACCTGGTACTGGTACTGGTACTGGTCCTGTTACTTTACCCTATTTAACGTGTAGGTAAAGAAGCTAGTAACATGTGTGGATGAGCAAGGTCTGACTCAGAACTGACCACTGGTACCTACCTGGTACTGGTACTGGTACTGGTCCTGTTACTTTACCCTATTTAACGTGTAGGTAAAGAAGCTAGTAACATGTGTGGATGAGAAAGGTCTGACTCAGAACTGACCACTGGTACCTGGTACTGGTACTGGTACTGGTCCTGTTACTTTACCCTATTTAACGTGTAGGTAAAGAAGCTAGTAACATGTGTGGTTGAGAAAGGTCTGACTCAGAACTGACCACTGGTACCTGGTACTGGTACTGGTACTGGTCATGTTACTTTACCCTATTTAACGTGTAGGTAAAGAAGCTAGTAACATGTGTGGTTGAGAAAGGTCTGACTCAGAACTGACCACTGCACTGGTACCTGGTACTGGTACTGGTACTGGTCCTGTTACTTTACCCTATTTAACGTGTAGGTAAAGAAGCTAGTAACATGTGTGGTTGAGAAAGGTCTGACTCAGAATTGACTGCTGGTACCGCTAAAAGCAAAGTGTATGTAGCGAAGCCACCTAGGCTAAGACTATTTTCATTAACAAAAAAATGCTACTAGTTATTTAACGCAAAATACCGACATAATATTTACATAAACACATGTATGATACGTTTGTAGTATTTTGGTTTTGATTAATTTTAACTAGTATAGTATAGTTATCACGGTGCCCATTTACCTCTCCAGGTCTCAGTGAAAACCAGTGTCACGGAATATTGAAATAATATACCGTGGCATAAACAGCTGAGTGAAGACCATTTTGGGCTTGATGCAATTAAAATAAAATTATCTAGTATAAGTTGATTTAATTAAGAATATTGTATTATTTTAAGTGCTTTAACCTCGTAAGTCCAAAAATAGTGCTTCAGAGTCTATTAATTAGTGCTTTGGAGTTAAAATATTTTGCACGATAGTGAGTCGTTAGGTCTGAACTACTATCATTAGTTTGTACTTGTACAAGTACGCGGGGACTTACGCTTACGAGGTTAAAAGCGCCATATAATTTTTTTTTCATTTTATTTCATAAAGTGACAATATTTTATAATAAACACATGCGCAGTCACATTAAGTCTATAATTATTCATTTGTCAACAGATTTGGATTCGTCCGGCTCAGTCTATATAAATTGGTAAGTTTAATTTATCAAGATTTTATTCAAGTTTGTTTCCAGTTTAGGACAAATGAACATTCGGACAAACGATGTGTTAGAACAAACGTTGTAAGGGATTCCGGGGGACACCCAATAGGTATATATCACTTAAGTTCAGCTCTCAAAGTAATGTCGTAATGATATAATAAACTTTGAACTTTATCGCTACGTCAATAAGACGATGTCGTTATGTCACCAACCATAACATTTTAGAATCAAATGGGTAAGAAAAGCATTTCAGTCACTCTTACGAGTAACATGTTAGGTTTTTCACGTACCAGTTGTCACTTCAGTCGTCATGGTGTGTTGCGACAGTGGTGGCATAATCTTACTCTGCATCGCCAGCAGTGTGCATACGTAGTAAAAATTAAGATAAAAGATAAAAGATGTTTCTTCAGTAAGTAGGCAGCAAGGGCACTTTTACACGTCAAAAATCTACCAGCGCTTCACAAGAGACCACTGCTGAGAAGAAGCGCCGCAAGAAACTCAACAGTTAGACGTTTTTTAAATATTATAATTGTATATAAAACTTAACCTAGCATTATATAAAACAATGAATCTAACATACGATAAGAAATAAATATATTCACGCGTAGTTGACCAGGAAAATGTAGGTTTTAGATGCAATCGATCACGTTGACCCCCTGGTTAACAGTGCACTATTGTTGCATCAGAGTGTAATAACACCACCTGTCATCGATTACGATGATAGATGCATGAGGACTGAGCGAAGTGATTGATGATCGACGATTTATTAAAATGCAAAGAACTGAATGGACGCCATTTTAAGGATTCCGCAGCTGTGGATGTGTATGTGTGGTAGTTTTTATGCAAATTCTTTATCTATGCTTATATTATACAGCTGAAGAGTTTGTTGGTTTGTTTGTTTGAACGCGCTAATCTCAGGAACTACTGGTCCCATTTTAAAAATTATTGTACCAGTAGGAAGCCACGATATTTGCTATTAATTTATCCAAAAACTCTTTACTGTCTATCAAAGTGGCCACGGGAACCGCTAGTTGCAAATACAAGTAAGTTTGTAGGTATATAAACTTAAAAATAGGTACGGTTAACCAATACTGACTTTTAAAGTGTATAACAAACCCCGCCAAAGGTAACCATGTACGATGTATCATGTCATTACTACTTACTTCTTGTGCTTATTAATCTGAGGGCCCAGACAAGACGCATTACGCTAAATAGCGTTTCTATTCGTATAGTTTTAAAACCAATCGCGTCACTGGTACATCACGTGACTTTTCGTAGCACGTCATCTACCAGTGACGCGATTGGTTTAAAAACTAAACGAAGAGAAACGAACATCTTGTCTGAGCCCTCTGTTCTTTATTATGTATGTCACGAATATATAACTTCATAATGATTTTTCCTCCAGCACAATAAAGTGTGGGCAAAACTCCATGGTGTACGAATACAATCAAAAGCTGTGTCTCCATCACGTCACAGTAACACACACTCAGTCTCACGCAGAGGCTCAACTTGCGAGGTTGATTATTATTTAAAACTAGCTACTGCCCGTGACTCCGTCCGCGTGGAGCTCGTACATATCGTAGCTCCATACAAATTTTCACTCTCTATTTCATCCCCTTAGGGTATGAATTTCGGGGAAAAAAGTAACATAATGTCCTCATGATTGACTGATTCATGTAACAAACAGTTGAGGAAACCTAACTTTTATTGCTTCTATATAAAAAAACCGGCCAAGTACGAGTAGAACTCGAGAACGAAGGGTTCCGTACCATTATCTATAAAAAACACGTTTGTTGTATGGGACATAAACATTTATTGCATTTTAAATTAATTATTTATTATTAAAGTGAGTATACAACTTTATATTTTGTGAATATTTAAAGCGTCTAACTCCCCCCCTCCCCCCCACCCCTTAAATATGTATTTTATTTTGCGGCAAGACAAATACATCATCATGAAATTTCAACCCTCCAGCTATCACGGTTTATGAGATACAGCCTGGTGACAGACAGACAAACAGACAGACAGACAGGTGGACAGCGGAGTCTTAGAAATAGGCTCCTGTTTTTACCCTTTGAATACGGAAGCCTAACAAGGCCTAAAGTGCATATCAATCTACCTAATTTTAAACGAAAAAGAAACTAAACTACTTGAAGGATATTATAAAGCATATCAACCCTCACGATCCTCCAAGGATACATTTGATCGCAGCTCCTTATAGATAGTAAACTAAACGATTCCCGGTAAGCCCGGGGTCCCGGAACCCGTCGGGTCGCGGGAGCTTTGTCGCCCGGGGAAGTGAGCGAATCTCTTTACGATTGACTGGTTACAGTTGTTTTAATCGGTTTATTGAGGGTAGAATACATTTTTTGAACAGGTACATGTCGGCTCGTGCATTTGATATGTAAATAAATCCTTGGACAGTCACCTAGGGAAAAAAATTAGCATGCTTAGAACCTTGTCATTGTGATTGTCAATGAAACGTGATAGTTGCTAGTTGATGTTCAGATTTAAGTTTATTACGACAAAGCACCAGAGTGCTCAATATTTGCGTACAAACGAAAGAAATAACAAACACGAATACACATAAATATTAGCAAGAATGTACAATGGTGAACTTATCTCATCAATGGATCTCTTCCAGTTAATCTCTGAGCGATTGAGAAAATAGAATGACAACGAATAATATCGTACAATGATTATCGTACACAAACATAATGGTGAAGTAACACTTAATTGCGTTTTAACGTGTAATTATAAAATAACAATGTCCTCAAGTGACACATGGTAAGAATTTGGATAGATATCGTCATTACTTTGGAAAAACCTCGTATCTCATATTTCGTGACGTACGATTTTAAACTTAAGCGAAATAAGAATTAAGTTCAAACTCATACACCTCGAAATGTCAGATACGATTTTTTTCTAAAGTAAATTGTAGGTAACGATATATCGACTCATGTTTTCAATTTTATTCCGAACAGTAGCTTCATTTTTCCAAACTCTTTTTTACCAACCTCGTAAAACAAATTGTTTGCAGTTGCAAAAATACACATCGGTGTTTTCCAGTATCAATTACTTCGTTGGCAATATTTATAAAGCACACATTTTGATTGAATGCGATCAAATGCGCTTGGTGCAGTTTACTTTACCAAATAAAAAGTAAGCTTTAAAAAAGAGTATCCTTGGAATTCTGTTTCCCTGGTATATTTCCTCTATTCTCGTCGGCAAAACCATATTACCGTTGACACGTTATCGTAGTGTTTTTAACTCGGCATACTTATTAGGCTGCGTTTCCATCAGAGATGTGCGAGGTAGCTGAGCGGTGCGAGGATGTGTTGTGTAGCGGGCTCTTTTTAAATAAGCGCGCGGGGTGCGGTGAGGCGGGAGTGGAGCCAGACGCAAAATTCAAATTCAAAATTCAAATCATTTATTCTGTAAGTAGGCCCTGTAGGCACTTTTACAAGTCTGAGTCTACCAGCGCTTCCAAAGAGACCACTTTTGAGAAGAAACGCCGCAAGAAACTCAACAGTAAGCCATTGCAACACATCCCTCGCAACACATTCCTCACACATACCCTTCTTTTGTTTGTACGAAAACCTCGCTACGCTGAGTTGTTTAAACCAGAGCTAAGCTAAGTGAGGATAGGTAAATGAACTGTTTCTATTGGTTCATGACAAACATATCCCTCGCAACGCATCCTTGCACATCTCTGGTGGACACGCAGCCTTAAGGTGAATAAAGTTTGGAATGGATAATGGATACCATGTGCTGCGCAGAGATGCCTGGCGCTGGTACTTAAGAAATTGTTCTGTCTTCAAAATTGGATCCTTTTTCTTTTATTTATCTTACTTACTTGTAAAACAAACTTAATAGTAGTACTATTCAATTAGTTGACTCCACACAGCCCTTTTTCTCCGAATGAGCCTAAACGTCGTTTTACCTTTATTTAGGGCTCCAAACTGAGTTTGCGTAGTTGTCCAAGTTTCGGGTCTTCGCTTGGGTTCAACTCTGCCCTCCTAACCCAATAAGCAGTATCTTAAATTTAATACCAAAGCAGATTATATGATGTTCATAATAAGGTTGATATTACTACAGGAGGTTTATTTTAGTTACTGAATTTTTGCCTAGAACGGCAGAACCTTAAACACTGACTTTTGTTTTGTTGTGTCAGTGAGCCATTTCGTTGTACACTCAAGTACTTTAATTGTTAAGCCACTATGGAACCCTGTCATAATGACAGCGTCAAACCATATGAAAGAAATTACGCTAAAATTAATGATCAACGTTATGCGACAGGGTTCCATAGTGGTCTAACAATTAAAGTCCTTGACATACATAGTATACATAGTACATAGCCTTTAAGCTGTTAAGTTATTTTGTTATGGCAGGTTTTGTCTGTTATATTATGGTGTTTATGTGACGGTGAGTAAGGTGGAAACATTTTAGGTCATACGCACACATTGAGCTCAGGGGTGTTATTCTCTCAAAAACAACGGACGGTTGGACGGACAAGTGAAATCGCAGCGGCGAGTTTAAGTAGCGAACAAAACACATCTTAGCGCGTGCATTTTCAATAATACGTTCGATCCATCGCGCATCGGCAGAAACCATGCTGCTAAATTGAAAATGCACGCGCTAAAAAATGTTTTGTTGTAACCAGGGACCGGAAAACCCGTTCCTTTGCTTAAGCCGTTCGAACGGCTTACCCGTTCATACGGTAAGCCAACGTTTCGGTAACCTCTTCACCGGCTTACCCAAACGATGAGATAGCCCTATCAAGCCAGGTTACCCCAACCGTATCCCTTTGGTAACCGCTTACCGAATGTTGTTGGATTTGGTATTAAGCGCTTACCGTTCGGGTTAGGGTAACCCCTTCGCCACCTTCCTGCGCGTGCCGCTATTTTTACGTGTATTGTATTGGCTACAGATAATCAGTAAAACTTGGAAAGGATATCGGACAGATCGTGTTGGTTGTTGTCTTACTTAGGTTAGGTTAGGTACTTATATTTGATGCCACGTCGTATTCATAATACCGATGAGCTGCGTCACTTTTTTGTTTAGGCATAATAAAGCCGGGAGTAGGTATGTACACTTTTACTTTTTTTAAATAACAATAACAGTTAATATCTTTACTTGATTAATTACAGTCTCTTATTACCAAAACGACACACCAAATCTTAGCTCATCAAATTAACTTTCACTTACTAATATAACTACGGAGATGCGCAACGCAATGTTCGCAAATCACTAAGAAAGTGACGAGTAATATGCGTGCAATAAACAAATAAATAGGCAAACAAGTGACAAAAGGTAGTTTACGCCAAAAATTGATCACAAGGACCCAACATTTTTGCAAAAATATGCTTAAAGATCAAGGACAAGGACCAAGGCTGCGACGGCGGCAATTCATAAAGCTTTGACAAATGCCGCCACGAGCGGCTCGTGCCACAGGCCACTGCACTCACCTTTGATTGAAGCGCGCGCGCCGCCCGAGTTTTGGTTTCTATAGGTTTCTATAAACGGTCCAAAAATATGTCGTACGTAGTTCGTCTAAGAACTAAAATTGCTTGAAGGTATTTTAAGCGGTAACCCATTCGGAGGTTTTGATACTGGTAAGCGGTAAGCGAAATTAACTCAATCGAATGGATTATCCGTTTAATGTGTAACCCGATGAAGCGCTTACCGAAATGTGCGGGTTTATAAAAATCAGCGCTATAAAAACCCTTTAAAAACCCCGGGTTAGGGTAAGCGGGTCCGGTCCCTGGTTGTAACTAACGGGACTACTTAAACTCGCCGCTTGGACATTCACTAGCTCGTCCGTTCGACCGGTGTTGTTGAGAGACTCACTACCCAGTTATAAAACATTATTTTAAGTTTTTAAATTATATTATGATTTATTATTGAAGGATAGAAAAATCATCACATTTTAACAATGAAATAGATTGATAATTAATATAGTGTACGAAAATTACGGCCTAGTAATATTATGTATGAACGTGTCCTGTGATATCAAATTAGTTATAAAGTCCGCAGAAAAACAAAAATTCACGGCTACGGTGGGCAATACTGGGATCGGTTTGTAAACAATACTGGAACTTATACTACCTGTCATAACAAACAAAGTAATCCGCATATTGAGAGGAAAGCGACGTGACTGTTTTTCAGATTATTATGATTAACTTTCAAGGTATATTCAGATAGAGAAGACAAACGAGCACACAGGCCACCTGATGATAAGTGGAAACTGTGACCCATAGACATTCGCGTTCACAGGACTGCGATGCAATCCTAAGACTGCAAATGCGTTGCCAACCCTGAGGACTAAGATGGAATGCCTCTATGCTAGTCATTTCACCGGCTGTCTTATCCCCAAACCGGAACACAACAATGCGAACACAGCTGTTTGGCGGTAGGTTAATGGATAAGATGGTGGTAGCGATCCGGACGGGCCCTGCACAAGGTCCTACCACCCGCAAAATTATTATTATTATTATTTATTGTTGTCACATTATGGCACGTTTCAGACAGGTATTGTTCCTCTCAATGTTCCATTTTTCTTACCTGGCATAATTTGTAAGTCATAAACATGACATCACTGCTACAAACCGGAACAAAATGTCTGACTTGTTAAAAGAAAATGAACGAGTGAAATTAATTTGAAATTCCCAATAAAACACTGTTACCTCGTGCCGAAAATAAGTAGGCACGAGGCAACTTTAATTGAGACGTCATTTACGTGACAGCTGTCATGATTTCCCCAATTTTCCCATTTCCCATTCAAGGCGGTATTAAGGGAACGACCGGGCAAGAGCATGTCGGACCATGGTCAGTGTAGGGTTACGAAGTCGTTACTACAAACAAATTACAGCTCTCGACAATCGTAACTTGGCCCTTGGAAAACTGTTATGCCCATACATCGAAATAGGTCACGGTCAGTTTACCAACACCGCAAATAAGCTTTCGGTATTTATACATTTAAACTGTTTGTAATTGTAACTCAAGAACCAATGAAGTCTGCAGCTGCTGAGTCGTGATAGGTTTCCTGTTAAATTGATTATAATATGTGCTTTCATTTAAGATATTTTTCTGATTTTGTGAAACACTTTATTATACTGAGATAACAATTATGAAAATTAGCCCTTTAAAGCTTAATATTTCTCAAACGGATCCCTTAATCGTAAAACCGATTGAAAAAACCCTTTTTGAAAGACCTATCCAACGACACCCCACAACATCGGGTAGAAGAGAAAAAAAAATATATCCCCACGTTACGTGTAGGGGAGGTATATTAAAAAAAATCTTCAATATTAAATTTTACCTCATTATGTATATTCATGCCAAATTTCAGCTTTCTAGTACTTATGGTCTCTGAGCTAGGCTGCGGACGGATGGGCGGACGGACGGACGGATGGCCGGACATTGCGAAACTATAAGGGTTCCTAGTTTGACTACGGAACCCTAAAAACTGCTTCAAGCGTTCCCTGACAGCGCTGACCCGTGCTAGAAATATTTAATCAACTCCCGAATATTTTAATCGAGTCTTGGAGTCGTGGGTCGAGTTTGGGTTGATTTTGACGAAATTTCTGGGAATTCTTTACGAGCGTTCCAATCGGGTGAGATTGAATCAGACTCCGTTGATCAAAGGAGAAATCGACGTGTTTCAAAAAGGCGTTTATAGTCTGCACTTATGAAATAAAACATGAAATTAATGATTTT
The DNA here is from genome assembly GCA_963966035.1 of Acleris laterana. Lineage (NCBI taxonomy): Eukaryota > Metazoa > Arthropoda > Insecta > Lepidoptera > Tortricidae > Acleris > Acleris laterana. The sequence goes on from OZ014444.1 coordinate 19,078,993, forward strand.
TCGTGACATGGACATAAGGGAAAATTACAAAATTCAGACTAAAATGACCAATATTTCCGAAACTAGTAAAAATCGCTGAACATATATAGCGATTAAATCGATAGCTTTAGCTGCACTATCAGCCCTAGGCAGGTTGATGTCGGTTTTTGGGACACTCTGTATAAGTAAGTATATCGATTCTAGCACCCATACTATAAACCTAGAGCTTAGTGACCGGCCTCTGATAGGTAGTATAGCTAAGTGATGGGATATTGGAATACAACCAATGCGGGTGGTAGAACCTTGTGCACGGTTCGTCCGGTTCGCTACCACCATCTTATCCATTAACCTACCGCCAAACAGCAGTGTTCGCATTGTTGTGTTCCGGTTTGGGGATAAGACAGCCGGTGAAATGACTAGCATAGAGGCATTCCATCTTAGTCCTCAGGGTTGGCAACGCATTTACAGTCTTAGGATTGCATTGCAGACTTGTGAATGCGAATGTCTGTCTATGGGTTACAGTTTCCACTTACCATCAGGTGGCCTGTGTGCACGTTTGTCTTCTCTATGCCATAAGAAAAAACAAAAAAGACAAACATAAACAGCATTAACTGGATAGCAAAAACTTTCATGAATACTATTTCAACCTTTATCAAAACACTTCGCGAAACTCCAGAAAAAAAACTATTTTTCTCTTACCACACTCGCATAACTCAGTCTGAGTTGCTAGTGAATTTTCGTCTCTATTCGTACGAGGTAAGGTGTTTGCGTATGTTGAGCGAGTTTCTTGTGAATGATTGACGAGGGGGCAACGGCATACCAACGAGTTTGCAATGCTCTTTGCGCCCATCAAGCGGTTCGGAGTTGTTTTACGGTGCAGGGTTCCGCAAACACGGGACTGTCGGGATATAGGTCAAAACTTGAGGGTGCGGTCTTTAAGTGTAATGGAAAAAGCCACACAGTGAAAAATACATACAATTGTTTACACATTAGTTTTGAGTGGCACGTCATCTCTCGGGCTATTTTTGCCGGTTTTCTTAACCGAGTTCAAAAATGGAGGATTATACGTTCCACTGTAACGTATTTTTTTTACGTATGTTCACTGATTTCTTCGTCAATTCTAGACAGTTTTTAACATTTTTTTAGGTTTTATAGAGTATACTTCCAAATTGGTCCCATTGTCACCAAATCTGAATCTCACATTGCTTGAGAAAAGCAGTATTCAATCCTCGGCCGGAACAGGGATTGCAGTACTCTGCAGTATTCTCTACCGCAAACTCGTCCAGCAATCTCTTATGCGGCCTGTGCAGTAATGTACTATTAATCACGGCAAACAACAACAAAGAACAGAAAAATACGCACAAAAAAATGTAGTCATGAAATGGATTGCAATAATAGTTACAGTTAATATTTCACTGTCTACCCATGATCGTAAAGCCTTCTACAGTGGCACACGCTACGGGCGCATACAATTTTGCTTCTTATCAAAATCTACGCCACCACGCCAACGACCCGATATCGAATACACTGTACGTAGCAGATTGTCACGACATAGCGATAAATGCTGCTACAAGCTACAGCGTAGCACTCGTAGCAGTGGCTGGCGGTGAACGTTTTAAGGCAGTTGCACAATAAAATTGGGCCACCATGACTGTCATGGTAGGTCACGTGTGCTATGCAGCGTGTGCGTGCGTATAGCGCCGCAGTGGAATTGCGGCGCTACGCATGTTACAGTGACTGCTTTACGAAAGCGTCGGGGTGTCAACATCAAATCGTGGTCAATATCCCGTAGATCATGTCCGTGCCTGGCGTGAATACGTTGATATGTCTAAAACGGCAATTTTACAGGGCGCCAATTTTAAGGTTTGACATTTTCTGGTAAATCGCTGTTTGATTGTAACTTTCATGTAAAACTTGATTTATCCATAATTTTCTGCATACTTTTGAATGATTAGAAGATTTTTGTGAGATTCCTCTTAGTTTGATTAATATTAGACTTATCAACTTACGTCCCATCGAGTTATCAACGTACTCACCATACAAAGAGGGGAAAATTGACGTTTCGAGGAAGAAAAAAAATCGCGAAAAATCCATTTCATGTTATTATACTTCAGAAAAGTTTTGTTAAATACAACTTTTTATTATCTTTCAAGTGAAAATGAGTGACTTAAAGAATTATGTCTAGTTTTAATAATAATAGACATATCAACTGGTTCACCGACGAGAGCGACGAGTTATCAACAAATTCACAGTATTAGTAAGAAAAAAATTAGAAATAAAACAGCTGTTTTTTTAATATTTTTTTAATTAAAGAAACTAAAATCATCATATAATTTAATTTTTGGAGTCATTCCAAGAATTTTACTCTTCTACATCCTCCAAATCTGGGTTTATCTCCTCAATATCCGGGTCAGCTGCGGCACAGTTTACTGTTTTTATTTGCAAATATTGCAAGAATTGGGGTCCTGACGTATTGTGATAGTTTGAGGCCACGTATAATATTTTTAAAAAAAATGCTGTTACGCACGGTAGGGCGTAATTGTAAAAAAAGGCCCGCGGGTATTATTTTGGATTTACGGTCGATTTTTCTGGCAATGTTAGGACACTATTTACGAGCAAGTGTGATGAAAATAATATTAAGTGCCCGCCTACTACACGTCCATTTATGTATAGTATCCAGTGCCTGGTATTACTCGTATTAAACTTGGATGTAGGGATAGACACACATATACAGACGACCCAAAGCGAAATACAACATTCGAATCGAACTTTAGATCTAGCTTTGCACTAAACAAAGGTAACTGCTGAGGTGGGACAGTACATTTTATAATTGAGTATTAGAAAACGAGCGATAGGAAAACCACTATCAATATGCGTGTTACAGTTACGGTTAACTTATTGAAAATAATAATTAATACACCAACAAACAAAAAACAAATAAAGTCGTAAAGAGTGTCTCGTAACCCAAATTCTTAGTCCTTCTGTTAATTTGTAACAAATACGTAATTTGTAATACAAGTACTTTTCAACATCATCAATATATAGTGCCCTCTAGGTTTGCTTTTATACAAAAAAGATGTCGCTGCCTTTACATTATTTTTAACTACTAACGATTAAACTGGTTGTGACATATCTGTCACTGTATGCATTGTAGGGTTAACTCAGAAGCACTAATCAGGCGAACTCCTATAAAACCGAGAAGTTAGATTTATGTAAGTTTCAAGACCACTTCGTGCTTGTTTTCCATATGCTCGATAATTCCTACAGGACCTATGGGAAAGCTTAGTCCAGCTTCAACACTATTCAATTTAATAAAAAGCCGATCTATTTTAATGACAAGATAAATACGTATTTACAATTTATAACTTAGATTTTAACAACTTCATTCTATTTTAAATCTTTTATATCTAGGAAAGGCCTCAAAGATACTGGCAGCATTTACTCGCTGGATGGTTAAACTAATGCGTTGAACGAGGAAACTGCCACCTTCTCAACGCCGAATGAAATGAACATATCTTATTTATATTTAAGGCATTCTCTACTAGTCCACCAACTGGCCAACCACTACATTGGCCAAACCTTTAAGCTTTCAGCTAGTTCAGCTGCCGCACCAGCCCTATTAGAGGTCCGGTGGAGATGTGACTGGGCTAGCATGTCTACTCAGGTTGCATCTCACACTAGCACCTGTCCCATATTCTGCACGGAACCAAGGACATTTTGTCAGGTATTTTGCCATCATATCTACAAATGCCGGTCGGGTCTAAAAGGGCCGGCACGTTTATTGAGGCAGGAGACCGGCGGATGATGTCATTTAGTGCGGGGGTTCTTGAAAACAACAGGCGTTACATATCGGTTGCTGTCGCACATAATCTGGTTTTCACAGAATACCAGCGTTGCAGCACTAACAAGTTTAGTGTCGCAACACAATGCTGAGCGCACCTTTAAATGTTAAGATAAATTAGTGATTAAATTGTTAATAAATTAGTGAAATTATTTTAATATTATGATAATAAACAGAGACAACACTTTTATTGGAATTAGTAATATTGACAACTGTACATATTCTTACTTTGTTTCCCAGATATTACATTATTATCTGAAAATATACAAGTATACTGGTTTGTTCCCTTGATTAAAAACATTGATAACTATACACATCAAGGTTTCAGGTACTGATTTTAATTATTTGTCTGTTAATATCTTAAGATATTCTGGAGAATTAAAATATTTTTAAAACATAAGTTGAGATATCGTATTATTGTGTTGGTTCATAATTCTTTGACGTAAGTTTCCATGTTGAGATATCACAATGATGCACTTGTTTGATTTACTCTACGTAAGTTGATAACTTGGTGGCAAGTAGTACAAATTGAGATGTCATATAACGCACTTAGATATTATTACCTGTACCTAAATTGATAACTCGGTGGATAGTCGTACACATTGAGATGTGAGACGAGACAAATCGATGGGCAGTAATATAAGTTGAGATATCACATTATGCACTTAGTTTTGGTTACTGTACGAAATTTGATAACTCGATGGAAAGTTGTACAAGTTGAGATGTCACATTACGCACTTCGTTTTAGTTACTGTGCGTTAGTTGATAACTCGATATATTTGATTTGTTTGATTGATATGTCGTTATGTTAAAATAAGTACGTTATTACTGTAATCGAGAGTAAATTGATAAAATTATTTATAAATCTATACACACAATGTGATGTGTAATATGTCTTTTTATCCACAATAACTTGGCAAAAGTATAGTTATCAATGTATGAACAATGGCGATAAGTCAAAAAGTAATAAAGATAAAAATATGAAAAAAATTACCAATATAGAAAAAAAAATAACGAAGCGTTTAAAGAAATAAAAAAAAAAACGTACATGTCGAGATATCAACGTCTTCACGCCAGCCACGGATGTTATGAATCACATGATTTTTAAGGCGGTTATCACACTGATGCGGATCTGCATGCCGCTCCGGTGTGTGATCGAGACATCGCCCATACACGTGCGTAGCGATGTCTCACTCACACACCGGAGCGGCGTGCGGAACGGCATCCAATGTGACGAACGCGCCTAAAGTGGAATTTCAATCAGATTATTTTTGCTGGCTTCGCGATGTTTCACTATCTCCGAAAAAAAGACGCAAATGGAACTCAAAATCACTATCTAAAAGCTACAAGGCTACAGATTAAATGACTCGGAACAAACAACCAGCTGCATAAAAACCGGTAGCATTAATGAAACACATTTAAATTAAATGTAGTACTTAAAGAACAATTTGTCAGTGACAACCACAAAGAGAGTCTGACAGCAGTCAAACTCTGTCTAACATACGCAATAAGAGCCAAGTGGAAGTAAAACAAAACACAATAAACCTTTGAATGGCAGGACAAAGACGTGCAGTCTCTCCGGCTTATTTGCTCCAGTCGTGAAACCTCGCATCCCCAAATTGAAATACCTGCTACTGTTATCTTGAAGTTTAGACTATTAAAACAGAATTTAGAGTACATTCTCTAATTAAATTCAAAACTGTTCTGAATCTAAGGCTTGTCCACGAAAATTAACTATAGACGGACTCTTCACCTTTCGTTTTGAGTATGGATATTTATATCAGATGCTATCCATTTTTGGGGTAACTTTCGAAAACTATGGATTTTAGTCTTAGATTTTGTATTTTTCACGTTTGGGTCACAGAGCTTCTTTTTTTTTCTTTACTCAAATAGATTATTGACGCTATAATGTTCCACGAATGTCTTTTCAGACTTTTAATTACCGTGTGGAGGTCATAAATTGTTTTAAATCATGGCAGAAGTACACACATTTGTATGCAATCATTTTAGGTCTAAGCCTTAACTGGCATTATGTAGGTTTTCACAACTTGTAAGGAAAAATGTATGTATTTTAGATTCTTACACGTATAAAAGAATACTCAGTTGGCAGTTTAATTGCGGTTTTGAAATGACTAGCATAGAGGCATTCCATCTTAGTCCTCAGGGTTGGCAACGCATTTGCAGTCTAAGGATTGCATCGCAGTCTTGTGAATGCGAATGTCTATGGGTCACAGTTTCCACTTACCATCAGGTGACCTGTGTGATCGTTTGTCTTCACTATGCCATAAAAAAAAACTAAAGCTTTTTAACTGCTCTTTCAGCCCTCTCAGTTTTAGCGTAGTGGAATGCCTCTATGCTAGTCATTTCACCGGCTGTCTTACCCCCAAACCGGAACACAACAATGTGAACACTGCTGTTTGGCGGGAGGTTAATGGATAAGATGGTGGTAGTGATCCGGACGGACCCTGCACAAGGTCCTACCACCCGCGTCATTTATGTTCAGCGATTTTTACTAGTTTCTAAGATATTGTTCATTTTTATCTGAATTTTTGTAAATTTCCTCTATGTGCATGTGACGAAAAATTATTAATTTCATGTTTTTCAACTGTAATCCATCTTTACTATAACGATACAAAAGTCAACGTTAATATTAAATATCAGATTTTAGTACTCAATCGAAATCGCAACTGTTTGTAACATGAATAAAGATGTTCAAACCCAAAAGGTTGAATAAGGTCCTTTGCAGGTACATAAGTTCGCCTTTGTACATCTTTGTTCATAAAATTTTCCTTGTAAATTATGATAGACTCTCATCTCTCTCTAAATTGAAGCATTTCCACTAATACTTGGAAATGTTACTAAACGGAAAGTTACTTCGGGAGATGCTTTATGAAAACTCGGTCTTCTACTTCTAGTAGCCAAAGGAACCTCAATCCTGTACAAGTCTCGCGCTTGCCCATGTTTTTCAAGAATCACCTTATTCTTCATTCGTTGTTTTTCCATCAGAAGCGCGTTATGCTAATGTAATATTATTATCAGCCATTTAATCTTTCGTGCGTAATCGTTCTGAAGAGGCATCGTCGCTGATCCCTAACGCACTCGCTATCGAAATCTACTTCGAAGTGGAACAATTATTCGCTCATTCCCAAAATAACAGAATATCAAAATACCAAACTACTCTTTTTACCAGGTTCTCAAAACACCAAATTCGAAATATTGGGTGAAGATTATGAATACTTAAGCATAAACATAAGGGGACAATCTCACACCAATTGACTTAGTCCCAAACTAAGCTCTAGGCTTGTACTATTATGGGTACTAGACAACGATATAAATATGTACTTATATAGAGAAATATATAAATAGAAAACATCCATGACTCAGGAACAAATATTCGCGCTCATCACACAAATATCTGCCCCTACCGGGATTCGAACCCAGGACCACTAGCTTCGTAGGCAGGGTCACTACCCACTAGGCCAGCATCGTCAAGAGTATAGATATAGAGTATAGAATAATACCCTTATTTAAATGTTTGGTTGGAATTCCGATATATTGAGAATCTGGTATTTTAAAATACTGATAATTTGGGATTGAGCGCAATTGTTTTCATTTTGTATGCAGATTCGCCTTCGGATTATCCAAATGATAACGATTGCGATCGCGAGTGCGTTAGGCAATAAGCCCTCGGTCCAGCCTAGCTGAGCCGTGACGCGAGGATCAATCATCCCCATTGAGAGATAATGTGGTGATAACTTTAACGCGTGGCATTAGGGTCAGGCTCGCTCACAGATTATATTTTACTTGACCTGAATCTACAGGAATAAGGCTGATCTGCGTCGCTATTGCCTAACGCATTTGCAATCACAGTCGGCTTCAAAGTGAAACAATTGTTTTCAATTTGTATGCAGACAAGCCTTCGATTTTCAAAATGAAAACAATTGCGATTGCAAGTTTTTTTTTTTTAATGGCATATAGTAGACAAACGAGCACACAGGCCACCTGATGGTAAGTGGAAACTGTGACCCATAGACATTCGCAATCACGAGACTGCAATGCAATCCTAAGACTGCAAATGCGTTGCCAACCCTGAGGCTAAGATGGAATGCCTCTATGCTAGTCATATCACCGGTTGTCTTATCCCCAAACCGGAACACAACAATGCGAACACTGCTGTTTGGCGGTAGATTAATGGATAAGATGGTGGTAACGATCCGGACGGACCCTGCACAAGGTCCTAACCACCCGCAAAAGTGCGTTAAGCAATAGCCCCTCTGGGCCTGCTATGGACTACTGACTCATTCATTCACTGATTCATTAAAGACCTTAGTGAAATAAGCTTGGAGAGGCACAGCTGTTGGATCAATGACTCTCCAAGCTTCTTTCATTTATAGGAGGCGTTTAATATAAAATGCTGTAAAAAAAGGTTTTTTTTTAAATGTTTAAGGAAATGTTAAAGACTTATTGACGTCACTGGAGATCAAAGAGCTGGCAAACAATTAGTTAAGCTGTTCACGAAGAAATGCTGCCTACATTTTCGGTACCTACAATGCCGCAGGACCCATTCTTAAGATTTAATTAGTTTTATTTAAGCTTAATATTAAACTTGAGTAATTGTTTTGTAATAATTTTATGTGATTTGTCTAAGAAAGTAATAATTGTGCACTACCATTTTTTTCAGTCTTGGATGTTTTTTTATGTAAAGGAATGTTTATCATAAGAGGTATAATATTGTTAGATCGGGGTACCTAGCGTTCTAAGAGGCGTGAAGGTATACTTAAAGTATTTTAACTGGTTTTAACCGGTTATTTTCATTCTAAAACGGTTAATAACCGGTTAAATTACATATGTATGTATGTTTATCGCTAGCTAGTAAAGTCAAGTTCAATAATTATACCTATACACTTGCATCTTATTTCAATGTGATAAGTCTATACTTCTATATGTTTGAGTGTGACTGTACCATCGGCCAAGGAAGTGGTACAATAGTTTTTTTTTTTTTTTTTTTTTTTATGGCTTCGAGTAGACAAACGAGCACACAGGCCACCTGATGATAAGTGGAAACTGTGACCCATAGACATTCGCAATCCTAAGACTGCAAATGCGTTGCCAACCCTGAGGCTAAGATGGAATGCCTCTATGCTAGTCATTTCACCGGCTGTCTTATCCCCAAACCGGAACACAACAAAAAAGTTTCTGTGAGATCTAATTATCGCTAAGGTTGACACTTGTCGCCGTCATAATATTATTGCGAGGGAATTTCCAATTTGTTGTATCATGACGGGCAAATGAACTTCAACCGTAGGGTGGTAGACCACATTTTTGGCCGACTGTACTTACCCATAGTACAGGCGTTGACTTAGTTGGCGCGTAGGTCATTTTGTGTAAGATTTTCTCCGGATATTTATTTATTTAGTAAATTCATCGTAAGGATTTAACAGTTTATTGTTAATTTTCTCCATCTGCATAAGAAACTGCATTATTTTTACTTGTACACACGTGCCGCTGTTCTATAATAACGCTTTTAATATAATGCATTCTGCAACCCAAGCACTGCATAACCACTTGCAGCAAGCTACATGCTTTGCATAATGGCAGCTAAACCGAACTGATGCATCCTAACGGTTTATAGTGCAACATTTCCTCGTGCAGCGAAAACGCATTAGTGGATCCCTTCTATACCAACAAGTCGGATATTCTGCATAATTTGGTAAAATATAGGAGAATATTTTGAGAAATTAAGTTATAAGTAACGCCAGGTGAAATTGTTTGTATTACATACACATACATACATTAAATCACGCCTGTTTCCCAGAGGGGTAGGCAGAGACCACTTCTTTCCATTTGCTACGATCTTGACAAATTTCTTTCGCTTCTTCCACATTCATACATCGAGTCATGCACGCCAAGTCAGAGAGAAATGTGGAATAAAAGAAGTAGTGACTAAGATTGAAAAGGGCATGCTTCAATCGTTCGGTCATTTGGAAAGGATGTATGAAAGAAGATCGGTGAAAGAGATATACAGATCGAAAGTGAGTGGACGGGTTGGAAGGGACCGCCCTAGGTGTACTTTTTCGAGTCAAATCGGAGAAATACTAGAAAAGGGCCGAATCTTAAGTACTCAAAACCGACGTGCGTGTTTGTATTGTGAATAATTTATTAGAAATAACCTTTAATTCTTAATGCGATTATTACGAGTATGCATAGAGTTTGAGGGGGGTGTCCCTCAGAATCCCTAACAACGTTTGTCCTAACACATCGTTTGTCCGAATTTTCATTTGCCCTAAACTGGTTTTCAGATTAGCCAAACAACGTTTTAAGTTTTCCAATTATATCTGCGGTTTGGTTATAAGGTAAGGGTTGTATTATTTACTATAACAAATCAAAGACGATTACCAAGACCAGAGTAGTAGTAGAATCTCGGCCCTGTACATGCTCGTGATTTTTGCAAAAGCAACTCTTAAGCTGATTTCAAATTGCCGCGGACGAAAGTGTTCCTTTTACGATTAATTAATTAAACTCTGAATCCTGCACGAAGCGCTAAAAAGGCAAGAGAAAACAGCGCTTAACGAGTGTTTAAATTTGTCCAGGGGCTTAAATACGCGGGCGCACATGGTGAATTTGTAAATGTTTATTTATTAATTAAAAGATTTATAGCACAGTTTTTATCTTAAATTAAAATATATAGTTACACAAATATAGTGATGATGCGCTGGCCTAGTTGGTAGTGACCCTAGCTTCGTAGGTAGCTAGCGGCGATATTAGTGTGATGAGCGCGAATATTTGTTCTTGAGTCATGGATGTTTTCTATATTTAAGTATATATCTCTCTATATAAGTATTTAAATCGTTATCTAGTACCCATAATACAAGCTTGAGCTTAGTTTGGGACTAGGTCAATTGGTGTGACATTGTCCCCTGATATTTATTTATTTAATTAGTATTATTACTACTTAGAATCATGTTCCCAAATGGTGATTTCAAAGATTACGGTACAGATTTTATATATACTTATCTACATTCTACATCTTTATCATAGCTTCCCTATAATATGTTCAGAAACGATACGCAAATGTCCTATATTAAGAAACCTGTATCTGTGGTTGTACTTTAATGTTAACATTAAAGTATTACCAATGTCATTAAAGTATCGATTATCGATGTAGTTATATCTTAATGTTTACTTTAAAGTATCGGTGACCATTAAGATACAGGGCAACTACAGATACAGGTTTTTTCACATATTGTAGAAAACTTATGATATGCATGTAGATAAAGTTAATAATGCGACTGTACGCATATTAATTACGCATTAGAACACTCGTATGATCTTATTATGCACCACTCACATGAATAACTATTGTTATTTATTTAATCTTTACCTATAAAATAACATTAGAGACTAAAACGTATTCCAACACGTACGTTTACGTGTACGTTTTCACTTTGGCGCTAGGTTATTTTGTAAAATGAAAATTTGCCCCGTTTTTTAATTTAAAATCGTGCAGCCATATTTAATCAATAAGTAAAATATTGATTTCAGTCAAATATCCGGCCCGGAAATTAGTTAGCACGGACCCAATTTTGTTTTTGAATTTCCTGTCTCGTTTGATGTGCGCTCTATTTCCGATCAAAACTAAAATATAATGCTACCGCAGCGCTCTAAATACATGTTTTAGGTTCCGTACCAAAATAGAAGAAACTCCTAAATTAATTTAAACCAATACATACTGAAGACTTGCTGATAAAAGCTCGTGTTACTTAATTCATAATCGGGAATTTCTAGATTAATATCTCAAGTCTGATCCACTGACAGAAGTTACGAGTAAACTTGTCGGTGAGTTTATTTCACGCGTAAGGGAATATACTTCCCTGGTTACAGTGTAACTGGAACCTTGGCCCACCTGGAGAAGTCTAAATAGGCTGAGGACCCAGGTTGGCCGAAGCAAAGATAACCTGTGTCGGTGGGGGTACTCAAGTAGCGCAGACACTAGCTGTGAATGTGGAGAACCCCTGCAAACCATGCTACACCTCACTAACTGTCCCGCGTGCCCGACCACCTGCTCGCGTGAGGACTTACTTGCCAGTAACCAGAGGGCTACCACGGTAGCCGCTTTCTGGGCAAGTAAGATTTAGCCCGAGTTCTTGCCGACACGAAAGAAGAAGAAGACAGTGTAACTATCAATTTCACTAACTAATTATTGACTTATGCGAAAACTGAAATATCATGCGTCGTGTATGAATGAGTTAAATCTACATGTTCAGTATGTGAATTTCGTTACAGAAGTTACTAGGTATTTGAACATCAATGTAGGTATATTTGCCAATAGTGGCGCTTTTAGCTAAGTTGGTAGTAAGTAACCCTGCTTACAAAGCTAGTGGTACCAGGGTCGATTCCCGTATTGCCAAATATTTGTGTGGGGATATTTTTTACACATATCTTTTCGCATATTTTTTTTTCCGCATAACTCCCTCTTAGGCTGACATTGTTGAATTAAATAAATGTGGTGGTGGTAGGTTACCTGGCTAGATTATGGTAACCCATTTCAGCGAATTTCACTTCATCGATTGTATCGTTTGATCGAAAGTCAACTCATCGAACTCAATTTTCTGCTAAAGCCATGATATTTTCAGGACATCTTATACATTAATTAATTAGATTAGGTCCCATTTGTGACTGCCGAAATTATTTAATCATGTGGCGAGAAATCTGTTTTCATAAAAATAATAGGTACAGTCGGCCAAGAAAGTGGTCCACCAGTTTTGACAAAAGTTTCTGTAAGATCTAATTATCGGTAAGGTTGACACTTATTGCAAGGGAAACTTGAACTTGTTGTGTCTCGACGTGCAAACGACCTTCAACCGTAGTAGACCACATTTTTGGCCGACTGTACCCATAGATTTCATCACAAATGTACGTTTTCTGTTATACCCATTTAACTAGAACAAGCCACTTGACATTGAATTTCTCAATTTAAATTTCTGGCAAAAAGATTCCCCAAGGCGCACTACTATGCCTCAGGTCATACCTGTTAATTTTTGGACATAGTATTTAACTGTATGTATATATATTTCTTTTTATTCCCACTGAACTTAAGTTTGAACAGTAGAGTGTTAAGTGCGATTCCAAGTAGCGTTGGTCTCAATACTGGCACGCGCCGCGTAACGGGCGGTTTCCGGGTTAATGTCCACTTCATAACTTTAATCCGGAGTAACTTAGTTACTTGATTATGTTTTGAACGAGGTCAAAAATGTTGCTCGGTTCTTACAAAGAAGGTATTTCTTTGTTACAATGTTTTTAAGTAACCTTGTAAGTTGTAAGTTTAGTTGCTAAGTGATATTGCTACTACAAAGTTCGGTAACTTGTTGAAGTGGAAAAACAAATGAATGGTACGCGGAAAGGAAATGACCTTGGTAACTTTTTAAGTTATCGTGGTTTGAAATATTGAAACCTTTGTAATTTCATATTTTTTTTGTTTTTTTTTGTTATAATAAATGTTGTATATTAAGATTAAAGATGAATACTTGCTTTATCGAGAACACTACATTTTAGGATGAAAATATTATTTTAGAAAAAGAGTCCTCTAGACATTATTCTTACCGTGTATCATTCATAGTTTTAAAAAAACCTTGTAAAAATAAGATTGTTTTAATTTGATGGTGTACAATTTTATATGAGATGCGTATATTAAGTCCAAAATACATATACAAGCCTTCGCCTTTGTACATGTTAATCTTAAGTTTATGTACGAATTTACTTGTAATTGTTTTTTTTATTGTGCAATAAAGAGTTTACATACATACATACATGCAAGGCAAGGTAAGTCCTATAAAATAAATAGCTACTAACCTTCCTATTTATGATTCAAAACTGATGAAACTTTATAATATAACGTGTGTTATGAAACTATAACGTTCACTGAAACGATTTTCGTATGACATTATTGTCAACTCTTTGCATTTATACAGATACTCGTATCTATCTTATCCTAGTTTTCGTTGAATTCAAAGGGCATTGGGTAAATTTGTTTGAAGAATATTGTCATTTTTGTTTTCAGCGGCCACGGCTGATTTTGACATAGTTATTTAGAGGACCTCAAAATACACATAGATATATATATAATTTATGGCGTTTAATAATATCGGAGCCGAGATATTTAAGATTGAAATGTTCAGTTTTTGGTACTAAAAGTAATCCTAGGTAAGAATATTAAATATCTCGACTCCGATGCACTTAAGAGTATTACATTACGTAATTATGTTTATTTTGAATAATTCTATCATAATTTACCATTTTTACTAATGGCCGCTCACCTTGAAAATGTATGACATTTACAAATGACAACACTTTTACCCAAACCCCTTTGTGTTTATACGCTTAATAGATAAACACGATTTTCTTTTTGCAGTGCTTTAACATGTCAATTAACGAGGTTTAAATTCCTTAATAACATTTCATTCAGTCTCTTAATGATGGTAATCGACGGCGGTGTCGAGTCGGTTGGGAAGCAATTAGAACTAAGGATACGCTTGCCGCGTCATCGCATCGAAGGGCTCGTTGGACAACTGGATATATCAAAATGACGCGTATAAAGATACTAAAAACACGCCGTCGTAGATTAAAAACACTATATAAGTTATAGTGCTTTTAATCTACGATGGCGTTAGACGACATTTTGACGACGCGATAGCCTAGTTGCAAGTGACCCTGCCTACGAAGCTAGGGGTCCTGGGTTCGAATCCCGGTAAGGGCAGATATTTGTGTGATGAGCGCAAATATTTGTTCCTGAATCATGGATGTTTTCTATGTATTTAAGTATATATTTCTCTATATAAGTATTTATATCGTCTAGTATCCATAGTACAAGCCTAGAGCTTAGTTTGGGACTAGGTCAATTGGTGTAACATAGTCCCCTAATATATGACAATATAAGACGTCATTCTACTCTGTAAAAAAAAACACGACATAATCTCCTGACCTAGTCCAAACTAAGTTCTAGGCTTGTACTCGTACTATGAGTACTTACTTGCCAACAATTAATAAAATGTTTATAAAGAGAAATAGATATAAGAGAGAAAAAACAAGACTCAAAAACAAATACTCGAACCCTGCACCGCTAGCTTCGTAGGCAGGGTCACTACCAACTTGAACAACGCGTCGTCAATATAATACTCCTATTATTATCATGTATTATTGTCAACGTTATGATAGCTCTTATTAACTTGACAGTAATGGCGTCCGATTGAAAATAATACAATGACAATAAGTATAAAGGTAAAGTAGAACAAGACCCCATTATTGGATTTTCTTGCAATATCATTTGCAGGACAAGTGAATTTCTTGCATTTTTACCAATGTTTGCCAGCTTCAGCTCTAACAGTCTTAAGATGTAGGAGAATTATAATTAGTGTTTTTCGCTAATAGAAAAACTTACTTTCATATTTCACACGAGGCTTTTATTTCATCCCATTCAATTTCACTAGGGTCTTTTAATGAAGGCAATTTATTACTGGTGCCGAGTCAGCGGGGGAGCAATTTAGAGCTCGGGATGCGCTCGCCGCGTCATCACATCAATAAGGGCTCGTTGGACAATGGTCAAGATTGCTCTCAGTTTAATTGAACTCTCAGTTTAATTGAACTCTCAGTTTTCTTGCAGTTACAGAGTCGGCAGGTTTTCTACATTTCTGTCACTCGCTCTTAATAAGATAATAATAAATCATAATAACATTTATTGAATAAGACAGTTACAAAATCATACTTAAGTATCACAAAAAAAAATTGTACATAGAAAAAAAAACAATAGTATAGATGTAGCTGGATCTTAAATTAGGATAACCCTGTGCCATAAGAACCAGCACTCTTCCAGTGTAGTAAGTATGTGGTTTGGTTTGATAGAGGATACAAGAATTAGATGTACCTATTGATTGATTTGGCTAATGAGATAAGAATAATAAAGTCGAATGAGAGTGAGTGAAAGATAAGTACAAACCCAAAGCATTTTCTAAGAGCTATCGTACTGTAGTAAGATATAAAGAAAACATTTTTTTCGTATAAACAATAACAAAGGAGAGAAAATTAATAGTCTCAACTCAGCGTAATGTTGGCATTATTTTAATTTGCATCACCTGCCAATTATTTATTTTCGTTTTATTTAAGTTATAATTATTATCTTGTTTGAAAGGTTGACAGGAAGACATTTTCCTGCTCAACTACGCATGAATATATTTATTTCTTATACTCATTGTTTTGTATAATGCTAGGTTAAGTTTTATAATTATTGTATATTAAAAAAAACGACAGACTGTTGAGTTTCTTGCGGGGTTTCTTCTCAGCAGTGGTATTTTGCGAAGCGCGCGCTGGTAGATTTTTGACGTGTAAAAGTGCCCGTGCGGCCTACTTACAGAATAAACATCTTTTATCTTTACTATATTTTATTAAAAATAACACAAGTAAACAATAGCCGGTTTCATCGCTGATAAGCGATCTATTCCAGCTAACCTTAGTAAAATACTGCTACTTAAGTTCTACCACAATATTCTCGAGAGACAAACTGAAATGTCTGAAATGCGTCGCGTTATAGTGATAGTTGGTCACAGTGAAGGGTGACCACGCAGCGCGCGTCATTAGTACGTGTCTCGGAAACTAGGACGGCGATATACTTCGACTGAGACTAAGCTTTGAGACCAACATAATACACTAGAAAATTACTGTATGTTGGGAGTTGAAGTTGACTATTGTAAGAATATTATATTTAACGCGTCACGAGTCAGATAATACAATAGATAGTACGTTTTGAAGCTACATAATACGAAACATAGTTGGATACGCCATTATTATAAGTTATGGTCCGAGTATATTTTTTTGACTAATCGTACATTAATGTATCTTATCTTAGAGTCATAGTTAATAAAACAAAAGAATTAAACGCTCTGAAAGTATTTGGGTGTTTTGTGTAAATAGTGGTAATACATTATGCAGGAGTGTTATTCTCACAAAAACAATGGACGGTCGGACGGACGAGCGAAATCGCAGCAGCGAGTTTAAGTAGTCCCGTCAGTGCGAACAAAACACATTTTAGCGCGTGCCTTTTCAATTAAGCAGCCTTATACGTCCGATCCATCGGTAGAAACCATGCTGCTAAATTGAAAATGCATGCGCTAAAATATGTTTTGTTCGCACTGACGGGACTACTTTAACTCGCCGCTTGGACATTCACTCGTACGTTCGACCGTCGTTGTTGAGAGAATCACTACCCAGGGCCAGTCCGGATTGCTACCGGCATCTTATTCTTTAGCCTACCACCAAGCAAGTGTTCGTATTGTGTTCTGGTGGTGTCGGGAAATGGAAACAATAACCGGTGAAACTGATAGCAAAAAGGATGTCCATAATGGTGCTCAAGGTTCGCAATTCCATTAGAGTTTTGGATTGCAGTAGCATGTGTTCTCGTTTGCCGTCTAATTTTCGCAAAACGACGTAAATAAAAACAATTACTTAAAGTATTTTTTCGTACGTGTAATCCAATTCCAATCGTATATTTATTGCAAAGGTAAAATAGAAATAGGGCAGAATGTAAATTACCAAAGCCAGAGATAAAAACCTTCCATCCAAGACGTTGCTCAACAGCCTGTCTCATCGATACGTCACAGTAGGGTGACCATGCCGCCATTAGTTCTGCGGACACCTGGACAAACGAGTTGAAGGCAGTCGAGACGTATTGTTAGTGCTTCCGGTCAATATTGACTGTCTGGTTCGAGGGTAAATAAGGGGGTTGGGGGGAGCTGTTTGTTATAGGTTGTACTAGTTTGGTGTAAGAAATACCTTTGTACCGTACTCACAATCTACCCAATTTATCAGTATGGTACAGTTCACAGTTTATCGTCATTGTACCATCTCCCGGGTTAGATTATAGACTAAGGCTACAAACGAACAGGCAGGCGGACCCTACACTGAGAACCGTCCGACATTCCTCATATTGCCATTGCACAAAATAAACTACCAAGAAATTGACAATTTAAATAGGTACCTAAATATTCATTTAACTTCTCAAGATGAAAAATTTGGCATATTATTGCTACGCATATTGCATAATGTATATTCTAAGTTGAAAATAAATTAACTTGTCATCGAGATGTTTTATCAGCAATGATTGTGCTCGCGAAAGTTGCCGCATAACTTAAGTAAGACGCGGGAACTTTAAGATTAACTTGAGACCCGATCTCAAGTTTATTTTATCTCTGCAATCTTGTTTCTCACTTATTGAAAATACTTGAGGCAATTTGCATAAACATGCTAAATTCTTTTGAAGTTTATTTAAGCAGACGAAAAAATATCACGGAAAATACGACAGTGAGTTGTTTACTTTTGTGAAAAAATATTATCTTTCCCAACGTCTGATGTTTGAGAAAATAAATTCTTTGTGATCTTTTCAATGTAGTAATGAGTGGGATATCTTAATTAGAAAGGCTTTAAAGTGTTATGAATTTACGAAAAAATATCGTGGAAGTGGAGAAATAGAATAACAATAGACTTTTAATTAAAATATTTATTATAAAAGTACTTATCTCAAGTTTTTTCTATTTTTCTGTCTCCCGCGTGAACCTTAATTCAAGGTAAATTTTCTTTGTGTAATCGGAAATAATACATATTCATATGAAATTGGCTGATTTTAACTTTGAAGTGCACAGGAGTATTGTTGCCGCGCTTCGGAAAACTGCATTTCCAAGAAGGTTTCAACTGAAGCTGTAATAATAGTTCCCTTTACCAGAGTTCTACATCAGTAAATGCGCCATCTTTACGCTTCACTGGAAAATTATTGATGCGATGTTCTTATTTTATAAAACAATATTTTCTGTTTCACGGGACAGTCCTCATGCTCAGTCGAACTCAGAAATAGTTGAACATTTTAGTACCTTGTCACAGCTATTGATATCCTAAAATAATGCGAGAGGGTACTAAAATGTACAGGTACTTTTGAGTTCTTCTGTTGATCTTGTTATATTTTTCTATTTTAAAGATAAAGATAAAGAGACATTTATTCGCAACATTACAATACAAAACAACATTAGGTACATAGAAAATTAAGACGCAGAAACAGTTGCGAATCGGTTCCAACTCAGCATTCACTAGCCGTAAAGCCAGCACAGGTCTTCCGTTGGAACCGCTTGGTGAAGAGACGGAAAGTGACACACTTAACACAAAATAACATAAATTGAAAAACATCAAAATTTCAATCATTTGTTCGTGATTATCTGGAACGAAAATAACAATTACACCCTGTTAACGTTGGCAACACTAAAGAAACAGAAAACAAAAGGCTAGTCTATGGAAATGCAAACACAGCAAGCAAAGCAATATAGGTTACGTAACAATAACAAAAAGTACACACACTAATATGTGTTTCTGTTGAAGATGCGTTGCCCTAGTGCTAGTAACCCTGCCTATTCCCGGTCAGGGCAACAATTAGTGTAATGAGCGCGAATATTAATTTCAGAGTCTTGGATGTCACTACATAGTATACTCGTAAAACAAAGTCGCTTCCCGCTGTCTATCTGTCCCTATGTATGCTTAGATCTTTAAAACTACGCAACGGATTTTGATGCGGTTTTTTTTAATAGATAGAGTTATTTAAGAGGAAGGTTTTTGTGTATAATAAACTCTGCTTTACGTACGGGTGTTACAGAGAACTCACATAAACCGAAGCGAAGCGAGGGCGGGTCGCTAGTATAGTATAAAACAAAGTCGCTTCCCGCTGTTAAAGTAGCAGTATTTTACTAAGGTTATCTAGAATAGATCGCTTTTCAGCGATGAGACCGCCTATTGTTTACTAGTGTTATCACTACATAGTATAAAACAAAGTCGCTTCACGCTGTCTGTCCCTATGTATGGTTAGATCTTTAAAACTACGCAACGGATTTTGATGCGGTTTTTTTCAATAGATAGAGAGATTCAAGAGGAAGGTTTGTAGAGTTCCGCAGTCAAACTACGAACCCATATAGTTTCGCTATGTCCGTCCGTCCGTCCGTCCGTCCATCCGCAGCCTAGCTCAGACTGTTAGTACTAGAAAGTTGTAATTTAGCACGAATATACATATTAGTTACGTCAACAAAATGGTAAAATATTTTTTTTTCAATGTGCCTCCCCTACGCGTAACGTGGGGATGTATGTCGTCATTAGTTCCTGAGATACAGGCGACTAAAGTGTTTATACCTACTAAAAATCATCTAAGACAGTGCCAAATAACTTTAAATAGAAAATGAGTTCACACATGTTGTTTTTTGAGATAGATTTTTTGTCTTCGTCGTAACGGCTTCGGTACCCTACCCTGAGCATGATCCGTCATGCTCTTGCCCGGTTTCATATATTATAATAAATTATGTTTCATGCACGGGTGTTATAGAAAACGCACATAAACCGAAGCAAAGCGAGGGCGGGTCGCTAGTATTTTATATATTTAAGTGTTTATATCGTTGTCTAGTACTCATATGAAATGCCTTGAGCTTAGTTTGGGTGTCAATCGATGTGAGATTGTCCTTTGATATTTGTTTTACCCGGTGCAAGTGTGTATTGGAATAAAGCACTCATGGCACATCGTCGGTGTTTTACGGCGTAACTAACAAATTTATGATAGAGCATAATAAACCTTACTATCATATAACAAAGGTGATTTTGCTTCTGATTAGAAATGTAACTTACGCGGTTTTGCAGTTTCATCAACGACAAGTTTTTTTTTATTGCATAGAGAAGACAAACGAGCACACAGGCCACCTGGTGGTAAGTGGAAACTGTGACCCATAGACATTCGCATTCACAAGACTGCAATGCAATCCTAAGACTGCAATGCGTTGCCGACCCTGAGGACTAAGATGGAATGCCTCTATGCTAGTCATTTCACCGGCTGTTTTATCCCCAAACCGGAACACAACAATGCAAACACTGCTGTTTTGGCGGTAGGTTAATGGATAAGATGGTGGTACCGATCCGGACGGACCCTGCACAAGGTCCTACGACCCGCATTTGACATGCCCCAAAATTATCACTACCTACCTTGTTTGAACCTATTCCCGGGGAATTTCCTCGATCTTCAAAATTTAAACGGGATAAAATTAAATTGACAATTTACATCTTTAGCCTGTTATCAAATATCTAGGACAATACGCAGGATCCGCTTAAAACCCAGAATTCAATATCCTTCCTTTACCCCTCCCTCCGCCGCTTCTCCTTTGAGATACGAGAACAATACAAAATATTTGTTGTTAAAATTAGGTATCTATTTCACTTCTGGGATATGATGCCGACATTTAATCATATTTTATAGAAACCGACAGACTAGCACAAATATTCATAACTGGGGAAAAAAGTACGTTTCCTTTTTGACTTTTTCACTATGCAGGAGATTGGCAAGTTACATTATTAAATATTTATCAAAAATTGAAGAATGCTTTAGTTTTATTATAATGGTTCCATCACTTCTTATCAGTTAAAATTGTCATACAAATAAGTGCGATAATAAAGACAGTTACCACTGACAGATAACAGTTTATTTTCAATTTTTTTTTTATAAGTTTTATGTTATTAAACTTATTAAACAAGTTCTGCCGTCTTAAGCAAAAACGCAGCAATTAAGATAAATCTCTTGTAGTAATATGAACCTTATTATTAGAACGATATAGAATTGAATCTGCTTCGGTGATTGAAATTAAGATACTGTTTATTGGCTTAGGAGGGTAGAACGCGACAATACTTTAGTTTAAAATATGTGTTGATAAAGGTAAAACCGTTTCAAGTAATTAATTCTCCGGATAATTCGATTATTTAATAATTCAGTTCTGTCTTCGCCGTAATACATTTAAATATTGTTCAGCTATGTATCCAATTCATATCTTTCAATCATATTTCTATACTTAGGAGCCTGTCAACATTGCACACCTTTATATTGTACAGTCAGCACTAAAAGTAAAAGGATAGTCAAAGAGTTAAAAAATTACGATACACGATTCTTTTGTCAAGAGAATAAGAGCGTGAATAGATAATTTTGAGTTGTTCGAGTGTGCACCTACTTCTGTTGCTGACTGTACGAGTATTCTCTTTCCCTCGTGGTTTAATACCCGCGCCTCGAACGACCGTGTTTTCCATATCGCAATCAGCATAAAAATGGTACTACCCGCAAAAATACCCACTAGGGCTGCCGCATAAAGTGGAAAATAAATTATTGTGGTATTTTATTGGAATAAGTACATAAACTCATACCTTTATTCCCAGAGTGGGGTAGGTAGAGCTCCAGAATTACCAATAACTCTAAACATTTGTTGATAACTCTGTAACCACACTTTGCACAATTAGGCCATTAAAGTTTACTAGTGTATTAGTGACACGTTGCAAACCCTTCGCTTAACAGTATTAGATGCCTTTATTTCCTTTGTCTCCTCTTACGACGTCTACGGGAAACAAATGAACATAAAAAATGCCCGAGATTAAAATATTCAATATTTTGTTTATAGCATTTTGATTTTCCATCATGCCCGGAGGGTATTAAAGTGTATTCCAATATCAGAATATAATTTTATACTTATATCTAATCAGAATATTGAACATTCAACTTTTATATGTAGTCCAAACACATTTCCATACAAGTAAATGAATAACGTGATAGTCGCAGTTTAAAAAAAAACATAAGATTAAGACTCAAACTTAAGCCTTCACTAAATAACAAAATCAATAATGTTCCTGATTTCCAAAAAAAAAACAAAACTTTAAATAGTAAAGTTAATAAAATTTTACTAACATGGTACAGTTGGCTTTATAAGTACCTATAGGTACTACACACACTTTGACAGATTAGTGCAGCAGCTCAAACATGACGTTAAAAGTTTGAATCTACCTTTATTCTATAATAATGTATGTCTTTAGTTCAAACGTTTCTTCTAATCTTATGTCACCATTTAACAATCTTTTTAATTAATTAATAGTACTTTCGGATTCTGCTAAAGTATGTTTAAATATTGCAGTTGTATAATAAACAGTAATTACTATTGGACGCTGCAACAGAGACACACGAAAACTATCTTCATCTCATGTTCTTTGAGCGGAAGCACATAATGCCATCCCTTTTGATTTCTATGCTGGCGTGGAGTCATAATGTGGCCTCATAAAATTAATTTTATCTTTTTTTACCAGGCGGTGGCAACCCTATCTGGTATTCAATAAGGCGGTCGCGACTGACGTCCTCAGCTATTCCGCAACAGTGTCTTTTGACGATGCACAACTTTTATTGAAATCGACCAACTGTCGAAGACAAAAGGATAAATGGCGTTTCGATACGCAAAACATTTTCAACCGTGTCCATATCAAAATAAGGGTGCTGCAATGAAACACTTGTGGCAGATACGCCTTTATTGAAAAGAGACAAGTTGAAAATTTTATTTTATTTCTTGCTCTACGAAACTAAACCTTACCTCAATCACTCTAGAAGGGCTAAAAAAATTCTAAGATTAAGTAGCACTAAATAGCTTAACATAGAAAATTTGTTCATACAATGTTTTTTTGACACCGTTTTGTTTTGTTTGTATTAACTAACGGCTTCGGAACCGTACACTGTGCATGGTCCGAATATGCTCTTACCCGGTTTTTAATTCTACATTGTATTAATATTGCTTCTATGTCGTTGTTATGTTAACGAAATGACAGTTTTTAATTTCAAAAGAATAAAAAGCTTTCATGACTTCACCATTATCGAAGCAAGATGGATCATACCAAAGATGTTACTAAACAGTGTTAGTGCCGGATTTTGTAATTTCTATACTAAACGAACTCCGTACGGTGTCTTTGGCATTTCACCTTGAATGAGCATATTTCAGAATGTTTGCACCAGGTGAATCCACTCCTAGACGTGTAAAAGTAAAATAATAAAAATTGAACTTTATACCCGCGCAAATAAGAATGTTTTTATCAGCGGCAAAGAATGGGTGGTATGGCGCTTTGATCATTGGTGTTTACATCATTTTATTATTTTAGATTCGATTGAAGTTTAGATTTGTATTGCGAATGTTTGTTTTAATTTGTTTTTTCTCATATTGACGTGAAATTGAATGTACGAGATCACCTTGAATATAATATAATATGGTTGGTTTCGCGGCGGAATCAGCGGAGACCCTCAAAAGGCGCAAATACAGCCAACTTGATAGAAGTTACATATTTGAGCCTTTTGGGGTCGAAACTTTAGGCCCGTGGGGACCAGGAGCACAACGTATTTTTGAAGATATGTCAAAGCGCCAGATCGACGCAACCCGTAACCACAATGCTGGCCTGTACTTGACACAAAGATTAAGCATTGCCATTCAACGTGGCAATGCTGGCAGCATTTTAGGAACAATGCCTACTGGTAGCCGGTTACATTAGTGTAGTTTTAAGTAAGTTTGTAAGTTCTTTCGTTGGTTTTTGTTTTGTCTTTGTGTCACAAAGCTTGTAATATGAGTTATTTATTAATTTTTAATCAGTTCTTTGGATATATTTGCTTTTTTTTTACAAGTATACGTAATAGTTAAGTTTGAAGGAAATTACATAAAAACATCTAATTGTTTGAGGAAAAATGCTTAACTTTTTTACCGATTTTCGTCTCATCATCATCTTATTGCCGAAAGACTGCTGGAAATACGCCTTCTCCAAGGATCTTCAGGACGGTCGGTTTTCCCGTGATCTTCACCAGATCGTCGGTCTACCTTGTGGAATGTCTTCTTCGCTTTCCGGACGGGCTCGCTTTCTGATTTTATTTCGATTACCTATCTCTCAAAAATATTCATATCGGTGCCCTTGACCCTAGAGATACATAAAGAACCAACGTAACTCATTTTCGTTATCAATTATTTATGATTTGGAGAACAAACGAGGAGAAACGTATATTATACCGTCAACAGAATCCCATGAATTTATTCATTGATCCCAAAACTGATGGAATAAGTAGCCTAATATAAGTTACATAGAGCCAACTATTTGTCCGAAAACTTTTCGTCGACCGCGCCAGACAGGTTGTTGACCTGATATCTGTTTTGTTTCCAAAGAGGGGTATCACTATTATTATATTTTTTCCAAATTTTGTAGACGTACCGACTCTCGTTACTTTTACCTTAGTCTCTAAACCTGGGGCCCTAAAATGGCTACTTTTGTCGCGTGGCAAATGTTTGGATAAAGCATCCGTCACCATCTGACACGTAAATAAGTAAGAGAGTGACGGATGCTTTTTCCACATTTGACACGCGACATAGACGCAGTTATTTCCACGCCTTAAAAATTGTCTAATCACTGAAAATGGCAATAATCCTCCATTCACAAACACCGCGATTGGATGTTTAGGGGTTTCCAAAGTAAATAAAAAATGAGCTTTAGTCCCGATGTGCAGAGACTAATGTAACATGTTAAGAGCATAAGAAGTGAATATAATGCTCAGGCCATCTTATTAACTGATCAATGTACCTAAGACTTTTTATAGCCACCTAGCGACCCGCCCTCGCTTTGCTTCGGTTTATATCAGTTTTCTGTAACACCCGTACAAAAAAGAGAATTTATTATACTTAAAAACCTTCCTCTTGACTCACTCTACCTATTAAAAAAAAACGCATCAAAATCCGTTGCGGAGATTTTTTAAGATTTAAGCATACATAGGGACAGACAGACAGCGGGAAGCTACTTTGTTTTATACTATGTAGTGATGATAAACCGGCTAGCCTGGAAAAGACAAAGGTATAGATGAATTAACGAGAGCGTGGAATTGCATATGTAGTGGTATGGTGTGTGTATAGGCAAGAGAAACAGAGAGAGAAATACTTAAATACTTCTCTCTCTCTTTCTCTTGCCTATAAACACACAATACCACTACATACTTGCGGGTGGTAGGACCTTGTGCAGGGTCCGTCCGGATCGCTACCACCGTCTTATCCATTAACCTACCGTCAAAGAGCAGTATTTGCATTGTTGTGTTCCGGTTTGGGGATAAGACAGCCGGTGAAATGACTAGCATAGAGGCATTCCATCTTAGTCCTCAGGGTTGGCAACGCATTTGCAGTCTTAGGATTGCTCTGCAGTCTTGTGAATGCGAATGTCTATGGTTTACAGTTTCCACTTATCATCAGGTGGCCTGTGTGCTCGTTTGTCATCTCCATGCCATAAAAAAAAAACTATACGAATTATCCCGGAAAAATAACACGTTCGCAATAAATAAAATAAGTGTTCATTAGATACACCCCAAAGACGTACAGACGGACGGACAGCGGATGCTTAGTAAAACGGTCCCATTATACGATTGTTAGAGAGAAACAATAAAAACTTATTGCAGGATCCATATTTCAACCCTTAAAATACATTTGATTAATTTGTATGGTAAAAGAAAGTAGAGTTTCAATAAGTATTATATGAAAATTCCCGCGTTTTCAATGAAATTGGAGAACACAGCAAATTGATATCGCAATTTATCATTTAAGAATGTAAATTTAGAATAAATCAAGAGAAGCATTTTGATTTTCAATATTCCATTTCGATGCGAAATTGCTACGTATTCACTAATAAATATCTTACAAGGAAAACGAAATTTTAATCGTGAACGGAGTGAAATATAATATTTTATTTTGCAGCACGATATTGTTGGCTTGAGGCAAACTTGGTATAATTTTAAATGAAATTGATAACCGGATTATTAGAAATTGGGTGTTAAACGTTAAAAATGCAAAGTTCATTTGTATTATAAATAAATAAATTGAACTAAAAATAAATTACTCATTTCCAAAATCTTCATACTCTTAGAATTCCGTTTTTCCCAAGTAATTTAAGTCAGCTTTACAGTTGGCAAAACAAAAAAAAAATCGATCACGATCGTTTTTAACGATAGCAGCGGGACCCTCCTTATGTAACTCAGTGGAGTAACTATACTCGATCAAGAAACTCATTTACCTTCTGGTACAGTCAACCAATTTGATTCCTAGGCCACTATGGACTTTGTCAACGTGACGTTGTAAACCAAATCATAGGGAGTCTCTTACGTTTTGGTTGACAACGTCACTTTAACATAGTCCAAAGTGGCCTAGAAATCAAATTGGTTGACTGTACGACGTTGAGGATCAACAATGGTTACAATTTCTTGTTCGAATTTCATAGACGCACTTTATGTCAGATTCTAAAGTTTTGTGAATGCAGTTCATTTTACGGTGAGCGTAAAGGACAGAGCTATAGTAGTTATATAGCTGTGTCCTTTTCTCTCAGCGTAAACAGAACTGTATACCTATGTCATAATAACCCCCCTGACCGGAATAATCCAACACTCAGACCGATAAAACAAATCTTAACTTTAGGGTCAACCCTTCAGACGGACATCACTTAGAGATGAAAGCATTTCTAGGTTTTATACATTTTTAAACGCGCGTGGGTTAAAAAGGGGACATATTATGCTAAGTCAGTAGCAAGGATCGGAAATTCGTATCGATATTTACCTAAAGTTGGTAAAATCCCGAAAAAAGTTAAGTGAATATGGCGTCGGCTTCTTGAAAATATTATTTTAATAATATAAGTTCCGGGATTCCGGGATTGTACAAAACGTTAATTTTAATTATTTTACATTTAGGATAAAACGTTTCGTCAATTTGCTCCTTGGACTTCGTTAGGTTAGGTTAGATGAGTTACCGGTAAATTAAATAACATTGTTGGTAATTCTTTATATAGAAAATAACTTCAAAAATGGTGAATGTAAATACTTAATTATGAATGTATGATGGCGTAATTTATTTATTCCGAAATCCCGGGAATTTTATTAATAAATTAATATTGAGTCCGCCTCCATACAACTGGATAAAAACGCCGCCGCCAAAGATTAGGTAAATATCGATCCGAATTTCCGATCCTTGGTCAGTAGTATTCAGAAATCTCTACCGAAGTAATCATAACACCTATGTATCTGTTCGATTGATGTATTGAGCTTGACCATTTTAACTTGAAAATGTTAAGCGTTGAAATGAATCACAAACAAAAACATCGATACGTATCGTACTCGATGTTATACAAGCAAACTTTAATGTTCCGACTAATACTTGCTTTCGATCAATCTGTAACCGACACTAGATTCTGTTAGTTCTGCGCGTGCGTCACTCCGTACACACATAGCTTTCGTTTGAGCGGCTTGTTTGATCACCATAAAGGCTGGCACACACAAAACGCGACGTATTTGCGACGTACACACACGCGACCGCATTATTATAATTCAAATTAATTCGCGACACGTGTAGGTACATGTATACACGCGTTCCTGTAATAGACTGATTTAATAAGTTGTACGATACATTGTGCCTGAGAGCGAGCAAAATGGAGAGCTCGCTTTGAGCTACACCAACAAGGGCATAGCTCTTAAATAAGAAGAAGAGAGGAGACACGAAACATAATATTTATTTATATATAAATAAATAAATAAATAAATAAATATAAGGGGACAATCTCACACCAATTGACCTAGTCCCAAACTAAGCTCTAGGCTTGTACTGTGGGTACTAGACAACGATATAAATACGTATATAGAGAAATATATACTTAAATACATTAGAAAACATCCATGACTCAGGAACAAATATTCGCGCTCATCACACAAATATCTGCCCTATACCCATATACCCTTATTCGAACCCAGGAGCGCTAGCTTCGTAGGCAGGGTCACTACCCACTTGGCCAGCGCGTCGTCAAATTCATTTGTCATTTAATTTGGTTGTCTTGCATTGGCATAGGCAAGTACGAGTATGAAAATGGTTTATTTATTTATTTGCTTTTGTTACGAGTGAGATTCGACGTTTTCTAGCTTAAAATGCGTATGATATTTTGATTTTATGTTCATAGTTTTATATAATGCTAGGTTAAGTGTTATAATTGCCAACCGAAATATTTAAAAATATTTATACACTATTTAGTATCTTGCGGCGTTTCTTCTCAGCAATGGTCTCGCCTTGGGAAGCGCTCGTAGATTTGTGACGTGTAAAAGTGCCCGTACGGCTTACTTATAGAAAAAAACATCTTTTATCTTTATCTTAATTACAAAACGCGATTTGTAACAAAACATGTATTTCCTCTAGATTTAGACATCGTCTTCAAGACGTGTCGCGTTGCAGTTTCGCATCGTATTGCTGGCTGTGTGTATATGCCTTATGGGTGGAGGGCTTAGTTTTGATGTTGTGCGAAGGATGGAGTTGTATACCCTACAGTGTACACGATTGGAAACCTGATATATATAAATGTTACGACAAAATTAGAGTCCTCCAGTAATGCTAGCTTGTTAAGGGGTTTGTGTTATAAAATCATTTCCATATTATCCATCCTTATCTAAGTACATAAGTACTAAGTCTAAGTACATAAGTAGTAGTAAGTTTAAGTACATAAGTAGTAAGTAGTATCTTTGCCTGTTGAAACTGATTAGAAATGGGCCCTGCAACACAGAGAAAAACCATTGTTATGCCTTAAGTTAAGTTTATTCTGAAAAAACATTTTGATTCTTTTTTTAAACATACAAAGGCTTTAAAGTAACCAGCGTTTTCCAAAACTGGCTCACTTTGGATACACAACAAATAGGGACAGCGATGTATTAGAATTGTCTTGGTTAGTGAGATGTACGGTCACGAGTGTTAATTTGGGACCCATTTCAAGAAAAATATGCTTGAAGTCGTCAGTGTCATTAGAGGTGTCAAGTCATTTGTAACTCTTAGGAAACTCAACCTTATTATTGTAGAATGTCAGACTTTGGACCTAAGGTGGGTACCAAATTAAATCTCGTGACTGTATGTGTGTATGTGAAATAAAAAGTTACCATTCTTGCTCTAAAACTTAGCTATGCTATTGAAACTTTTTATATTTAACGAATAGCCAGCTTTGTTTATTTAATTTGATCTCAGGTATAATAATATCATTTTTTCAACATATCAGTGTCGAGATAGAGTGAAAAGAATCGACCTTGAGACATTAATTAAAGCTGTGCATGCGTATGCACATTTTGTTGTCATTAACGAATTATAATGAAGTTTTGTTTGTTTCAGTTTGACCGCGGGATGACCGCAGCTTTTTCGGTAATTATTGCAATACGTTTCATTTTCCTGATAAAAAATCATACAACAAACGTTTTTAGAGATAACTAGCTGTACCTTGCGCGCGTTGCTGCGTCGTACCAACTCAGAAACCTTCGTAGACTCATGCACAACACTTTGCTGAAAATCATCACATGATCAAATGCATAGTTTACGATTCTATAAAGGACATACAGACATTTTTATATATGTATAGAATAATAGTACCTACGGTGCCCTTTGTTTGCGAGTGCAACTCAAACTTGGCCGGTTTTTAAAGACTTATTCAATGATATCCTACTTGTCATAGTTAGTTGACTTTATTGTTTCCTTTTTAGGGTTCCGTAGTCAAACTACGAACCGGGTTCGCCGTGTCCGTCCGTTCATACATGTTGTTTTTTGAGATATTTTTTTGTGTTTCTCGTAACGGCTTCGGAACCCTACACGGAGCATGGTCCGACATGCTCCGATTTTTCACAATATGGCATCTAGTTGACGTCATATAGAATTTTGACTACTGTCATATTTTTAGTGAAACACAATATTAAGACAAATCGATTGACATAAGAATAATCAAAATCGGGCCACGCATTTAGTTCCTAGAGCACCACAAAGGAACAAACATACAAATAGACATATAACAGCTGATAAACACATTACGCTCCTCCTTCGATAGTCGGGTAAAAAAGAACAAGTTAAATCTCAAGTGAAAATCGGTTTAAGTCTAGTATATTCCGTTCAAGTACCTATAATACCCTTTTTTATTTCGAGTTAACTCAACTTGTACCCCTTTTTATTAGGACCCCAGAAATTACCTCTAGAATGTTCTAAGTACAGTCAAGGACTTTAATTGTTAAGCCACTATGGAACCCTGTCATAATGACAGCATCAAACCATATGAAAGAAATTACGCTATATTTTTTTTTTATTATTCTTTATTTTACTTTTATTATTATATATTTTTATTTTTATTTTCTGTCTTTCGTTGTAAGAATTTGTATCGTACTAACCTTATAGTTCTTAAGTATTTTGTATAACTAACACAAGTATGGATCGATGGTATGATCTGAAATAAATGATTTCAATTTCAATTTCAATTTTCAATTAATGATCTAGTGGCTTAACAATTAAAGTCCTTGACTGTACGACACTAAGTTGTATATGTGCACACAATTTTAAAAACATGATATTATACAAGTCTATTAAAGCTTCTTGCAAAGCTTTATTAAAATTAATTTTAATTTCCTGCTAGCTGCTTTAAAATAAATGAAAATACATTTTTATAAGCCCGTGACCTTTCAGGCTGCTCAGGAGTGGAGAATAAAACACAATATTTAGCTTTAATAGACGCTAGCCAGACGTTACGCCTCTTATAAACAGTATCCCTAAAGATTACGTCTCGCTAAGAAAATATTAAAATCTCTTACATTATAATTCACATAACTTGTAAATAACTCATGGCAACTGTGGACGTCTTATGCCCGGTTCCTATATTCAAGAAACGAATCGTTTTCCTTACGTCTCGTTAAAATTTGACACATTTTGTACGTAGCAAATGTCAAATTTTAACGAGACGTAAGGAAAACAATTCATTTCTTGAATATAGGAACCGGGCATTAGAGAAGTTAGTGTGTCAAATAATCTCGCTTGGTCGTTGGAAAAACACCTTTAGAACCCAAACAAACAATCATATTATATTCTTCATGTCTATTGCTATAATAGAAAATTAATATTGCATCGGAACATTATATCTTAAACATTTGTCTTGAATTTAGTTTGACTGATTTAAGGTAAAGCCAGTATAGTCCCTTACCATGAGTTACAATTACCGTACTCGCTAGCGGGTCGAATGCTCTGTCCCGCGCAGACATCGCAGTATTGTTATAGAGTGCGAAGGACAGAGCATTCGACAGTATAGCGAGTACAGTAATTGTAACTCATGGTAAGGGTACTGTACTGGCTTTACCTAAAATCAGTCAGACTAAATTCAAGACAAACTATGTTTAAGATATAATGTTCCGATGCAATATTAATTTTCTATTATAGACACGAAGAACATTTGAATTCATGTATAATTTTTATCGCTGAAAATCGGTGTAACTGGACAAGTAACAAAAAAACACGGTTACGTTCCAATTCCAACACTTACATTGAAGTAACGCTTACGTGAAGACTTCTGCAACAAAACTAGAATACTTATACAATAAGCTTATCGAATAATTTTGAAATAAGTACTACAAACGGGAATCGTATGCACGAAGACGTCTTTTGTACAACTCTAGACGTCGAGAGTCCTTGTAATAACCTGCATGCTCCTTGAACTCATATTAGAACGATATTCAAAGGAATATCGTCATGGCTTTGAAAAAATCTCGTATATCATATATCGTGATTTACGGTTTTAAACCTATATATAAATATTCAAACTCATATCTCGTAATATTTGATACTAGTTATTTTCCAAAGTAGTAACGATATTGTGACTCTTGTAAGTTCCAACATTCAATTGAATGGCATATTAGAGTAGGTACTTATTGAACTAGGGTATTATAGTAACTAAATGTGTCAGAAGAACGAAAGTTTAGTGTAGGTAAATTGCCTTATGTAGGTAGTCTGTAAACAAGCCTTTACGTTGTGTTTCCTTACAAGAATGTGCGTGTAAAATACTGTATGGCTTTTCTAGTTGTTTATTTTTAAGGGGCAAAAAAATATAAGTTGAGAGCCGACGACATCAGTGGATATGACTACAATTGATATAAAAAAAAAGAGAAGTTCACTGCAAAAAAAGTAATAGAATGTTATTGTTGAAGTAAATAATTATATTTTTTTCTTGATTATGTATTTTCAGTACATTTCTTTTACAGTTCACTATCTAATATAATAATGACCTCTCCACACTTACAGACATAACAGGAGCGAATTCGTAAAGTGCTACTTCAGTCTTTGTTAACATAAAAAATATGTACTGATTTATTACAAAATATGCGTATATTTTCAGACACAGATAGTACTCTAAATTTAATAAAAGTCTTATCCATCTTGTATTGCATTTGCATTCCGACGTTCGAAAATAAGATGGTTTATAGCAAGGCTTGATCAAAATTGTTTGGGCAGTTTTAGAGTTATCTGTTAGGAAAGTAGAGACTTTAAAGCTAACGTCACCTTTAGGATGATGACATAAAGTTCAGATTCAGTCACTTAAGTATACCTTTGGTATACCTAATAGTTTATGTTATACAGAAAGAGGGAGTGCAGTTTCCCGACCGGACACTACTTGGCGGTGCACATCCGTGCCCGTTAGCAATTAAACATGGCCGACCGTCTTCCCGGCGGACTTTTAGAATGTTACTTATGTATACTATTTAAATAGGAATTACGACATTGTAATTTATCTATTCTAGAAGGCTCAGAATAGGGAAGAATGCAAATTACTCCGCCGACATAGCATACATAGCGGCATAGTTCTCAACCCTTAAATGCATAGCGTTTCGAAAATCGAACGCTTCTTTAAAGTTCATTTCCAAATTTGAATTTTGACAACGCTACAACTTACTGCATAAATTCTAAGATTGAAATTTGCCTAAAATGTATGTTTGAAATTGAACTTTAAAATATACGATGTAAATATACATCATTATTCATTTAAGGGTTAAGTTAATGATGGTGGTGATTGAGATGTCCTTAGGCAAGACCAGACCGCTTATTACATTACTTACTCCAATAAAGTCAATATATATGTTATACATACATACTTACCTACAGAATTACGTATAACTTTAAAAACTTGTTGTTCATTCTCTAACCACATTTTGCACAAATAGGCTAAGAGGTTTACCCGGGTGGATCAACTTTTTGCTGTTGTTATTCTGTCCCCTGTCTCCTGGACATCTGCAAAAGAGTTTCTTAGAAAAAATATTATAATATTTATACAAAGACAAGTTGATTGACCCATCCGCGTATTAGTGACAAGTTGCAAGCCCATCGCCTAAGGCGGACTTGCGCGGACCAGAGTTAGCCCTTAACCCAGAGTTAAGCGTCTACTTTTGTACGTGGTTTGCCGCCTAACCTCGGGTTAAGACGCTAACTCTCGCTAACTCCACGCAAGAGGGCCTAACAGTACTACAAGCCTACATTCCTTTAGTCTTCTCTTACGACATCCACGAGAAGACATAGAGTGGGTCTATTCAAACCCGGCAATCACACGGACGATATTAATTAAAATTATATTAAATGGTGCTTTATTAAACAACAGACTTTTTGTCTGTAAAAAAAAGTTGAATCTACAAAATATATGATAATTTGATAATGAAAAACTCGTGTTTGTGTACACCAGAGCTTACGAATGGATGCATGAACAGGTTCTAAATATCTCAACCACCTGGTTTTCTCAAATAATAATGTGTATTTCGTAAGCACTTCGTATTGAAAACACGTAAAGCACTGGCGTAAAAATATGTAAAGAATTAAAGTGTCTAAGAATTCATAAAGTATGAAAGTCAGGTAATGTAAGCCGTTAAACCAGCACGAGACAAAGGTTGTTCTACAACTCAGCCAAATTATACAAACGCCATGTAATCATTTGAACTAGGGCAAACAAAACAACAGAAGGGCCCCAAGCCATTAATTACACGTTGTATAA
Organism: Acleris laterana; assembly: GCA_963966035.1. Classification (NCBI taxonomy): domain Eukaryota; kingdom Metazoa; phylum Arthropoda; class Insecta; order Lepidoptera; family Tortricidae; genus Acleris; species Acleris laterana. Next base: position 19,113,524 of record OZ014444.1, read on the forward strand.
TAATGATGGGTTCGGGCACGCAAGCTCTACTAATTACACTAGACGTGAAAAATGATAAACGGCTTGTACAATAAGCAGGGAAGGTTACTGAAGAGCTTTTAAATCAAAACTTTGTCATAGTATAAAAATAACAGTAGGAGCGAGCCACCATATGCAACAGTCAGGGGTGTTATTCTATTAAAAACGGCGTTCGGCCGGTTGAACGAGTGGACGCGGCGAACCGATAAGTTTAGGTAAGAATAAGAATAAGAATGTTTGTTTGCTGGAATGTAGTGAAATGATGCAGGTGGAAAACATTAGATGTGCGTACATTCTACTTAAAAAAACATGCAAAATTTGTATCTTATAGCTAAATACGTTTGAAAAGTACATTCTTTTAAATTAGTAGTCTCCTCAGAGCGCACAAAACACACTTTACCACGTGCATTCTCAATTACAATTGAGCAGATTTACATTCGCCTTTTTAACGTTAGTTAGATAGTTTTTAATCGATGATAAAAGCAGTTTTATTTACGGATATTACACATAAACCTGAGGGAAGCGCGGGCGGATCGCTAGTCTACACTGATATTATAAAGAGGAAAGATTGGATTGTTTGTTTGCATTAAATAGGCTTCGAAACTACTGGACTGAGTTAAGAAATTCTGATGAACATGAGCTATGTTATATTCTTCTGCACGGATGGAGACGCGGGACACAGCTTGTATAAAGCGATGCACATAATATCGACGCAACAATGTTCTCACGCAAAAATGTTGTGAAACTTGAGGGCTGGAGATGTCTTACCTTTATATTTATACTATGACTTCGGGTGCTTGCTACCGGGATTAATCAAAAGAAGCTAACGAAGCTCTGATAATTAGATTTTAGGAGTAATTCCTAGATTTTATCTTTAGTACGCCCTGGATTAGGTATACAGTATTCATTGACTAAATTATTAGAAACAGTCAAGAACATGGAAAACGAGACCCTATTACAAAGATTCCCCTGTCCATCCGTCTGTCTGTCTGTCCGTCACCAGGCTGTATCTCATGAACCGTGATAGCTAGACGCTATAACGAAAAATCCAAAAAACCAAATAAAATAAATATTTTAGGGGGCGTCCCATACAACAAACGTGATTTTTTGCGGTTTTTTTGCTCGATATTAATAACGGCAACAGTCTATGCTTGAAATATTCACATAATTTTTTGTTGTATATTCACTTTAGAAATACTGGAAAAGGGCCGAATCTTAAGTACCCGAAACCGACGTGCGTGCATGACTCGATGTATGAATGTGGAAGAAGCGAAAGAAATTTGTCAAGATCGTAGCAAGTGGAAAGAAGTGGTCTCTGCCTACCCCTCTGGGAAACAGGCGTGATTTAATGTATGTATGTCACTTTAGAAATAAATAATTGAATTAAAATAAAATAAATATTTAAGGGAGGCACCCATAAAACAAACGTGATATTTTTGCCGTTTTTTGCTAATTTTGTACAGATGGAATCCTCCGTGCGCGAGTCTGACTCGCAATTGTCCGATTTTTTAATAATAGTCTTTGGTGTTGTTTTGCAAAGCCTTAGTCCATAGATGAGAGTTATAAAATAACACTCCATTGTTATAGTACACATGTTGTGATCTGATCTACGCTTTATAGCGCAGCCTTAGTATTGTGGGCGCCTTTATAGCAATAGATAAATCAAAACATCCATCACTCTCGCACTTGCATACTGGTCTGAAAGAGACAGATGTTTTATTTACGTTTATATACATCGATATACACGACCACACATGATTTGTATGAAGACTTCTAGCTTTCAAATAGTTTATGTACTTATCAGTTTTTTGTTTTACTTTAGATTGTAAATATGAGCCTTGTTGCTTAAAAAAAAGGTATTTTATTATGTTACTAGCCCGCTTGCTTCTGCCCGCGACTTCGTCCGCGTAGATTTCGATTTTCATAATTCCCTCGGGAACTTTTAAACTTTCCGGGATGTACAGTAGTCTATGTGTTAATACAAGGTATTAGCTATGTCTATTCTAAATTTCATCCAAATCCGTCCAGCCATTGCAGCGTCGGGCAGTAACAAACACACACAAAACCTTTCGCATTTATAATATTAGTTGGATTAGTAGGTGACCAGACGGGTATTTGATACACACACGCATAAGAAAACAAACCAGACCAAACACCGCGACAAGGTAAATACCTCGTGTATTATAAAGCGTGTTGCCAAAACAGGGTCTCAGGGTCTCAGGTCCCACTTCAGATGGCCTGAGTGCTCACGTGCCTTCTTCTTGCCATAAAAAAAACATCGAGTAAAAGAGTTTGCGACATTTATGAAAATAAAAATTAAGAGAAGTCATTAATTACATTATTGAAGTTAAGAAAAAGCTGAAAATGCTACATTGATTTCGTTTATTTTGCATAGCATAGCATAGTTGTCTGCTGCGCTAAAATAACATCAATTCAGAAATCGCGCGACAGCTATAGATGTATCGAAAACGTATTAATCAAGTACCTAGCCGCCAGTATCTTCTCTACAACACCAATTGTACAATATAAATAACACTTTATCGGTAATTTCGCTCTACGCTGTTTACGTTAAAATAACACCATGTAGTTTGAGGCAGCTCTGTGCTATAATACAGACATAAAGGAGTTATATTTAGGTGTTGATATTCAGATGAAACATCGGCGTTTTATTCGCGGGTAGAAACACCATTAACGCGGTAAACAAACATGGCGGATGACGCGCGGCGGGAACTTAGAAGTTAATGCGCCCATCATTTATATTATAACAAATAAACTGTAATAGGCCAATGCTACTCGCTCGATATTTATCGTGATACTAGCGACCCGCCCTCGCTTCGCTTCGGGTTATGTGAGTATGATATATAGCCTTCTTCGGTAAATGAGTTATCTAACACTGAAATAATTTTTCAATTCGGACCAGTAGTTCCTGAGATTAGCGCGTTCAAGCAAACAAACAAACAAACTCTTCAGCTTTATAATATTAGAATAGATTTGGATCGTCGATAAATATCGATTAGAGACTAGACGCTCGATGCGATACTTGAAACAAATCGTGGATTTTTGGATATCTAGAAATCCACGATACGTGATACGCTTAACTACACACTCGATAAATATCGTGATCCTGGACTACGATTCAAATATCGTATCGTATGGTGTATACCAAACTATTACTAGTAAAATATCACGTTAAGTATCGCGATACATGAGCTAATATTATGAGCCAATTAACTTATTTTGATGACTTAAGGTGTTTTTCCACCGGCAACGCAAAACGAGAATTAAAAGTATTCAGAAAAATAATTCCCGCCTTGCGCATTTCTGGTGGGAATGATATTTTAATACAAATTTAAATTCTTGCGCCGCCTGGCGTCGCCGCGCTTCACCAGTAAAAAAGTACTAATACCTTTAATTTATGTTGCATTACAATTAACAATGATATATTAATTTCACCGAAATTTTATGGTTTTACAAACGATTTAAAAGTTTACTATGACATGTACGTATGTAACGTCCACTAAAATATAGGTTGCCCAGGTCAGTCTTTACTACGTCTTTTAGACAAACTCGTGAAATGTCTGGTCATGTCAGGTCAACCTTTTTGATTCCTAGGCCACTATAGACTATATTAAAGTGACGTTTTCAACCAAATCATGAGAAGTTTCTTGCGTTTGGTTTACAACCTTCACCTTAACATAGTCCATAGTGGCCTTGGAATCAAATTGGTTGACTGTAATTAGTACATTGTGTATTAAGGGTGGTAAAGAAAGAATTACAAACGAGAGTCTGTTAGAAGCCCGAAGCCGAAGGCTGAGGGCTTTAATGACTCGAGCTCGACTCACACATTTCCTGGGAGGGTAGGGGGCGCTGCTCGTGAAGTAAACAGTTTCTCCGTAGTTAATTTAAGATTAAAAAGTTAAACTAGCTTAAATTAGGTTGAATAATTGTTTATTTAGAACTTGAACACATAATTCAATTGTGGAAGTGAAATCTAAACTTACCTTGTGCGAAATAAAGTGTAAAGTGAAATTCAAAATCATCCATGTATATGGCATGATAATAATATGTAAACATCAGAATCAGTTACATATTTTATAGATGAAAAGTGTTGAAAACATACATAGGTACCAATAACTAAAGTGCTTATTAAAGTTTTACTAACCAACTCAGTGCAACTTGTCATAAATAAAACATAATCTGTGTTTAATATTAACATTTGGAGTGCTGGCCTATAAATAAATATCACCTCATGTAGGTACATCGATAAAATAAATTTGTTCACGTTAATGAGCAGCGAAGTTACTGACTATTTCGTCCAGTAGCCTATGTGTTATCATGGCCTAATTGAGAGAGACCTCGGCGAGCAGCGTAAGTGTGCGTATGTGCTACGAAGTCGCAGGTTCGCGTCCGCTCCTTACCAATTTAGATTTTTGTATTATTTTAAAGTTTTGAGATGTCGTCGAAGAATAACAAATTTGTTTGCGCAAAGTGTCCTAATGTTATTACAAATAGTGAATACTTGAAATGTTCGCAATGTACGAAACACTTCCATATCGCTTGCACGACTAACGTAAGTTTGCGAAGATTTTTCTTAATGTCTAAAGAAACCAAAACTGATTGGAAATGTCATCTCTGTGTATCTTGCCCTTCTTCTACAAAAAAAGACCGACAGAGTTTGCCGAACACTTCTCAGGGATCAATTATTGATAATATAACCGTTAGAAGAGTTAAAGAATAAAAGAAGATGTATTGACTAAGATTGAAAAGGGCATGCTTCGATGGTTCGGTCATTTGGAAAGGATGGATGAAAGAAGATTGACGAAAGAGATATACACATCGATAGTGAGTGGACGGGTCGGAAGGGGCCGCCCTAGGCGTACTTTTTTGAGTCAAATCGGTGAAATACTGGAAAAGGGCCGAATCTTAAGTACCCGAAACCGACGTGCGTGCATGACTCGATGTATGAATGTGGAAGAAGCGAAAGAAATTTGTCAAGATCGTAGCAAGTGGAAAGAAGTGGTCTCTGCCTACCCCTCTGGGAAACAGGCGTGATTTAATGTATGTATGTATGTATGTAGAAGAGTTAATATACCACAGAAAAAGCGCCTTTCTCTAGATGATTCTTATGAAACGGAATCGGAATTTAACTCTCCATCGTCATTATTGTTGAATGAAACAGCATGCAGCTTGCCTAATATAACAACAGTGGATGACTTAGAAATAACTGATCTTAAGCTGGAAATTAATAGTATGTTGACACAGCTAGCAAGTGCTCATGAGGAAATTGAACGTCTTAACTGTGAAATTATTATTTTGAAAAGAGCGCTAGAGGAGAAACAAAAGAAACTGGACCTTTTTAAAGTATTTCTTACTGAAAAGTCATCGCGAAAATCTACAGCTTTAACAAAACTACATTGTGATGGAAATTCGTTGAACACCCCAATTGTCGATAAAGCAATCATCAAAGGACACAATATTACTCCCCCAGCTAATTGTTCTCCAATCGAAGAGAAACCTAATTCTCAAGTAAATAAAGAAGCTATATTGCCTTTAACGCGAATTAACATCCCAAGTGCCGAGAAAACAAACATTCCTGGTCTTAATGGTAAATGTCCTCTAGCTCTACGTCCTTCAATCGAAGAAAAAGGTTGTTTCACATAAAAAGAAAGAAGAAGAAAACGCATTACCCTCAATGCCCTTTTTAGCCCCTTCTCCCAATTTGCCCACTTTGCCATCAAAAGTATCACCTTCCCAAACTGAACGGGTGCAACAGATTAGAAGAAGAAGAATAATTATTTTTTCAGATGAAAACTGTGCTAATATAAGAAGATATCTTCAGAATCACCTAAGGGATTCTTTTGTGGTCACTTCTTTTTATAAATCTCAGGCATCTACCGATATGTTATTGGAATGCTGCCTGAGCTTATGTAAAGACTTTACTAAGTCGGACTATGTTATTATAATGTGCGGTAATAACGATAAAAGTTTAATGAAGTTGCAGTCCGTGCTGTACAGCAAACTAGTTAATTTAACCCATACAAATGTATTGCTAACTGACATGTTTTGTAACAATGGATTGATTAGTGATATTCATAAAAGAGAAATAAGGGAAATGTTTCAATTAATGTGCAAAGAATTTAAATTTCATACAACCTTAGTAAAGGATTATAGGCATAAACAAATTACGTATAAATCGCACAAGTTGTTGCTAGCAGAGCTGCTACTGAAACATGTCTTGCGTTTAAATTATAAATACAGTTACTATAATTTCGCGGACCGCCAAACAGAGGTAACCACAACTACTAACCTTGTAATGAAGGTGTGTGCTGCAACTCAAACAGAATGGCAACCAGAAGTTGACCCACCTTCAGTACAAGCTAGTTCAGAAGTAAAATCCGATTTTTTTCGTAAGTAAGAGCGGTACTTTTAATATGTTTCATCAGAATGTGCAAGGTTTACGGTCTAAGATAAGCCAAGTCGAAATATTAGTGGATGCGGCACACATTGATATTTTATGCTTTACAGAAACTTTCTTGAAAAATAATGAACCCTTAACGCTGCAAATCGATGATTATAAAATAGCTTCATATTTCTGCAGGGAACGTAAAACAAGAGGTGGCGTTTGTATTTACGTTAAAAAATCATTGAATTATGTCAATTTAGAATGGATTGAAAAAATGTCAATCGAAATACATTTCGAGGTGTGTGGTATTTTGATTTCGGAGTTAAATTTTATACTGGTGTGCATTTACAGAACCTCCGACAGTGATCTTGAACTTTTTATTGAACAATTTGAGCTCCTGTTATGTAAATTAATGTACCGAGCTCGGAATTTAAAACGGAAAGTGTTCATCGCAGGTGATTTCAACATAAACATTATGAATGACGACAATGCATCTATAATGTTTATGTCGACATTGGCAAAGTTTAATCTACGCCCAACTATTCATGAACCCACCAGAATTAACGAATCAGAGTCAGTCGTGTATTGATAACTTTTTAACTAACCAACGCCAGTACACCGCTGACGTCGTGGATTTAGGGATATCGGACCATACAGGGCAAATAATTAAAGTACCCACTAGTTTAAGTTTTCATGAAAAGTATTGGTATGTCAAAATAAGGAGAATAGATACTTACTTAGAAATATTTGTTAAATACTTATCCCAAATTAATTTTGCTAGTGTGTATCAATACTCAGATACCAATTCAGCTTATGAAAATTTTATAACTTCATTTAAATTAATTTACGACCTATGTATACCTCTCGAAAAAATCAAAATTACACATACGAGAAAACCCAATTGGAAAACTACAGGTATAAAAAAAGCTAGCCAAACTAAACGTAAAATGCATCAAGAGTTAATAAAATGTAAAAATAATTATAATATACCCAAATATAAAAAATATTGCAAAATTTTAAAAAAAGTTATTAGGAAGTCAAAAATCATATCAAATGATACATTCATAAATAATTGTAGTAATAAATCAAAAGCCACATGGGGTCTTATAAAAAAACACACGACCACAACTAATACAATTACAACTTCTATTGAAAACATTAAAAAAGATGGTAATACTATATCTGATCCGATTCAAATAGCAAGTGCCTTAAACAATTTTTTTATAAATCAGAATATTACTAATGCTTCGTGTTCGTCTGAATATACATTAATTGCAGAAAAAGTTAGCAAAAGCATTTTTATGTACCCAATTGACGCTTGTGAACTTAGAAAGATTATTAAATGTCTCAAAAACAAGACGAGTTCAGGGCACGATGAGGTACCAATGCGACTCATTAAAGCATGCATTGATCACATTATTAACCCTCTGGTTTATATAATAAATCTTACTTTAGAGACTGGAGTATTTCCTGAGGACCTTAAAAAAGCAATCATTAAACCGCTGCACAAAAAAGGATCTAAAGATGAGATGAACATTACAGACCTATTGCCTTGCTGCCAAGTTTTTCAAACATTTTTGAAAAAGTTATTTATTCTAGATTAATACATTTTATAAAATCGAATGATGTTTTAAATCCAAACCAATTTGGATTCCAGAAAGGAAAATCCACTACTCTCGCCATATTTAAAATCTTTAAAAATATATGGGATAACATTAATGAAAAAAAACTTTGCGTCTCTCTTTTCCTGGATATGTCCAAGGCATTTGACTGTGTATTACATGACGTTCTCCTACGGCAGTTAGAAAACATTGGCGTAAGAGGACACATTTTAGATCTATTTAAAAGTTATTTATCGAATAGGAAGCAAGCTACAGTAATCGTTAAATATTGTAGAGAAAATAAAACTGTGGAGCACGTAAATTCAGAGTTTGAGGTGGTTCCTATAGGAGTTCCCCAGGGAAGTGTCTTGGGGCCTCTTTCGTTCTTGGTCTATATTAATGAGCTTCCGATGGCGATCAAAAATCTATGCGTATTATTTGCTGACGATGCAACTTTATTATTTACAGGAGAAAAGTCGTCGGCTCCCACTTTAGAACAAAACATTAACCATACACTTAAAAAGGTGGTAGAGTGGCTACGTAAAATTAATCTTAGTGTAAATTTAAGTAAAACTAAACTGTTACAAATTAGAAACTATAGAACGCCTCCCATTCAAATAAATGTAAAAGAAGCCGATGTATCTTTGGAGGAAGTAAGTAATATGAGCTTCTTAGGTGTGACAATCGATACTCATTTAAATTGGAAGGCTCATATTACAAAGATAAATAAAATTATTTCTAGTAACTGCTACGCCTTGTCTTTATTATCTGGAGCTTGTTCTGAAAACATTACTAGAAATGCGTACTTTGGAAACGTGTACCCATTGCTAACCTACGGTATTATTTACTGGGGTAACTCTGTAAATGCTCAATCAACTTTTTTGCTTCAAAAGAGATGTGTACGAACCATATACCGCTTACACGACGGCCAATCACTTCGAAGTATATTTAAAGAGAAACATCTTCTCACTCTTACTGGCGTTTACATATTTGAATTATGTATATTCGTTAAGAGTAATACAAATTACTTTGCAAAAAGATCAAGTTTAAAAGATAATTTACGCATGCAATATAAATTCGACTTGGTGTGTCCTAAATCGAATAACGCAATGTATAGCAAGAGTGCATTTGTTATGGCGATACGTATTTTTAATAGTCTTCCTCAAGAATTAAAAATGCTTGAGGGACATCAATTTAAGGTTAAACTGAAGAAGTGGCTGTATGACAATGTTTTTTATACTTTAAATGATTTTTTTATGTACGCTGACAATTATAAATAGTCACTCCACTTTAGGTTATGTATTTACTCATACATTCATAACATTTTATGTTTTAACTCTAAGCCAAAATGATATTGTATGCCTGGAATGGGCAACTGTTGGAACCATAATATTTTTGTAAACCATCCATTTATACACAGTTCACAATAAATATTTTCTTATTCTTATTCTTATTCTTATTCTTATTCTTTGTATTTCCTTTACCACCCGTGTAACATACAATGTTTTTCATCACAATTGCGAGGAAATGAAATAAAATCAGACAAAAGATCATATTTTTAACTTATTAGCGGCAGACTACATCATTGTCTGTGACACCACAGATGATGTCAAACGTGTTTGGAGTCCGATTCTAGTGACATATGAGATCAATAGTTTATTATGCGAGATTTTTAGGAAATAGTATTCAACTGACATTTAATCTCGAATGAAACTTCATATCGAATGGCACAAGAATTGGGGTCCTGACGTATTGTGATAGTTTGAGTCCACGTATAATATTTAAAAAAAAAAGCTATTACGCACTTTAGTAACGTAATGGTAAAAAAAGGCCCGCGGGTATTATTTTGGATTTACGGTCGATTTTTCTAGCATGTTAGGACACTATTTACGAGCAAGTGTGATGAAAAAATGTATTACAAAATCAATATTAGTTCAAAACACTCTGAGGTTTAATACAGTTGACATAATTACTTAATATTAGTAACAAATACTTATAATAATGTCAAGTCAGCATACCACAGATGTTATGAATGTTTTACATTAATAAAGAATTGTACAAACGTACATACATTAACCCTGAAAACATTCGTGTAAAAATATAAAAAAACTACTTTATTTTTATCGCACTGCAATCTTCTATTTAAAAAAATACTAAATTCAAATAATTTATTTGTTAACAGACTAAACTACGAGTATTCCGTTTCACGATTGATCATTAAATTCATTAACCAGCGAATACTCGTCGCTGATTGGTCTGTCAATCACGTGCCCTCTATTGACGTGACGCGATTGGTCTGCGGCGGAATTTCCCCGAAGGATACCTGCCAGCCGATTATCTGGGATCGTATTCACATATTCGATTGGGACTTAGGGGCCAGTCTAAATACATACGTAGGTGTCCCAGTTGCCGCAACACTAACCAGAAAATCTTCTTTACTTTGGTTGATTCTTGGAGGTACAGAGGAAAACACTAATTGTATAAGTCTCACTTCATATGCTGCTAAAATAGATTAGATTAGATTAGATTTATTTATTTCAATTTTAAAATGTACGTCATTTTTTAAACTAAAATACCACGTATTCACAAAAAGATCATCAGAGTGTATAAGAATAATAATAAAATAATTAACAGCCAAGTCATAATAAAGTGCAAAACTAAAAAAAAAAATGGAACAAAAATTTAAATAATTATTAAATTGGTACAGTTATAAAAAGAGGGAAAATGTGTCTAACTGTCAAAATAATTCATAAAAGCTAGGAAATCTTAGATATAAATTGTCAAATGTCAAATAATTATAATATACAATATTAAAACTTAAAAACAAATTAAATAGGTACCTATGTAATTTATTATATTTTTTCGTTGTATTCCTTTACAGAATACAAAGGTTTTGATAAAAGTAGTTCCTTTAGTCGGCGCGTCCAAATGTGTTGATCGAGGTTTCATTTTTGACAGTGGCAGGTAGGCGCTCGTACGCGGGCTCCTGTCGTGTCCTGGTGTGTGTGTGTGTTGTGTGTGTAGATGAACGCTAGAAAAAAGATAAAAGTCATTTACGTATTCAGTAAGTAGGCCGCACGGGTACTTTTACACGTCAAGAAGAAGGGGTCAAAGTAATTCGTTAAATAAATTCAAGTAAATTTTTTATTTATGGAACTTGTCTTGTATTATACATAAAAATTACGAGTTCAATTAATTTAAGAATATTAATGTTACAAACATAATTATTGTAATCTCATGAAGATTACATTAAATATGTTAATATATTTTTAGACTCTAAAGCTTGTTCCACACGTAGGTATCACAATCACACTACATCGTAGCCACAAAAGCTGTTGGACGGTAATTTCTATGAAAATAAATCATTCTATTCACACGGACCACATTTTACTGTCAGTGGTAACCATATATTTTTTTGACGCAATCACTTTTTGTCGCTGCGATAATGGTGTGGTTGTGGCACGTGTGAAACAAGCCTAAGCTCAAAGTTCAAAATGATGCCTAATTCAATTTTAAAAAAGGTGTTTCCAAAAAAAGCAAGAATTGAAACTCGCTTAAATTGGGCAAGCGCCTTTAGACGTCTGAAAGCCCTGAAGGACTTAATTCTATCAAAGATTGCCTTTTGTAAATACGAAGTTCAATATGAAATGTAAGTGATTTTTCGCGCAAAGCTTTGATACCTAATACTGTTATTAGGTGCTAAAGGTTGAAGCGCGATTCGATTAACTTTGAAGCCATTATTCTAACAGCACTTGGTTTTTTGAAAATAAATGGAGAATGTTTTATGCATACACTTTGATGTTTTAACTTTGGATTAGTTATATTTGCAACTAAAGGTTTACTACCGATGTTAGTTTTATTGACGACGCGATTGCCTAGTTGGTAGTGACCCTGCCTACGAAGCTAGAGGTCCTGGGTTCAAATCCCGGTAACGGCAGATATTTGTGTGACGAACGCAAATATTTGTTCCTGAGTCATGGATGTTTTCTATGTATTTAAGTATATATTTCTCTATACAAGTATTTATATCGTTGTCTAGTACCCATAGTACAAGCCTAGAGCTTAGTTTGGGACTAGGTCAATTGGTGTGACATAATCCCCTGTTTTTTTTTTATACATATATGTTTTACATTTATCGGCTTGAGATAGAGTTCATGTTGGCTAGCGAATTTCTTAACATGTTGTTGCGTGTTCTTTTAAATTCAGTTTTTGCCAATATTTCCCGTTAGAAATACTTGAAATATATTTGCAGTGTACACTAGCTATTTGTAGCTTACTATGAGTGTCATTTTTTTGGTTCAACGACGTTAAAAAAATGTATTCGGGTTTTTAAATCTTGCTATGTAATTGAACTTTTTCGTTTGAATCGAGTTACAATTATTTTCCCTCCCAAACAAGAACAAACAAACAAAATAAGACGTCCGTCTCGGCGGCACGGCTCCGGGGAAATCTTTGATAATTATTGGAGGAAAGGTTCCGCGATGAATACTTAAAATTCAATCATGGCTTTGAATTTAGTTCATTATATTACTACTTTCAATAATTTTAATATGCCGCACCAGTGTGTGGTGGGTATATATCTTTGTGTAACGTTAGGATGAGTTAGTCATTAAAGGATCTTCATAGTGTCAACACGTCTTATAATTGCGCATCGAACCTTTCCCCCCTTTCCCTCCTATCACCACACCTCATGGCGACCCTGCCATGCGCAGGCGCCGGTCGGGCGAAGATCAAGTTACAACAGCGACTGGCGTCCGCGTGATTCGAGAGAAAAAATGGCGGTTACTTACGAGGCAGAGCTTAAACATAGACGTTTCTGTGAGAATATCGACAATTTTGCGTACATTTTATTAATAGTGATACTTTGCGCATTTTGCGTGCTGTTCGTTCTTTGGGCAACCTGCAATCGCCGACGATAATGGGAAAATCATACTCCAAAGTTGAGGAAAAAGAAGTCATTATAGCACAGAATGCTGCAGGGAGCAATAAAAATCAAGCTGATTTGGCGTCAGACTCAAACAACAGCAATACAAATACGATACTGCTATCAACACTAGTATACCTGTATAGGTTTTAATGTTTTATGTCTATACTATTTTTCTGGGCACTAACTGTAATTCCGACTGATTATTCGATAATGCGGTGGATTGGTCAATGCCCTTAAACATACATATACATACTTTCACGCCTGTACAATTATAATCCCATAGTGGGGTAGGTTGAGCTACAAAATTACCTACTACTCTAAAAACTTCTTGATAATTCTTCTATAGCCATCGCGTTAATATCAAGTGTTAGAATTACAACCTATTGCTATTATTAGCCAAGGAAGCCAAAGGTGTACCGCAAGGTAGCATTCTTTGCCCAGATCTTTAAAACCCTAATAACTCCTAATACTAAGTAAAAACAATATTCTGGACAAGAAGGTCAAGTTATGAGACACCCCGTATATGTTACACGGACCTTTTTGTAAGTGGCAGGAAGGCGTATAGATATTGTTGACGTCGTGTGAAATTATATGGAAACTAAATTATATTTATAACAGGGTATACTGTTCTATTTGCATCACTATTTATATTTTGCACACATTTAATTTTGTGAATGACACATAATTTTAATCTAAAAACATCCTGGGAAAATAATTCCCCGCGGATACTAGGAAGCTATTTCAAAATGAAATTTAAATCAGGATAGTTTGTATATACACTAATCCCCGGGGCCATTAGCAGCCTGGAAATAGCCGTTAATGCCCTGTTGTTTTCTGGAATAAAAGACACAGTAAAACTGTAACAAAAGAGCATCGGTAGCCTACTAATGGTGTAATGGTTTTGCGGGTGGTAGGACCTTGTGCAGGGTCCGTCCGGATCGCTACCACCGTCTTATCCATTAACCTACCGCCAAACAGCAGTGTTCGCATTGTTGTGTTCCGGTTTGGGGATAAGACAGCCGGTGAAATGACTAGCATAGAGGCATTCCATCTTAGTCCTCAGGGTTGGCAACGCATTTGCAGTCTTAGGATTGCTCTGCAGTCTTGTGAATGCGAATGTCTATGGGTCACAGTTTCCACTTACCATCAGGTGGCCTATGTGCTCGTTTGTCATCAATTTTTTTTTTTTTTTTTTTTTTTTTTATGGCATAGAGATGACAAACGAGCACACAGGCCACCTGATGGTAAGTGGAAACTGTGACCCATAGACATTCGCATTCACAAGATTTGCAAGATTGATTGATCTATATGCCATAAAAAAAAAAAAAAAAAAAAGTGTTCGCGTGGTATCGGGTTCGGATCGGACTTGGTTTTGTTCGGATCAGACCTAAGGAATATTCGGGGCAAAATTAACTGACAGCTAGGGATTGCCTACATCGATAAACTCAATTGTCGATGCTTTTCCCATTATTAGTGATCGCTCCAAGTTTTGTTTGTAAAAATAAAATTTGATTGAAAGTATGCAATGAAACAAAATAGCAAACTAATTCTGGTTATTCTTTATTTTAAAAGGATTTTTTACCTTCACTCATCATTATCATATATTTTTTCCGTATTGTGAATTTGTCCCATTTAAGTAGGATTGTAAAAATACGACTAGAATTTGTTAGAAGTAAAAACAATAATTATGACGATGATGAGTGAAGATTATAAATCCTTTTAAAATAAAGAATGACCACAATTATGTTGCTATTTTGTTTAATTTGCATACTTTAAAAAACAAACTATTTTTACAATCAAAACTTGGAGCGATCACTAGAATATGGGAAAAGCATCGATAATAAAGTTTATCGACATAGGTAATCCCTAGCTGTCATTTAGTTTTGCCCCGTATTTTCCTAGGTTTTGTTCGGATCATTACCTGTTAGTAAACTACAGTGTTTTTCATAAGGGTCAAATGTAAAATAACTTTTGACTACGGTCTAGTGGCTTGGTAAATATTATCGTTATCGAAAGGCAAAGGATTAACATAAGCTATCAATTATTTATTTGTTTATCGTCAAACACATGCAAGTTTACAGTTCGCAACCAAAACACTTGCACGTTATGAATTAGATTATAATAAGAGATATTGAGATTAGAAATGAAATAGATATAGAAATGTCATTAAATAATTAGTAAAAAATTACACAATTACACTTATCATTTTATCATATATACAGTGTGTTACCAGCACCCAGGCTTTTTTTAAAGTAGGTTAAAATAACGTATATCTGTAACGTAACTATGACATTAATTTAATTAATAAACAACTTTTCAGGCTTTGGTAACTTTCTAACAAAATGTTAATTGCCAGCAATGTAAAGCACAGCAATTTGACAAGTGTAAATGACAGTCGACGGCTACTTTGATATTAAGATCTGCCCCCGTACCACGACATGCCTTGTACCAAGCAACAGCGACACTGATAACAGTGATAACGATGAACACGCAGCACATGCACTACATTAAAAATGGACAGTATCTAAGAAAATTAATTGTGAAGTTATTTTAATTATTTTTTAATTGATAATATTTGCAAACAATTGCTAAAGCAACGTATTATCGGCAGTTTTAATAAATGCCCGCATGCCGGTAACACACTGTACCTATAACAAACATTATTTCGATTCTAAGGTCACAGCTAAGGTAGGGATATGTCAGTTTCATGCATATTATCAGTTTTCTAAAATCGTTTACATTTATGTGAAGTGGACACCACATGTTTCAATTTCAATTCATTTCATCCTCAAATTCAATTCCTCTATTCTGGTCTTTAAAATGTTAATTAAGTATTATTTGAACTCGCCCATCAATACTATCAAAGTCTTTAACAAATCGTATAACCACGTCAGCATTTTAAATCGTTTTAGGTTTTGACGAAGAAACCTCGTCGTGTTGTTCTCATGGTCATTATTTTTAGTTTAATGTTTATTGACCTATTTTTAAGAAACAAAAAATATATAGTTTTAACACTGTATTATTTATTACTTTATTACCTTATTATTAGTTAGTGTAACTTATTTTTGACCATTATCATGTTTTATGATTGAAAACAATACCTTCTGCTAGTTTCTTGCGGCGCATCTTCTACGTAATGATGGTCTTGTCCGAAGCGCTGGTACATTCAATCCATATATTTTACACCTCGTTATAACCACTGTACAGTCCAGCGCGGCTATTGCCTAACGCACTCGCAATCACGATCGGCTTCAGAGTGGAACAATTGTTTTCGTTTTGTATGCAGACCAGCCTTCGATTTTCAAAATGAAACCGATTGCGTTTGCGAGTACGTTAGGCAATACAGGAGACACGGCGGGTGTAAAGGACAGAGCTATGGCAGTTTAAAGATATCCTTTCCTATCAGCGTAAACTAAATTGCTTAGCTATGTTATGATAGAAAACCCCTCTGCACTAATATTAAGTGGTTATAACGGGGCCCTAACAACACGTAAAACGGAAAAGTACACGATTTTCAAAAACTGTCAGTGTGTATGGCATTGAAGACTGACCCTCAGGCAGCTTACGCAAATCCAGTACATTTTCGATGCTATAACGTTCACCGAATGCATCTAGTCTAAGGCCGCAGTCGATTTTAGGATCACGGTCAAGGCGAACTCCAATAATAACAAATGGTTTCTATTGTTGCAGGGCTGTCCACTCCACAGGAGCGCCGGAAACACAATGTAAGTGCCATTCACTCGTTCATTCCCCACATAGGGTTGTCTCTTGTCACACGATACTTTTCTCAAACATGCTCGGAAAGACCGGTTTTCCGATTCAAAGGACGGAAAGTGTCTCATTTTATCCCTAGGAGTAAAAAACCAATTATGAAAACACTTTCCGTCCATGTCCATATTGTTTATTAAAAGTGCTCTCTATTGCATACAAAATCGAAAGGAACATGAAAAAAATCCCGCACACCCAACTTGTGGGTGCAGTGTGGGCCGGCGGCGGCGGCGCGTTGAGCGTGAAACTATCTTCTCTAATACTCTTAGTTTTCAAACAAACACTCTCTCCGAATTTATCATGGGTTTTTAAAAATACTTATTATTATGTATTTGTATCATTTCCTCGCATTATTTGAGAAAAGCATTATGTATGCCGCGGCGGAAACGAGGATTTCCTGACTCGTATTTTAGCAGGCCTCGCTATAATTGCTCGGCCAGCTAACCACCTCGTCAGGAAAACCCTTACTTTCCGCGCCTAGGCAACAATGTACTATTGTATTGAGTTCAAATCATATTGTAGATTTCCGGGAAACGTACTTACTAATAACGAGGTCATGCTGTCCAAGGGATTAATCACGCCTGGTCTCGGTTTCTTTTAACTCAGTAAAATTATTAAATTGTCAACGTTTTCAACGTTTGTAAGGTCTTATTTACTTGACAGTAATAGAAACCAAGTTAAAAACTGTTACACGTCAAAGGCAGGGTTACCAACTTGAATAGGATGAATGTTTTTAGTTTGACTGCTTAAACTTGAAATACCACTAAATAATATATAAAAGAGTTAGAAGCATTTGAAAGTTCAACATATCCATTGTCTATCTTTATAAATATTTAGATGCACTAAAATGAAAATGGCGTTCAAAACACGTTCCGTATTAATTAAGGAGTAGAGGGTTTGTAATCGACTTGCTAAGTGATAGAATTGATAATCCGTTGAAAATTCAAGCGAGTTGCATTTGTCTAAATTACGACAAACCGTTTTCCCTCGCTGTTTCCTTTCTTCTTTTAGTTATGTTGCATGTTGCACTTGCTGTAGAATAATTAGTGTATTGAGTTTTGTGCTGCCCCGAGCAAGCGATTAAATAATTACTTTTCCCGGTAGAAGTGGACTCTGTTCGTACAAGAAAGCAAAAATTCAAGATAATTTGTCAAATTCAATGTTACGATTGCGGTCTGGCGTTTAACTGTCGTAAAACGACTGAGAAACAAGAAAAAAAATGGAACGCTAAGATCATTATGGCGAATGTTATTACATTTTCTTGCTACTATTTATAAGACTTTCGCCAAATTCCTAGTGAATAGGAAGGCCGCAAACTATCATTGAATTTTTACTTACCTTTAGTAAAATACTAGTAAGTCAACTAAATCACACCTCTTTTGTCATTAGGTAAAACTGCACCACTGTTCTACGAGTCAGTTTTCAAACCATCACAATGGAACTCGAAGACGTAGAAATGTACACCGCTGCTAACTTCTCCTACGACGAAAATGGCACCTACAACGGCACCTACGAGAACTGCCCCAACATCAACATTCCCGTCGTGTACGTCGTCACTCAAGTCCTGTACGCCCTCGTCTGCATCATCGGCCTACTCGGCAACACCCTGGTCATCTATGTGGTCCTCCGCTACTCCAAAATGCAAACAGTCACCAACATGTATATCGTGAACCTTGCCATCGCTGATGAATGCTTCCTCATTGGAATACCATTCCTTATTACCACGATGTCACTACGAGCGTGGCCGTTTGGCCGGTTCATGTGCAAAGCCTATATGATCTCTACTGGGATTAACCAGTTTACCAGCAGCATTTTCCTATGCATCATGAGCGCGGATAGATACATAGCCATTTGCCACCCGATTGCAGCGCCAAGGTTGAGGACTCCCTTTGTTTCCCGCGTGGTCTCAGCCGCTGCTTGGACTGCCTCCGCTCTCGTCATGACACCCATCTTCATGTATACAACCCTTATACCCACCGAGAACGGCGTTTCCTGCAACATCGTGTGGCCTGAGCGCGAGTTCAACAAAGGACAAACTTCCTTCACACTGTATTCTTTCGCCCTCGGCTTCGCAGCACCATTGACTCTCATCTTTGTGTTCTACTGCCTCGTCATTCGCAGGTTGAAAACTGTGGGTCCAAAGAACAAGTCCAAAGAGAAGAAGAGGTCACATAGGAAGGTTACGAAGCTAGTGCTGACGGTCATTGCCGTGTACGTGTTGTGCTGGCTGCCGTACTGGGCGTTCCAAGTAGCCCTGATCTACTCGCCACCCACGGAGTGCGCCAGCCGCATCACGGTCACCGTATTCCTCGTCGCCGCTTGCTTCAGCTATAGCAATTCCGCCATGAATCCGATCTTGTACGCGTTTTTGTCTGACAATTTCAAGAAGAGTTTCCTGAAGGCGTGTACATGCGCTGCCGGGAAGGATGTGAATGCCACGCTGCATGTTGAGAACAGTGTGTTTCCGAGGAAGCGAGGTGGGGCACAGGCGCGGGCGAAGGCGCGAGCGCTGACGGAGACGCGGGCGAGCCTGTCAGTGCCGGTCGGCGGGCCGTCGCGGTCGGACGCGTCGACGACGGCGCTCACCTCGCGCTCGGTGGTGGCGAGCGAGGCGTTCGCGCTGGAGCCCCCGCCGGGCTCCCACGCGCCCCTGCTGCCAGCCAACGGTGTCTCCCACTCGCGCATGTGAGTGCGGGGCCGCGGCGCGCGCGAGCCCTCGAGCGTCTGCCTGGATGAAGACACGCTGATCGTGTCCCTCGACTAAACGGACCCAGTGGCGCCGGCGGCGCGGGGCCAGAGCCCAGCCCCACGCCGCCGGCCGAGTATACGATTCAATGTTCCTTGTCCGATATAAAATATCCAGTGTTAGCCCTAAGGTTTATTGGTTACGGTAATTTGAACGAACGATGTTTCGGCCTAGGGTTGTAACGAAGAATTTATTAAAGTGTAGTTTTATATGAGATCGTAAGTTCTGCCAGTGTCGGCCGTGTAAAAATGTACATATCGTGTAAATATTCATATTTGTCATATGTCTGAGTTGTAATAAAATTACATTCGTGAAAGTGTTCCATTTATTTCTGATCCTTGACTGTTTCCGAAGGTTAGAAATGCGAAAGAGACGGGCTGAAAGGGGGTGAAAGCGATCAATCACGGCGTGACAGGGACGGCGACATTTCACAGAGGGACGACATGATTATACAATGAATGTGCAGAACGGGGAAACATACCTCATTCGCGTCACGACACGAGTCACGTCGGATTTGGGTCGACGACTTATATAGCCGACAGGAAGTTATAGCCACTTTGTAAGTTATAAAACGAACGAGACGTCTTGTAAAACTACTTACATTCCTGTCACATCACGAAATATTACTGGAAAATTCTCATTTTACTGCTGTGTAAAATTTTAAAGAGTACTTGTCTCCTGAATGAATAAAAATAAATAAACATCTCACAAAAATTGAGCTAGCCTTAAAGTACAAGCCTAGGGCTTACTTTAAGCCTAGCTCAATTTTTGTGAGATTTATTTATTTTTATTCACTTTGGACAATAAACAATACTAAACATAAGTATACAGACTAACTCTTATCTATGTAAATACAAAGAAAACATCCAAGACTCAAGAAAAAATACTTGCGCTCATCATACAAATATATTATGTGCTTGTTCCGGGAATTGAACCTTGAACCGCTAGCTGGCTGTCTGGTCAAAAAAAAAGGTCTTTACCAACTAGGCTAAATTACATAATTCAGAAGAATATATTTTAAAAAGTCACATATGAACTGGCTAAAGAAGATTTCATCATACAAAAACATCCAACTAAAATTTAGATCGTCTACTAATAACAAACAAAAACACGTACGAACAAAACCAATTTTCCGTATCCTATTCTCTCAGTAAATCCATTTATAATAACTTATTCATAGCTCCATTAATCACTAATCCAGAGATGGATCCAATTAATCCAAATCAAGAGGGAGGTCGATATGCAAACGCTGACTGAACAAAAACCGAGCATAAATCATGGACGTCCAAACAAAACGCGGACCGCGGTCGTATTCTATTCCACTGAAGTCGACTTCGACGATCAAACTGAGCTTTTATAACAAGCTTTTATGAAACATTATTTGTACGTTTTTATGTTTGTGTGAAAATACTTTTATTGTACTAAAACTTTACCCACATATCCCTTTAAGGGATTTTTTTCTGTGAACCTTTGAGTGATTGAGAAATAAAAAATGGGACCACACGGAAAGCACCAGGTTTCAAATGAAAAAAAAACACGAATTGAGAACCTCCTCCTTTTTTTTAAACAGGTTTTTTTTTTTTATGGCATAGAGAAGGCAAACGAGCACACAGGCCACCTGATGGTAAGTGGAAACTGTGACCCATAGACATTCGCATTCACAAGACTGCAATGCAATCCTAAGACTGCAAATGCGTTGCCAACCCTGAGGACTAAGATGGAATGCCTCTATGCTAGTCATTTCACCGGCTGTCTTATCCCCAAACCGGAACACAACAATGCGAACACTGCTGTTTGGCTGTAGGTTAATAGATAAGATGGTGGTAGTGATCCGGACGGACCCTGCACAAGGTCCTACCACCCGCAAAAGAAAAAGAGATTAAAAAAAAAGAAAGAAAAAGAGGTTAAAAATTTAAGCAAACTCAAATACTAAAGTACAAAATATAGATAAGAGGAAATAATAGAAACTAAGTTTATTTTAATGCAACACGAGAAATGTACTATTAAGATACCTTATGTGATTAAGATGTCCGCTTAAAATCATGCAAGTAACTTTTGAACTAGTTCCCGTATGTATGTAAAAACTTTATTGTACAAAAAACAGAAAATCAAATACAATATTTACAGAATTAGAATGTACACAGGCGAACTTATCCTTTTCAGGGATCTCTACCAGCTAACCTTAGAGCGATTGAGGAAAACAAAAAAAAAAACAAAAATAGAACCGCCGTATGCCGTATGGGAGGCATATGGACTACATTTTTTTAACCCAGTTTTGAAAATGCAATATTATGGTATCTAAGAGTTGATCTGATGATGGAGTCGGATTATGGATGGATGGCGACAGGATCTTCGCTATGCGTAACGTAGACCCACCGTGTAGGAACTCATTCGTTCGCTCTTGATAAGGAGATAATGATTTTGCAAAAAAAAAACAGTCGGCAACAAAAAATTGTCCCAAAATTTTATTTAGGAAATCAATTTATTTTTCTTCGTATCAGGCCATCTTGCTTCGATATTTAACTGACGCTGTTGCCTTTAATGACAGCTCTTACTGTCATAAAAGCACTAACACTTGGTTTTTTGGCATCGGGAAGGCAAACGAGTACACGAGTACATTTTTATTCTCAGTATTACAATCTCCAACCCTAAAACAGCAACTGTGTTGCCAACCCTAAGAACAAAAGAAATAATGCCTCTATGCTAGTAAAAACTAGTTTTTCCCACATTGGAACACAACAATATGAACAATCCTACACATTGTTGGCGGTAGGTTAATGTTAAAATGCTGGCACTGAAGCCGCGTCGTAGACGTGGTCGTAGACCTCAATCACAGAGCGTCGTCGTAGACCGTGATCGTAGACGTTCGTCGTAGAATTACTGCGAGTCGAAGTCGAATTACACCCAAGCTGTAAATCGATTTTGGTGCGAGAGAAAATAACTCTTTTGTAATATCTTGGATTAAGGTTGAGAAGCCAGTGGAAGCTATGCGATGTTTTAATTAAGGAGACTACATACGGGATGGCGATACGTCGAGCGTAAGTATCATACTAAAGCACCTAAGGTGATTTTTATATGATGGTTATTACCAGACTTAAAAAGAAGCCCTGTTTTGACCTGTTTGTATGTATGTTTGTATGTGTGGTCTTTTCTAACCTCTTAAAGGCTGAACTGGTGGCCTTAATTCAAGCTGAAAGTACTTTCTTTATTTAAATTTAGAAGAATGATGTCAATGCCACAAAAGTGTTGCCAGTGCGTTAAATCGTCGCAACGCTGCAAAATGCCACTACGATTTCAACAGAGCGACGCAAGTGTTTTAACGCATCTTGTGGCGTGTTGGTCTAATTTATATGTAAGAAAACGTAGCAGGGACATCGCCACGCACAAGCAACACTCGTGTGGCATCCCTCTTAAGAGCATATCAATCGCACCTTTCTAAAAAGCCAAATTGACAGTTGTTAAGGCAAACCAAAATGTAACTTCAAACATTCCTCTAACAGATAATTTATATTTAGTTGATAACCGTCAAATTGGGCCTTTTAGGCTATACTCACTAACAATGGGCTTGATAAAAAAGATCAAGGTCACTCAAAGGGCAATGGAAAGGTCTGTGATTGGAAGATCTTTGCGCAATCGAATCACAAATGTCGCGCTCCGCACGAGGGAAAATTCATCAACGTAGCCTAAAGATTAGCTGGGCTTAAGTGGCAGTAGTCGGGGCACATCGTTCGCAGAACAAATGGCCGATGGGGTCGAAGACTTCTCGAGTTGCGACCGGAAGACGCAGCGCGGGTAGCCCTCCAGCAAAGTGGACCCACGACGTGGAAGGTTGCGAGAAACCAATGGATGCAATGGCGCAGGAACGGTAATTACCAGTGACCGGATTTCACGGTGCAACACTGCGGGATATAGAGTAGAAATCATAACATGGATATGACCAAAATCCCGGGATCTGGTTCAAATACAAAATGCAATTGTTGGTATAGATTTTAGACGGATTTTAGACGTGTAAAGAAATCGATTGAAAATAGAAAATATTGAGAAAATAATTGTATGCTTTTTCAATTTCATACAGACTAATAAAATATAATATTAGTGGGTAGTGTTGTAAACTGATTATGCGTACCGTGTTATATCTTTCACATATATTTACCAAAGCCTAATTGGCAGATCAGTTTTAATCAGAAATTTTAATTTACACAAATACGTATACGTACAGTAAAAATATTTATTCCAAACCCAAACGTTAAAATGTTAAGGAAATTATCATATGATAAAATTTGAAACATTACCCTCTTTCAACAGCATTAGTCCCGGAATCCCAGGACATATCCATATTAGCATAATGTTTGATGTCATTCACGCCGTGTTGCACCGTGAAATCCGATCACAGGTGATTATATTTGTAGCAAACTTTTGGGATGCCCTGTGACCATCAGTAGATGTCTTTCGGCTGAAATGATGATAATGATGACCATAGTGATGCAAAGATGCATTACGCTAACTAGCATTTCTATTCGTTTAGTTTTTAAACCAATCGCATCACTGGTAGATCACGTGACTTTTCGTATCACGTCATCTACCACTGACGCGATTGGTGTCAAAACAAAACTAATAGAAACGCTAGTTAGCGTAATGCATAATGAAAGGCAAGGCAAGGGCCTCTCGGACTTTAATCCAAGGAAGAAATTAATTTGACAATCATTGCAATCGTTGATTCGCAATGGTATTTACAACTCGGTCACCATTACTGTCAAAATAATGAACGCTATCGGGTGAATATTTGGCGTTTCAACCGCCGTCATTATTATTTTTCGCATATTATTCAACAAACAATTGCGGGTGGTAGGACCTTGTGCAGGGTCCGTCCGGATCGCTACCACCGTCTTATCCATTAACCTACCGCCAAACAGCAGTGTTCGCATTGTTGTGTTCCGGTTTGGGGATAACACAGCCGGTGAAATGACTAGCATAGAGGCATTCCATCTTAGCCTCAGGGTTGGCAACGCATTTGCAGTCTTAGGATTGCATTGCAGTCTTGTGATTGCGAATGTCTATGGGTCACAGTTTCCACTTACCATCAGGTGGCCTGTGTGCTCGTTTGTCTACTTGATGCCATAAAAAAAAAAAAAAAAAAAAAAAACATAAACTTAATAACTTCCTTGTTATTTTAAATGGAATGGATACTACCCCCGGGTCCGCTGACTTAGACATCAAAAGTTGCTGGTAGCTATCATTATTTTCGTCAATGTGTTGAAGAGAATAATGACGGCGGTTGGAACGCCGGAATATTCACCCTATCGTTATGATCACAATACGATAGCAATAGCTGCTGGCGTATTGTCTAATGCACTCGCAACAGTGGAGCAATTGTTTTCATTTTATGCAAATAAGCCTTCGATTTTCAAAGTGAAAACAATTGCGATTGCGAGTGCGTTACGCTCCCCTCTAATGAAGAATAAGGCCTCCGTAACCCTAGACGATTTCTAAAAACTGTTAGATTAGGTTTAACGCTGCTGTCTAACAGCTAAAGCTCTAGTTTCCTAGGATAGCGGTGCCGTCATATAGCAGCCGTAATACAGCGGTGAATGACGTCACAAAGAACGTTGTTTATGAAAATAAAATGGCACGGTTTCCTAAAGGGCGGTGATTGACACCGTAATGTCAAATAATATTATAGCGGCCGCTATCCTAGGAAACCAGAGCTTTACTTCAACCTTAGAACTCGGTATAACAATTGCCTTTGACATGTTATCATATTGTTTTGTAGCTCAGACTCCATTATGCAACTATCAAATAAATACGTTGACAATACACAATACGCTGACATTATTTAGAGCATTCTGCCAATGCCTATATACATGCCAGTTGTGGGTCAACTACACGAGACGCACCATGAGTACCATCAGAGTGCAGTACAATGATGCGTTTCGCACCTTGATGAAACTGCCACGTTATTGCAGTGCGTCGAGTATGTTTGCGGAGGCGGGCGTTCCCGATTTTTTCGCCGTCATAAGGTCACGCATAGCGTCATTTCGAGATCGCATTCGGTCGTCCAATAACGAGATTCTCTGTTCCCTGTCGGATCGCCTGGACTGCCGGATGCTCCGACACTGGCTGAAAGTGCACCGTGAGCCTAACAAAAAGTAGTTGTCGGTTTATGCTGTGTCCGTGTTTAATGTATTTAATTCTAATTTATTGCTTTATTTTTAATCACTTTATGTAAATTTTAAATTTTAATGATGTATGGGTACACTTGCCTGAAATAAATGACTTATTATTATTATTATTATTAATACGATAACATGTCAAAAGCAATATGGTTTTACCAGTAAAAAATATCCCGACGAAAAAAAGAACCTCTTTTTAATGACTGTTAAAAATAGAGCCTGTAGATTGTTACCACATTTTTCAAAATGTCGGATGCCATGAAAAATCCCGTCGAGAGAGAGAGGCATGAACAACTTGTAACTTCAGGGGACCTAATATGGCTGCGCTTATCGCGTGACAAAGTTTGGATAAAGCGTCACCTTTTGACACGTAGATAAGTACGAGAGTGACGGGTGCTTTATCCACATTTGACATGCGATATAGACGCAGACATACTAGGCCCCCAGAATTTTAAAGTTGGGTTAGCTTCATTCCGACCGTACCTGTTGTCGAAGTGCCCGCGCCCGTGTGTTTCTACTACGTAAGTAAAATTATAAGCAGAGTTGCGGCGGCGACGATGAGACGTTCAAAGTTACTCCAACTACATTATTACCCAAATACAAAGAAAGTAAAGTGTTATTAAGAGAAGTGAGTAGTTATATAAAAAAACCCGCCAAGTGCGAGTTGAAAAAAATTGAATTCTTATAGGTTTTCGTGTAATCTACAAGCAATGAACTATGTTTTGATTTTGGTTCAAAATTTTAGGATCAGTAGTTTCGGAGATCAGCGGGGAATGGTTAATTTTCGTCTTCTTTCATGAATAAAATCAAAACTATTACAATAATAACAAAAATATCCTCATAACGAGCCTTTTTATTTGATTTGGTTTGCAAAACTTTTTTTATTTACTTCTTTGTCCCCCGAAAATGAACCTTATTTTACGGATGGACAGACCAACAGACGCACGAGTGATCCTATAAGGGTTCCGTTTTTATTTTTTTGTGCAGCACCCTAAAAACCGTTATATTTCAAATAGGACTGGGACTGGAGAACTTTAGATCGACACCTGGATAGGACTAGGTAGCAAATACTCGTATGACCAGTGGAATTATTATGACCTATCTGTGCAATTCATTTTATGCTGAGAGAAAAGGACAGAGTTAAGTAACTACTATAGCTCCGTCCTTTACGCTCACCGTAAAATGAACTGCATAGCCATGTCATAATAACCTTCCTGGGTAGTGATTCTCTTAACAACGACGGTCGGACGGACGAACGAGCGAACAAAACATATTTTAGCGCGTGCATTTCCAATTAATAAGGATGCTTAATTGAAAATGCACGTTGTTTTGTTCGCTCTGACGGGACTACCTAAACTCGCCGCTGTGATTTCGTCTAGTTTTTTCGAATCCACCTCAAAGTGGATACTTCAGTTAAAGTATGCTTAGTCACTTAATTGTCCAATGCAAAATGTCACAATGAAAGAGAAGGATAAAGCATATTTTAGATATTATGTGTTTATAAATAAAGTGGTATCTCTTTACCAAATTACTCGTGTATTAGAGGAGTTGAATCATAAAGACGGAACGTACAGACACACTTTCGCAAATAAAATTTAATATCAGTAAAGACTTGTGCAATTAGCTTTAGGTAATAGAAATAATGTTTTCCTCGCGTCCGTATCTTGGATGAGTTATTTACCCTCTGATTAGATAACCTAAATAACTGTTCAAAGCAAGAATGCCCTCAAATGTTCGCGAAAATAAACCCAAATCTTATTTGGAGCAAATATCTCTTTTACGAGTCTTCCGTCGTTCTTTAATAAGATACGTTTATTCAGTCACAATTGGTTATCGTCATGTTTACGTGAACACCTTTTTAAAGCTATAGGTATAAGAAAGGGGTACGTTTTACAGCTGAGAAATTTATAGTAAGAAAATAGTTACCTAACGTGTTTATTTCAATGTGGAAGCTTTTACGTTTGTTCACGTTTAAAAGATCAATGCGCTTTTTAAATACTGGGGGCTTAGCAATAATATTCAGTAATTGTACATAAACTACGTTATACAGGGTGACGTCTAAGTGGGGAATCAAATGATCACCGCTGTGTTCAACCCACGAATATGAACAACTTTCACTATGGGGCGAACTCTGAAATCCCGAAAATAATATCAATTGCTTCATTTTTTTTGGTCGAGTACATATTGAACTTTTTTTGTCATTTCAGGGTTAGTCCCATAGTGGAAGTTGTATTTAAATTTTGTTGAAAGTTTAAAACGATTCAATAAAATATATTTTGATGCAAGTGCGGAAAGTATGTCATTTCGTTTTACACGAGTCCCGACGTGTCCGCCGAGCTGCAGGCGCCGAGCCTGGGACGAGTGAAAATGACAATCCGCACTTGTTTCAAACGACGTCTTTTAATATCTTTTTGACTAAAAATGAAGAAAAAAAACAGTGAATCATAGTCAGTGAAAAATAAGAGACATGAAAATTCACAGTGCAATGTGAACATTTAAGGAGAAAAAAATTAACTTTAAAAAGCACTAGTGCGCAAATTCCAACTTTCCGCACGATATGCAGCTACAAAAAGTAAAAAGCACTTGTTTGATAAATCCAACTTTTCGCTCTATACACGGCTACAAAAAGTATAATTTTTTGAAAACTGTGTTTAGGGTTCCATTCAAAAAGCGTAAAACGGAACCCTGTTACTAAGCGTCCACTTTCCGTCCGCCTGTCCGTTGGCCCGTCTGTTTGTCATCGGGCTGTATCTCATGAACCATAATAGGTAGACAGTTGAATTTTTCACAGGAGTATTCGTATTGATGCTATAACCACAACGAATAAAAATTAAAGGTACCTCCCCTTTACAAGATTGGAACAAACCCCTTCTTCTGCGAGTCGGACTAGAACATGGCCAGTTAAAAAAAAGGAGGTTCACAGTTGGACCTGTATGTACGTATGTTTATCCGCCATGATCTCGCATTTGGAAAAACCTTTTTGAATGCGGTTTACAGAAAAGTATTTTTTACACTTAGAAGATTTTGGTATTTTAACCGACTTAAAAAAAAGAGGTTCTCAGTTTGCCCCGTATGTATGTATTTTTTTTCTTCATGTCTCAAGCTTTGCCTTGAGACACACAAAGCCTTTCTTCCTGTGCCTGTGTTATTTGACCCTTTTTGGGATTTGACATCAACATCTTCACAATAATAAAGACCGGCGAGAGCTTCCATCTGACCTAAAACACTTGGAAACTAATAAAAGATTTCTATTCTCATACGAATGTAAAACAAAAGCACATTAGGTATATTAACAAACCACGTTTCCCTATTTTCGTTGTGTCTAGCCGCCCGGTCCCGTCGCTCAGCTGTCTTGCCTGCCACCAGGGACCGGCCCGCTATCCCATTCAAGGGGTTTCGAATGGGTTTTTTATAAGGATTTATTTAGAAAAGCCGTATCGCTTGAAAGAGCCGTATCGATCGATTTACTTTTTAAAGTGCTATTTATAAGGGTTACCCTTACCAAATCCGTTCCATGTATGTCTTGCTCGATTTTGCTTTTGTAGCGCTATATTTTGAGTGATACCAATATCCCTTTAACTTAAAAAAGCCATTTGATTGGCTTTTTAAGCGCTATTTATAAGGGTTACCCTTATAAAAAGCCGTTCTATTGGCTTTTTAAGCACTATATTTAAGGGTTACCCTTATATTTGGTTACGAGGTAAGAGGGATATCAATATCAATTTACTGCTGCTCTTAAGCGGTTTCCCTTATGTGAATGACTAGTTTAACAAACAACTAAGTTGTATATTTCTTCCAAAAGGGTTATTCTTTTAGTGGGTTGTACTTCGAGAGATAAGTCTTTTAAAGGCTTTTATCGGGGAATGGGTGGACGGGTCCCTGCCTGCCACTCTTGTCTGGAATTAAGACTGCGCCGAGCGTACACCGGATGTACAGTCAACCAATTTGATTCCTTGGCCACTATGGACTTTGTCAACGTGACGTTGTAAACCAAATCATAGGGAGTCTCTTACGTTTTGGTTGACAACGTCACTTTAACATAGCCAAAGTGGCCTAGAAATCAAATTGGTTGACTGTACAGTGGCGCCCTCATTACTTTTATTGTGTTTTCTAATAACCTAAAGAGTTTTATTGAAATTGGACTGTACGTTTTTGTACTACAAATGAAAACAAAACTTATATGGTATATCACATAGTTTAATAACAATTCACCTTTGAGTTATCAACTTAACGGAAAAAAGTGGCCACCTTTTCCTGTTAAGCTGACTACTCAAAGGGTAATTGTTATTAAAGTTTGTTACGTATCCCATAAATTGTGTCTTTACTTTCGCTACAAAAACGCATCGTCTGATTTCAAGGAAATTCTTTAGTTAATTGGAAAACACAATAATGGTAATGAGGGCGCCACTGGACGCTCGGCGTTTGCTCGGTGCAGTCTTAAGGATACATTGGTGTTAGCTTTTGTGTGAGGATGGTATTACAAGTGGGGTAGATAGATAGATAGATAAAACGTTTATTTGCGTACTACAAAACACACATACAATTGACAAAAATAAAAATAATAATAAGCAGAGTGACACTAACATTACACACAAATTACCAAAAAAAAAAAAAAAATAATAATAATTTAATTGTCTTGCTTATTTAAAATAAGGTATTTTGAGTTTGTTTAACGTTTTAAAGTACAGTGTAATGGTTGTGGTTTTTGAAACTCTTTGGTCTTTATCTGGTCTTAAGCGCGGTTTTGAATCAGAATGCCAGACGATATAGAGGTTTCCCGCTTTATTTTATTCTGAATTCCGGGAATCCTGGACAAGAGGTTACCCCGGTGAAAAAAAATTCCCAATTCCGGGAATCTTGGACTAGCTGCCCCGTTGGAAAATTCCCAATCCCGGGAATCCCGGACTGCGGCCGAAGCTACGTCGTGGACTCGAGTATTACCTTTTTAGGGTTTTTTTTTTAATTAAACTCAATTCAGTGAAAAACCCTCGACCTAGCCGTTGTATTCCTTTTGTAAATACTATTTTCGTCTTCTCCTAATAAATTGTTCCGACTTTACTTTTGTTTTACCTTCTTCCATCTATTCTACTATATTACCATTCTCTTTCGACCGTTGGGTAAAAAAAGGCATAAACAGACAACGCCTTAAAAAGTAGCTACAAACTTAAAAATAATAGAATAGAATTAGTCCGTCCCACTTAGTACTTCGAACGTGGCGGGATTTGAAACTTTATAAAACAGCCTCCTTAGTTAGAAATCTAGCACAATGAAAACCATTGAGTCGACCGCTATAACCGTAATTTCCGCAGCAAATCTTTTTCGGCTTAGTCTGGCATCCCCAATTAAATCTGTGTTCGTCGGAAAAGTTTTAATTGATTCAATTTGTCGCGTTTCAATGTCGGCGAGCAATCAAGACGACATCGTTCCCGCTGGAAAGGATGGCCATCGTATCTTGATTATAACTTTGCGCGGGTTTATTTTGTTTTTTGAGATAAAATTAAAGTTCCGATTTTAGCAGCACATAACGTTTTTCATCATATGTAATTAATTTGCAGTGATCGGATCTAGCATGCAATTTCCCGGGGTTAAAGTCCGTTATTTTATCATGGATATAAATATGACTAACAATAGTCTTTTCGTTACCTTTATAAAAAGGCAAATAACTTTAAATTTTAAGTAGTTTACACTACAAAATTAACAAAATATATAATAACCACAAAAACAATAATAATACAGTACTGCATAGAAGAACTGAACGTAACTTACACGTTTTATTTTTTATGGTATTTCCATTATTTTTATCTGTTTACCAGGGTACACTGGTAAAAGTAATAATAATTATTACTATTTTGGTAACCTTATCACCAGGGCTCAAAATTTTAGTGCCGATGACGTTGCACCATGTCACATCCACGTTAAGCATAACGTTTGAGGACGTTAAACCCAAATTGCATCCTAGATTAGTACCCTAACCATGAGTTACAATTATCGTACTCACTAGCGAGTCGAATGCTCTGTCCCTCGCAGACCTCGCAGTATTCTTATAGAGTGCGAGGGACAGACGAGCAAGCGGCGAGTTTAATAAGAACCGTCAGAGCGAACAAAACACGTTTTAGCGCGAGCATCCTCAATTAGGCAGCCTACCTTCGATCTCATCGACAGAAGACATGCTACCAAATTGAAAATGCACACGCTAAAAAGTGTTTTGTTCGCTCTGACGGGACTACTAAAACTCGCCGCGACGGTTCGTTTGTTCGTCCGACAGTGTTTTTGAGAGAATCACACTCCTGCGGTCTTTATCATCAGATCCACTTCACCAAATGATACGTTCTGAATGCTAACAATGTTTCAAAACTGATCCCCTCATCAGATTCAGATTTGGTGAAAGTGGAACTACCTTGAAAGGATAATCCATGAAAAAAAAAACGGTCCATAATTGACGGAGAAATACATTAAAACATACAGTTTTCTCGTCGGCAGTGGAACAAGTGCCAAATATCGAAGATCAAAATATTGGAAGGTATAATGTTCAGTTCCTTTGTACCCCGAGCACCCTTTCGTAATGTTGACGTCATCGGTACCAAAAGTTCGACCCCTGCTTGTTAAGTACTCCCAAAATAAACATCTAATTAATATATGTTTTAATATATGTTTATTCCATTCGGCGTCGAGACCCTTGGTCCGTGGGGTCCTAGTGCTCGGAGCCTCTTCAAAGAAGTTTCGAAGAGGTTCATTGACGTCACGGGAGACCGAAGAGCTGGCAGTTTCCTCGCTCAACGTATAAGTTTAACCATCCAGCGAGGAAATGCTGCCAGCATCTTTGGTACAATGCCGCAGGGGCCATTCTTAGATTTAATGTTTTGGTTAATTTATATATTTAGAGTTAGTTTTATTTAATTTTAGTTTTCTTTTTCAGTTACTGTGTTTTGTTGTATTTCTTTATGTTATTATTCATTAAAAGTTAATTTCTTGTACTTTTGACATAACATGCAAAATTTTACGTTTAAATGTATTCCAAATAGGTTTAAATTTACGGGCAAATCGTGGGATAATGGTATGGGCGGAACAACTCGATCAGCCCGGGTGCTACCCAGTGACCATTTGGTTTAAATTCGTGTGAAACCGGAGTGTTAAAATTGAACTGAGTAAGTAAGAGTTTTATATTAGTACCGTAAAACGAGGTGAGTAGGGACGCGACCTAAGTCATGACTTGTAACAAATATGAACAAGTATTAGATGTCTTTATTAGTAGACGTTACGTCTATTGGAAATAATTTCAGTCTTATAATTAGTGACATATGTTTAATTTTTTAGGTTGTGTCGCTCGCTACTCACCCCGTTTAGCGGTAATGTTAGGTGAACTAAATATAGGTATTACTAGTTTTGGCCCGCTAATTCATCCACTTGGGTTTCGTATATCGCTATTCACTTGGAAACTTGAAACAAAATCGGGGTGAAAAAGTAGCCTGCTAAATTTCATCCAAATCCGTCCAGCCATTGTAGCGTGAAGGAGTAACTAACTGACACACACACTAACTTTCAAATTTATAATATTAGTACTTGGATGACGGTATTTTTTTGGTTTGTTTTTTTAAATGCAACCTAGCTTGATCGATTCCCCCCCCCCGAAACCCCCTGCATACTTAATTTTGATTGAAAATCGTTGGAGCCATTTCCGAGATTCAGGCAATATAATTATATATATACAAGAATTGCTCGTTTATAAATAGGTATTATAAAGATAGGTAGTGGGATTTGATAACAGTACTTTTTAGTAGTATTTTTTTTAACGTGGTGTGTATCAAAGTCTACAATAATATTCCAAGTTACATAAAAAGCGAAGAAAAAAATCATATACCTATTTACCAAAAAACTTACGAAATATTTAATTTATAATTGTTTTTATTCTCTACAAGAGGTTTTTGAATGTGCAATAGAATAAATTCAATATATTGGTGCCATATGTAACATGTACTTAGTTTAGTAATAATAAGATAGTTTTTATAAGTGTCAACATAATATTGTAGTGCCCGACAGGGTTTCATGGCAGAACGAAAATTGTACTTAAACACCATTGTACCTATCCAATTGGGATTGACCAAAAAAAATAACTTATGGTTTTTACTTTTTAATTCGAAAGAATAGGAAATTTTAAGACACCAACTTCATTATTTTTTTTATTTAGTAGACATTTTATGGATGACATGATTATTTTAAATTTGGGTTAGCATTTTCTAATAAATTACAACAGTTAAATGATATCTAATGAAAAAAAATGATTGTAATAGTGTATTAAAACATACTATTTCAAGCTGTTTTCGCCTAACCCGTAAGATACACCTAGGAGGGCTTCAAGCCGAAAACTAAAGTCAAACAAAGGAAAAATATACTTTTTCCGAAATATCCAAAATAAATAAATATTTCAAAAAACTAATAATCCAGAATGGCTTTAAAAACTTATTCCTCGAAATGGTTTTCAAATTGGAGTAATTGTAAAGAGAACAATCCCAATTACCCATGAAAGCCATGAATAAACTGAATAAGCTGAATAAGTTCAAAAGCCGTGCGCAAAACTGCCTAGTCTCTGTGTAAATGTTTACTGCACTTTTTATCCTTGAACAAATAGCAGTAATGATACAACAAAGCAAATTAAAACAAACAGCGTGTAGCGTCTCGACGACGAAGTGGCATAAGTTCGGTTTTGCATTTTAAACGAATCGGTGAGCAGGCAGACGGCGCGGGTAAGCCGCGGCACCTGAGGCAGGCGGCGGCGGCGGCGGTGACCACACAAAGAGCGTTTTTTTTTTTTTTTATGGTATCGAGTAGACAAACGAGCACACAGGCCACCTGATGGTAAGTGGAAACTGTGACCCATAGACATTCGCAATCACAAGACTGCAATGCAATCCTAAGACTGCAAATGCGTTGCCAACCCTGAGGCTAAGATGGAATGCCTCTATGCTAGTCATTTCACCGGCTGTCTTATCCCCAAACCGGAACACAACAATGCGAACACTGCTGTTTGGCGGTACGTTAATGGATAAGATGGTGGTAGCGATCCGGACGGACCCTGCACAAGGTCCTACCACCCACAGCGTCGAAAGAGCGTGGAGACCATACGCGAATAAGGGTTCACCCATGGAATCCTTAATCGTCATTAGACCTAATGCATCGTATGTCTGAATTTTCGTTTATCCTAATGCCATTTCCGGTTAAATTTTAAAACTTTTTGGTGTTGTTATAAAACAACCCTAACCTAACCAAACAACAGATATAATTGAAAAACTCAAAAAGTTGCCTGACTCATCTGAAAACCAGTTAGGGCTTATGAAAAATCGGACAAACGATGTGTTAGGACAAACGTTAGGGATTACGAATAAAATTAATGAAAAGAATAGAGGGTCATCTTAGCTATATTGCCTCTATGGTCTAGGCTTGACCGAAAGAGAAAGAAATATTTAATTATAATAGTAGTAGTAGTAGTCATTTACTTTATATTGGTAATTACTTTATTATATGTCGCATATGTAGTTATAATGAATTCACAATGATATTGTCACTTAAAAAAAGTAAAATTCAAATAATGACAATGTGTGCAAAAGTAATAATGACAATGAAACAAAATAAAAACAGTAAAAAGCTCAAATGCTACAGATATAAAATGTCAAGAAAATGCGAAATTTAAATAAAAGTAATAAAATAGCAACTCAATATAGGTACATATCTAATCGTCACTACATTTTTTAACAGAATATACTCGTAGTGATTTCGTTAAAAATTCATCTTAACTTCAGCTACCTAATTTTTTACCCGATTCCTTTTTTATGTCTGCGAGTAGGTACACGCTCATAGAAAGCGAGCAGTAGAATTTAGTATGATAGTTTATTTACCTACATACATACATACATTAAATCACGCCTGTTTCCCAGAGGGGTAGGCAGAGACCACTTCTTTCCACTTGCTACGATCTTGACAAATTTCTTTCGCTTCTTCCACATTCTAACATTGAGTCATGCAAGCACGTCGGTTTCGGGTACCTACTTAAGATTCGGCCCTTTTCCAGTATTTCTCCGATTTGAGTCGAAAAAGTACGCCTAGGGCGGCCCTTTCCGACCCGTCTACTCACTTTCGATCTGTATATCTCTTTCGTCAATCTTCATTCATCCATCCTTTCCAAATGACCGAACCATCGAAGCATGCCTTTTTCAATCTTAGTCACTACATCTTTTATTCCACATTTCTCTCTGGCTTTTTCATTCCTTACTCTATCAATCAGTTTCACACCACATACTACGCAAAGACCGCATTTCAACTGCATTTACACGACTTTTATACTATACTACTTATTTACCTGAACCTAGCTATTTATTAGAAAATTTCTACTTAAATCTAGCAGTGTGGTGACCCCAGTCAGACACATAAATCGTACGCAAAACGCGGATTGCTGGGATAGGACACTTTCGCTCGGATCGGAAGCGAATAGAATAAATGCATTCCATTCTCGGCGTTCGAGTCGGGTGACATTTTACAAGTTTCGGAAACGAGACGGAATTGGTTTTGAACTGAAACTGGGTAGTGATTCTCTGAACAACGACGGTCGGACGGACGGACGAGTGAATCCAAGCGGCGAGTTTAAGTAGTCCCGCCAGTGCGAAGAAAACATATATAAGCGCGTGCATTTTCAATTTAGCAGCATGGTTTTTGCAGATGGATCGAACGTATAATAATAAATATAAGGGGACAATCTCACACCAATTGACCTAGTCCCAAAGTAAGCTCTAGGCTTGTACTATGGGTACTAGACAACGATGTAAATACTGATGTAGAGAAATATATACTTAAATACATTAGAAAACTCAAAGACTCAGGAAGTAATATTCGCGCTCATCACACAAATATATGCCCTTACCGGGATTCGAACCCAGGACCGCTAGTTTCGTAGGCAGGGTCACTACCCACTAGGCTAGCGCGTCGTCAAAGGCTGCTTAATTGAAAATGCACGCGCTAAAATGTGTTATGTTCGCTCTGACGTGACTACCTAAACTTGTCGCTGCGATTTCGCTCGTCCGTCGGCCCGTCCCGTCGCGTCCCGAGAATAACACCCCAGGGGGGTTATTATGACATAGTTATGCAATTCTGTTTACGCTGAGAGAAAAAGACAGAGCTATATAACTGCCATAGCTCTGTCCCTTACACTCACCGTAAAATGAACTGCATAGTTATGTCATAATAACCCCTCAGGTTTGAAAATGAAGCTTATTTATAACTTCATGCTTGCTGCCGGTTTCCGCGGGGGCGTTGTTTGGGAACTAGATTGTTTGTCTAGAGGTCACGTCATTGTGCGGATTTCGAATTAGTTTCTGGTTGACTACTTACGAGTATATTACAATTGGGTTGATATTTAAAATGAAACGAAATAGCTACGTAGAGCTTAAACTATAACCCTCCTATTAATAAAGCTTAAAATTAATTTTTTTAGACAGA
Source organism: Acleris laterana (assembly GCA_963966035.1). NCBI lineage: Eukaryota > Metazoa > Arthropoda > Insecta > Lepidoptera > Tortricidae > Acleris > Acleris laterana. The sequence continues at coordinate 19,150,641 of OZ014444.1, forward strand.
CGTACGGTGATCAGATTCACCATGTACATAAGGGCCAAATCAAAAGCACCCGAAACCAATGTAGAGATTGATAAATGTAGAGGAAGCGAAAATTGTATCTTTAGACCGGTGCACCTGGCATTTGCATAACCTTGCATTTTTTCTTTATATGTCATTATGCATTTAGAGATTGATAGAAAGGGACCAAGTATTATATAGTTTTACTAAGATAATGTTTATTGTGCGTTTGCGAATAAGGTGAATTCAAAATTCAAAATTTAAAATTCATAATATTTATTCGGTAAATAGGCCACATGAGGGCTCTTTTACACGTCGGTAACCTTTATGACGTTATGATCCCCTGCCCAACATTAAAGCTTTTTTAGCAGATTGCCAAAAAAGTTGCACTGTTTAAGCAACACCGTGTCCAGTATCATGGAGCTAGTTAGTATTTTTCGGAATTAGGTACCTACTAAATTTACTGACAAGTAGAGAAACGCTTATTAATAAATAATAAATTAATTAATAGTTTTAAGGTTCCGTACCTCAAAGGTTCCAACCCTGTTACGAAGCATCCACTTTCTGTCTGTCTGTAAGTGGACTGTATCTCATGAACCATAATAATTAGACGGTAAAAACTTTTAATTAAAAATATCCCCGTTCTAGAATGGTACGCAGCCTTTTGTGTGTGAGTTTGACTTGAACTTGGCTGATTTTTCATTTCCAATCAAATACAAAATAGACTTTTAACGGAAACATTAATTCTAATGGCACCCAAATGGTGACAAACAAACAATCAAAGTCTTTATAGAAAACCGATTAGTACAGAAATAGCTTGTCTTTGATCATAGACTTGACCTTTGAATATTCTCTAAAAATCTTCAGTTATTTATTTTCATCTGAAGAGAGGTCACGAAGTTTCCAACATTGAAAAGACTGACAATAATATTGAGTCTTTTAGGAAGAAAAATAAACTCCGTATCCCTGTAAACAATTTGAAGGGTGTAAACAAACAAAGACCGTAGGAATTTCGCCGTACTTTTAGATCAAGTGCAACTCTACCTTAATACGATAAATGTTTTCTTTTTTTAAGGTTTAGTAAAAAGGCAAGAACAAACCTAGTACACTTATACCAAATGTCATTTAACTGTAGCTTTAAGGCTAAAAAGGCCGCAATGCTACGCTGGCGTTGCCAACCCTGAGGGCTAAGATTGGAATACCTCACTTTATCACTGTAGTATCTTGTCATAATAAACTTCAAACTGAAACAGCGAATGAAAAGCATGGCTATAATGACAATCACTATGGCAAATTACGAAGAACATCATTTTTTTACTGGACTGTACTGTAAATAAGCACTTAAATATTTAATTATGCATTTTTTTATTTAATGGCTCTCAGGAATATTACAAACAAGCAAAAAGGTAGAAACAAAGTTAGGCTTCCAATAATGCATTAACAAAAAGCGGTTACAGTTTTTGTTAACAGTGGGCTTAATATGACGTATCTGTGCAATTTATTTTACGCTGAGAGAAAAGGACAGAGATGTGTTACTGATATAGCTCCGTCCTTTACGCTCACCGTAAAATGAACGGCGTAGCCATGTCATAATAACCCCCCAGAACAGTAAAATACGTAAACAAAACGCCGCTTTTCGTCTAGACTTGTTGTTTTTTTGCACGTGTCAAACTCTTCTTTGTGTGGACAATAACATTCGCTTAGTTACTTAACTCTTTGAGCAGGTATTTTTCTCCTCAAACGTGCATATATGCATCGGCTTTTCGTGTCGCAATGAGCAAGGGTGAGTGAACACGTCTGTAGATGATATGCGTAGTAGATACGGTTTTAGAATATTTCATTGAAAACAATCTTCTAATGCTAGATACATACATTCATGAAATCACACCAGGCAGAGACCTATAAAAACCTATATACCTATAAAACTGCATACATTTTTAATATATAAATTGTGCATGAAACTTAAACTATCTATTTTTAATAATAATATAAATGTATCTCTTTTATTAACACGAGATCTGTCTCTTTTATTCGTGAAGCGAGAAAATAGTCGATAGCTATTCACTTCCTCAAGTGGGACAAGTTCCTTAAGAAGACAAACCGCACAAAGTTAGTATAGAAACGCCTTAACCTAAAAATTAACCTTATGAACGTTTAAAGTTTTATTAAAAGTTAGACACAGTTAACAGTGCGGAGACCAAAATGAAAGAGAGCCACAGAATCTAATAGTTCCCTAATGACAGCTGACAGCTCTGCTGTCACATACATTACGTTCCGTTTTAGGCTAAGTTCCTGTCTAAACACCTTATCTATATCCTTTATCACATCTTTACTTTCACCTGGCGTCAGCGACTGAGTATAATTCACCCGCTGCAAATCCCGTGCTTTGCGTAATCCCCCGAAATCCCCCGAATCCCCCGAATCCTGCGAATCCCGCGAATCACGCAAATCACGCGCGCCGCAACCCCGCGATCCCGGGGTCGGGGCTGCGCTTAGGATGCAATTCACTTATTACTTTCGACTTTCACTTTTCTTCATTGATTCTGTATAAAACTGGAATACTTGCGCTTTCTGTTTTTGCCTTTTTGTGCTTTGGCGTTTTTATTCTGTTCGTTTATTTGTATCTAAAGGGCTAGACATGTTGCAGTTTAGGAAGAAAATATTTTTAATGGAAGTGTTTTTTGGGTTCCATACCTCAAAAGGAAAAAAGCTGAACCCCTTTGTTGTCCGTCTGTCTGTCAATACCCTTTACCTCGGGAACGCGTGGAGGTATCAAGTTAAAATTAAAACGATGAAGTATCGGTTTACAACTACCTACCCACCTCCCACACCTGCGGGCCTAGTATGGCTGCCAGGGATTGAAAACCGGTTTATTTTCCGTAGCAGTTAAAGCCACACTTTTAGAGCCTAACCCATAATAAAGGTTACGCTTACAGGAAGCGAAATGCATTTACCGGTTAGAGAGCGCTCCTTCCGTGTGAGCCGAGACAAGGGTGAATGACGGAAGCGCTGTCTAACCGGTTATAACCGGTAAATGCATTTCGCTCCCTGTGAGCGTAACCAATTCGTTGGAACGTAACCCAAATAATTAACCGGTTTAACCTAAATAAATACCGGTTTATTTGTAACCGGTTACAATCCCTGATGGCTGCGTCTATATCGCGTGTCAAACGTGAATAAAGCATCCGTCACTCTCGTACTTATTTACGTGTCAGAACTTTAACGCTTTTATTTGTAATTTTGAATGTATTTTGTTATGTAATATTCTATATTGCATAAAATTAATATTTGCACACTTGCTTGCAGGCTGGATACATTGGACGTTATTATTATTTAAAATTTACTGTAACATCTTATGTATTGTATTCTGCAAATAAATAAATGTTTGATTGATTGAACTCTGAAGGTGACGGATGCCTTATCCCCTTTTTTTCACGCGATAAAGGCAGTCATACCCCCTGTTAATGTAGAAAAGTCATTATTTTTATATAATTTGATCCTCAATGCTTAAAGGAATGGATTGACAATATCAAACATGGAAAAAAATACGAACATTTCCTTTAACAAATTAAATTCAGTGAGTTTTGAGCAGACTTATCCATATTTTTCATTACGTTTGACGTTAAAGTGACAAACTGCTACCGGTCGTCGATCATAAGTCTTATAACACACACCCGTATTTGCTTTGAAAGTTCAAAATCAGAACAAAGCCCCACTTATACAATCGGCCTTATAAGTAGCTGCACACTATTGTACCTTGTCGCTTTAACGCCTTTGACAGATCAGTGCACCAGTTCAAACATGACGTTAAAGTAACAAAGGACTAAGGCGTGCCATAAGGCCGACCGTACAAGATGAAAGGTGTCAGAAAAGCAAAACTACTAAACCTACACAGACGTTATCAAGTGAACTTCCCTCGAAGTAAGTTACAGACTAGATATTGAAAAGGCGGAAAAGTTTAAAACTGCCAAGTTTACACTGAACTGCCGTGACAGTGATGTATCACTTCGAATATACTTCCTAGAACTCCCTTAAGAGGAATCGCTTCTGGATGATTCTGTAAAAAGTGGAGCTCGCAACGCAGTAAACTGTAAAAACTTATTATAAGGTTGTCATCGGCTTTTTACGAGTGAAACCATAAATCATTCTTCAGAAGTAAACGAAAAAAGTTTAATTTTATCATATTTTGGCACCTTTCTATTCATAATTATTAAAACTATTTTTTAGTCCGAGTGAAATCATTTATATAACTATTAACACAGATTGACACAGTTCGACGACGCGCTGGCCTAGTGGGTAGTGGTCCTGGGTTCGAATCCCAGGCAAGATGGGCAGATATTTGTGTGATGAGCGCGAATATTTGTTCCTGAGTCATGGATGTTTTCTATGTATTTAAGTATATATTTCTCTATATAAGTATTTATATCGTTGTCTAGTATCTACCCATAATACAAGCCTAGAGCATAGTTTGGGACTAGGTCAATTGGTGTGAGATTGTCCCCTTATAATATTTAGTAAGTTAGATATTAGTTCTTAGGTTACGTATCAAAACCTCTAAAATCAAATGTTATAAGTTCGTTTTTCATACGATCAAAATATATAACGTCAAATTGCATAACGTACGCGTAACATCAACAATACAAACCTTTTTTCTTTTTTTTTATGTCATCGAGTAGACAAACGAGCTCACAGGCCACCTGATGGTAAGTGGAAACTGTGACCCATAGACATTCGCAATCACAAGACTGCAATGCAATCCTAAGACTGCAAATGCGTTGCCAACCCTGAGGCCAAGATGGAATGCCTCTATGCTAGTCATTTCACCGGCTGTCTTATCCCCAAACCGCAACACAACAATGCGAACACTGCTGTTTGGCGGTAGGCTAATGGATAAGATGGTGGTAGCGATCCGGACGGACCCTGCACAAGGTCCTACCACCCGCAAAAAATGTTTTAGCAGTAGGTACTAACAGACATTGAAAAACAAAAAGTGTAATTTGTAATGAATTGTAATCATGTTTTGACATTAACATTTATATATTATTATAATTTTGTATTAGTTTAAGTTTTAAATAATTTGTAATGTATTTCGTATACCAAAAGGCGCGTCATGGAATGGCTGCATATTTTACCACATTGTCACCTGATAATTACCTGTGATGACGAAATAAAGACTATTCTATTCTAATCTATTCAGAAATGGCGTCACAATGTTAGTTTTAAAAGATACAAGGCTACACTTCAGAGTATCGTCTGTGAGTACATTAATCACCGCGCTTTCTGCTGAGACCATTAGGAACTTCAGTCATTAGTTTCCATAACACGAGTGGCGTGGAGAACCACGAAGTTATCATGACATGAGTCAAAACTTGGAAAATTGTAACCTTAAATTATAACTAATTTCATGTAAAAAGCGCTTGCTAATTAATTTAAAATTCGTTGATTCAGAGCGAGGGTATGAAAAGTTAGTTAAAACATTCACATATTCAAAACGACCCCTGTCCTTCCATATCCATACTTCCTTACCAATTTAAAATGTGAAAATAGCTTTAACTGTCGGTTTGTTACGCTTTTACGACTATAAACTGCTGAATCGATTTCAATATTTTTGTTTGATGTCTAAAGGGCACAATTTCTGTGGGAAAACGTATGGAAACTTTATTTGATGTGGTTGTCTAAGTACAGGGCAAATACATATAATTTAAATTTTTAATTTATTTGCTCTTGGGATAATTCTAAGCTTTGACGTTTTCGTGCCCAACTACCCATGATATATTTAATTTATATTCATTATTTTATACAATTCTTATTTAAGAAATATTTTAAAAAATTACTGACCGTGGTCAGGCTCTGGGGGAACGCTGGTAGAATTTTGACGTATAAAAGTTCTTATTTATTTACTTATTCAATAAACCAAGCAGCCATATCTTATTTAATTATGACATAGATTTTAGTCCTAGGTCGTCCTAGGACTATTCATAGGTTACCACAGTTTATACAATTAGGTAGGTATATATATACCTTATACAATTAGGAGAGTATACTGTTACTGAATATACATGTCATATTTTATTTTTTGTATAAAATAAACCTACATCCCCTTAATACGGCTTTGTTTGCCAAGAAACAACGTCTGCCGTATTTTTATGATTCAAGAGCCAAGATGTCAAACACCAAACTCCTTAGAATGCATCATGTCCCTCCAATACATTTGTTTTGCCATACCTTCACAACATAACAGTACGACGCGGTTAATGTATTTGGTAGGTTAATATCGCTCATTGAATACAAAACGGACACATTCCAAAATAATTGCTCTTCCATTAAAAATCGTATTCCAACCTCTTCTAATTATAAAATGCAAGTTGACTCATTTCGGATTGTGTCCGTTTTGTATTCAATGAACGATATAAAATATATATTATATACCGTTGTCGATTTAGCTTAGAGATTAGTCTGGGACTAGGTAAATTCTATGTGAAATTGCCTGTGAAACAAATAAGTTGTCTGTAAGATAACCATCTCTCGCTCGTCATAAATGACGAAAACTATTAACTGTTATAAAATGAAGATTTTAGCTTTATTCTAAACTAGCTGACCGCCCACTTCGTTAGGCAATAAACAATTTTATACAGCCTATGACACTCACAGTAACTTGGCTTTCTATTGGTAAAAGAATTTTCAAAATCGGTTCTGTAAATCCAGAGATTACCCCTAACAACGTCACGAACTTTACCTCTTTATAGTTTTAGTATAGAAGTACAGATAAGATATTATTTGTTACGGAGAAATCCTTGTTATTTAGACCTAACAATGGACTACTCCTAACAAAAGAGGAACGAGTTCAATCCGGTAATATTATTCCGCCTAAAAACAGCTATTAAGTATTATGTAATATCGTGATATCCTTTTGTTAGCGCCACACCTGCGCCAGCAAGCACGATCCATCACAGACACTCCACTAATAGGTCTATAACGCAGTCCATTGATAGATGAAAAATGGACGAAAATGGAGTCTATTGAAGGTGATGGATGTTATGGGTTCAGAAGAATAAGCTCGGACTGGATAACGTGTGCTTACTGGTTCAATTATATCAGTGGGGGAAATCTGTTTTGACGGGAAAGGAAAATATCTTCAGAATTTATTGAAAGGTGTAGGCGTAGGCAAAATCACGTGAGTGTTAAGGTTAGGGGTGAAGCCACTTGAGTAAGAAATAGTAGATTTTTAATCAAGGGATGAAAGTGATCAATTGCAGCCCGAGATATTTAGGCGGCACGAGCTATAGCGAGTCTGCATATAGTTTGAGGGTGTAATTGATACTTTCACCCGACGCTCTACTTTTCATTTCGATTATGAGGAAAGTAAAAAAAAGTTTTTTATAACATTTTTGAAAAAAATATATAACGTCGAATACTAGGAGTGCATAAACATTAAAAGTAGCCTACAGAGCTGGGCATTGCTGTGACTTGTGGGAGACAACCGCGCTGTATCGAGTACGCCCGCTCGCCCGCCGGTGCCCTGCATGCACCTCCAAATTACCGCTGCGTTCCTGGTATTTTATATAAACATGCAATTACTTTTCTTCCCTACGTTGGACATGTAAAACTTTCAACCCGCTTCTAAGATAATCAATGGTCTATTTTTAGAGTATGAGACATGAAAAGGTTACACAAACGTCACCGTTATCGTATCTTCCTTCTCCCTTATTCCAACAGGGGCTCTTTTCTACTTGGTCTAAACCTAATTGCTTTTGACAAAAACTGGCTTCGAACTTTTATCTCTTGGCTTTGAAGTTCCGTTGCACTTGAAGATTTCACCTCACCCCGGACACGCTCGACTTGGCACTTGGCAGGTTCTTTTTCAAACTAGTTAGCCTTCCTAAACTTCTTTTGGATTTGGCTGACATTGTATAGTTACATTTCTAGGTGGTTTGCGGAATGCTATTTTAAAATAGGAACTGGTTTGCAGACCCATGAAAAATGAATCTAATAAACTTATAGCAAACCAATAATGTAAATAATGTAATGTATGTAATGTATGTGTTTGTAATGTATACCTACCTATATCTATGTGCAATATGTGCATGATAGTAATAAAATAAAATAAGTAATATATAAATAAATAACCCATGACATGTAAAATTTTATAACTATTTGATCAATAAATGATTGAATTGAATCGAATTAGTATACAAATTAACAAAACTTAATTCTATTTGAAAACTAAAAAGCTGAATGGAAATTATTTGAAAAAAAAACTTAGTATACATAAAATCTGTAACGTGTATTTTTAGGTAGTAAAATGTATTAGAAGCAGCATTTTCTGAGGAAAGTAAAATATTCTTGTTAAAACAATAAAACTAAAACGAAAAGTTGTTCTAACGACTTTCTTCTTTAGTTGTAAGTCGTAACTGTTATTTTTCGAATATTTTATCATAACAAGATCTTAATTACCTTGAAACATAAACTATCAGATGGAGGGTAAGAGCCAGAGCTACAGGAGGGTTAGTGATGCCTCCCCAACCTAAATAAAAAAATGCAAATGCAATAAATGAATTATGAATTATGAATTATGGCCACTATGTCTTGGCCACTTGAACTTATCTTGAACGACTACAATTAGGTATTACTTATTTCATCCATGCATGAGGCATTATAAGGTTAGTCATCAGGGATGGTAACGCATTTGCGGTCTAAAGCCACGGATATACTAAGGGAGAAATGTCCTGCAACACGTGAAATTCGCTCGACATGTCTGGCATCATCGCGCGACACGTGTAGCCAACGACGTCGGGTGAAGTGGCACGACGTTGCCGAACTTCGCTCGACATGTCTGGCATCATCGCGCGACACGTGTAGCCAACGACGTCGGGTGAGGTGCACGACGTTGCCGAACTTCGCTCGACATGTCTGGCATCATCGCGCGACACGTGTAGCCAACGACGTCGGGTGAAGTGGCACGACGTTGCCGAACTTCGCTCGACATGTCTGGCATCATCGCGCGACACGTGTAGCCAACGACGTCGGGTGAAGTGGCGCGACGCTGCCGGACTTCGCTCGACATGTCTGGCATCATCGCGCGACACGTGTAGCCAACGACGTTGGGTGAAGTGGCACGACGTTGCCGAACTTCGCTCGACATGTCTGGCATCATCGCGCGACACGTGTAGCCAACGACGTCGGGTGAAGTGGCGCGACGCTGCCGGACTTCGCTCGACATGTCTGGCATCATCGCGCGACCCGTGTAGCCAACGACATCAGGTGAAGTGGCACGACGCTGCCGGACTTCGCTCGACATGTCTGGCATCATCGCGTGATCCGTGTAGCCAACGACATCAGGTGAAGTGGCACGACGTTGCCGAAATTCGCTCGACATGTCTGGCATCATCGCGCGACACGTGTAGCCAACGACGTCGGGTGAAGTGGCGCGAGGTGGCCGGACTTCGCTCGACATGTCTAGCATCATCGCGCGACACATGTAGCCAACAACGTCGGGTGAAGTGGCGCGAGGTTGCCGGACTTCGCTCGACATGTCTGGCATCATCGCGCGACACGTATAGCTAACGACGTCGGGTGACGTGGTGCGAGGTTGCCGGACTTCGCTCGACATGTCTGGCATCTTCGCGCGACACGTATAGCCAAAGACGTCGGGTAAAGTGGCGAGACGTTGCCGGACTTCGCTCGACATGTCTGGCATCATCGCACGACACGTGTAGCCAACGACGTCGGGCGAAGTAGCGCGAGGTTGCCGGACTTCGCTCGAGATGTATGGCAACATCGCGCGACACGTGTCGTGTATTCTTTTGTGCTCTTTTTTACCCAATTCGGTCTTAAATTAAATGTCAGAGGAATGAGATACCTTAGTGATAAGGAATAACGCTGGTAGTATTAGCAAGTTTTTAGGACGCGATTAAATGAAGCAGGAATTTCCAGGCGACGCAACACGGCTGTAAAGTTTCGTGGGTTCGGCTCGGTGGGCCGCGCGAGCCAGGCGGTACCGTTGACGGCTGTTCAGTAATGTGTTGGATTAAAACTATGTTTGCTCACAGAGAATCAAGCCAAGTGATTTCTGTTTAGACTTATTAAAAGCTAAACATTTACATTTATTTATACATTACTACATTAAAGCAAAGGAGCAGTTGATAATAAGTACATACATACATTAAATCACGCCTGTTTCCCAGAGGGGTAGGCAGAGACCACTTCTTTCCACTAGCTACGATCTTGACAAATTTATTTCGCTTCTTCCACATTCATACATCAAGTCATGCACGCACGTCGGTTTCGGGTACTTAAGATTCGGCCCTTTTAGTATTTCTCCGATTTGATTCGAAAAAGTACGCCTAGGCCGGCCCCTTCCGACCCCTCCACTCACTTTCGATCTGTATATTTCTTTCGTCAATCTTTTTTCATCCATCCTTTCCAAATGACCGAACCATCGAAGCATGCCCAAGCTTTGGGACAAGCTTTTGTTGGTGACTGTATTTTTTTGGACATTCTTCACCTACTCGTTAAGACAATTCTAATAAGCCCTAACACGACGGTTTATCATTATGTAATTTAAGAGTTCCAATGGCCACCTTGAGTCTCCATCATCAGACCAACTCAATGGTACTATATTATTGTGTTGTCATTAGAACTAAAGGTGTATGCAAATTTTCAGCTTCATCAGCAACCGGAAAATGGGTCAAATTTAACTTATAAGATTTCACCTTTACATACGAGTACATACAGATTGTAAAATACACCGTCCTGTCAACATTCACCCCAATCTTGCCTTGCTTGATTTGATCATTATATAAAACTCCATTAGATCCATTTATCGAGGGTATTATATATCATATTATACTCATATAAACCGAATCGTAGCAAGGGCGGGTCGCTAGTGGACTTAATATTATTTGAAAACTTTCCTTGAATACCGTAGGGGAGCACTAAAAAAACATTTTTGGAAAATCGACCGCTAACTGGAAGAAATGGGATTTGTGGGAAACTACTCCTACGCCTACGAAGTTGCAGATGTCCTCGGATCAATCCTTATTTTAATGAAATTTAAAAGCAAGTTTAATATTCATATTATATTTGTAGCATATTACATAGGCTTACTTGATTTGCAAGATACATTTTAGTTAGATCGCAGAAATATTGACTTGACTGCATGCCATTACCTTTTGCGCCAGACGAGTAGAGAAAGTTTTCCTTTGGTTCGATTCGGCTCAGTGGTCCCGGCCAGGCTTTGCGATACTGGAGTTTGTAAACACACTAGTTCGCATCTGCAGCTCGACACCAACTGGGGTGTGATTCTCTTAAAAACGCGGTCCGTCGAACGAACGAGTGAATGTCGAAGCGGCCAGTATAAGTAGTCCCGCCAGAGCGAACAAAACATATTTTAACACGTGCATTCTCAATTAGGCAGCCTTATACGTTCGATTTCGTCAAACTGTAGCTCTAGCTCTAGCTAGCATTAGCAAGTTTTTAGGACGCGATTAAATGAAGCAGGAATTTCCAGGCGACGCAACACGGCTGTAAAGTTTCGTGGGTTCGGCTCGGTGGGCCGCGCGAGCCAGGCGGTACCGTTGACGGCTGTTCAGTAATGTGTTGGATTAAAACTATGTTTGCTCACAGAGAATCAAGCCAAGTGATTTCTGTTTAGACTTATTAAAAGCTAAACATTTACATTTATTTATACATTACTACATTAAAGCAAAGGAGCAGTTGATAATAAGTACATACATACATTAAATCACGCCTGTTTCCCAGAGGGGTAGGCAGAGACCACTTCTTTCCACTTGCTACGATCTTGACAAATTTCTTTCGCTTCTTCCACATTCATACATCGAGTCATGCACGCACGTCGGTTTCGGGTACTTAAGATTCGGCCCTTTTCCAGTATTTCTCCGATTTGACTCGAAAAAGTACGCCTAGGGTGGCCCTTCCGACCCGTCCACTCACTTTCGCTCTGTATATCTCTTTCGTCAATCTTCTTCCATCCATCCATCCTTTCCAAAATGACCGAACCATCGAAGCATGCCCTTTTCAATCTTAGTCACTACATCTTCTTTTATTCCACATTTCTCTCTGACTTTTTCATTCCTTACTCTATCAATCAGTTTCACATCACACATACTACGCAAAGAGCGCATTTCAACGGCATTTACACGACTTTTATGCTTGTCCTGCCACACCCAACATTCACTACCATACATCAGGGTAGGGGCCAGCACTCCATTGTGAACAGCCAGTCGGGCTTTTTGTGAAATGCCCTGTCTGCTCACAAAGGAGTACAGGGCCCCATTGATTTGATTCCCCGCATTCACCCTCCTCTCGATATCCTTCTCACACTTACCATCTCTTGTAAACACACTTCCCAGGTACACAAATTCGCTCACTTGTTCTACTAATTCACCATTTATATTAATCACGCACTCAGTCATCTCCTCGTCCTTCTCTATCACCATGACCTTGGTCTTGGCAACATTTACTCTCATCCCCTTTCGCTTAAATCCCTCATTCATCACTGTCACCATCTCCTGCAACTCACGTACCGATGAGGCAAGTATAACTTGATCATCGGCATATAAGAGGCATTTGATTAGCAACTCTTGCATACGCAAACCCTTATCATACTCTTTCAGATCTCGCATACAACTGTCCATGAATAAATTGAACAGCCACGGTGAGGCAACACAGCCCTGTCTAACACCTTTAGAGATATTAAACCAGGCCGAGTATGCCCCATTGATCCTGACACAGGCTCTGGAGCCCTCATAAAGGGACCTCAAAGCCTGCACCAGGTTGCTGCTCACTCCATACATAGACAGCACCGTCCACAACTCCTTTCTATCTACCCTATCATAGGCCTTTTCCAGGTCCACAAAAGCACAGAAAACTTTTTGGTTGACAGCCAAGAACTTTTCTGTGATGGACCGTAGTGAAAAGACCTGATCCGTACATCCCATTCCCTTTCGAAATCCCGCTTGTACATCCCAGATTTTGTCATTCGTAACATTCAATACCCTTTCAATTAAAATCTTCGCATATACTTTGCCGACAACACTAAGGAGGCTGATACCGCGGTAGTTTTTGCAGTCTTGCTGTGACCCCTTTCCTTTATACAGAGGGACGATAACGGCTTTGACCCAATCTTCCGGGACTCGGCCGCTACTCCAACATGCATTGAAAAGACGGTACAACAGACTACCCACCACGCCATCTCCTCTCCTCAGCATTTCTATCGACACTCTATCACAACCTGGTGATTTTCTCGCTTTCATACTTTTTAAAGCTTTCATAATTTCATTCATACTAATCACACTTTCATCTTCGCTACTTGCATCTTTACTCGTGCTTTCTGGCTCAAGACAAACATCTTCGCATTCAAACAAGCTTTCAAAATAAGTTTTCCATCTATCAAGCATTCTTTCTTCCTCACATATTAAATCTCCAGACTCATCTCTCACCGCGCTTAATTTAGTTTTCTCTGATTTCCCCCGAGCCGATTTAATCAAGCTCCAAAAGAGTTTAATATTCGACCGGAAGTTGTCAGAGAAACTCCTATCATACTTTTCATTCAGTAAATCTTTCTTTCTAGCTACAACTTCTTTCACTCTTTTCTTTGATCTATTATACTCTTTTTTCTTTATGTTGCTTAGATCTTGTCCTGGCTCTACAGCTACAAAATCCAACCAACACTTTTTCTTCTCTTTCACTACATCATCTACCTCTCTATCCCACCATTCCGGACGTTCATTCTTGCTTTTCCTTCTTTTTACTACACCGCATACTTCGGTGGCCGATGTGACCATGCCATTCTTCATAATCTCCCATACATTATTTACATCATTCTCAACTTCACTATCATCCATCTTATTAACATATTCAAAACAATCTTTCAGCTTTCTTACGTACTCATCTTTTATAACTTCATCATCCAGTTTCTCTACTTTTATCCTCTCTAACGCAGTGGTCGGTACGGGAACACGATGGCGCCAACGTGTGAACAGACCCCTTACTCGTGTTACCACTAAGTAGTGATCTGAACCTACGCTAACCCCTCGAAATGCTCTGGTATCTACAACTTTGCTACGCAACCGTTCATCTACAATCATCAAGTCTATCATTGACTTCTCATTCTGACGTCTCCACGTATACTTATGAATCTCTTTGTGATCAAACAAAGTGTTGGTCACGCAGAGATTCTTAGCCAAACATACATTGAGAAGGCATTTGCCATTCTCGTTCACTCGCTCATCACCATACTTACCCAGTACTGATTCATAACCATCCCTTTGCACGCCTGTCCAACCATTAAAATCGCCTAGCAAAATAATCCTTTCATTCTCCTTGCATTTTGTTGAAACCTCATGCAAACTTTCCCAAAACTCCTCCCTTTCTTTTTTCAATTTACTCATATCTGGGGCATAAGCCCCAATTACGAATAAACGGGTGAGACCTACCTTGAGTCTCACCCAGAGAAGTCTTGGGCTCACACATTCATGCTCTTGCATACATTCAGCCATTCGCTCTGTGAGTACGATACCAACTCCCTGACGACCGTACTCGGATACCGGGACCCCGGACCATAATGCCGTCAAGGTTCCGTGTGTGGACGTACTCACCCCTTTTTTCTTCGTCTCAGTCACACATAGAACATCCAGCTTTCTCTCTTTCATCATCATACACACCTCATCTAATTTATGTTCCATCCCTCCACACACATTCATCGTAGCAAGGCGGCTTTCCGCGGCCCGCTTTTTGCCAACCCCCCTACGAACACAGCGTGACGCGTGGCAAACGGCATCGCCACCGTTCCGATCCCCGGAGGGATCTGAACATGCTCGCACTATTTTGCCCCCCCCCAGAGTACGAAGGGCTGCCCAGGCTAGGCCTGGAGAGGGATTCTCTGGCATTGCCAGTACCCTCCTGGGGTATAAACCTTTTAAATGGTGCTCGCATGGTCCATATGCAGGGTCGGGTTTGAAATTGGAGTTTTCCTTCTCCTAGATAGGTAGCAGTCCAATGCTAACGACGCCTATCCCGCCGGGTTTGAATTCGGAGTTTTCCTTCTCCTAGATAGGTAACAGCCCAATGCTAACGATGCCTATCCCACCGGAGTTCACAATTTACTAGACCGAAAATTCCTTTTCCTGATAAATAAATACACTATATTTCTTTAACCTGTTGTAATAATATCAAGCAGTAATCGAATATTAATGCTAGGGTAAATTCATCAGTGATCAGCCAGTAACCAGGGTAGTGATTCTCTCAACAACGACGGTCGGTCGGACGAACGAGTGAATGTCCAAGCGGCGAGTTTAAGTAGTCCCGTCAGTGCGAACAAAACATGATTTAGCGCGTGCATTTTCAATTTAGCAGCATGGTTTCTGCTGATGGATCGGACGTATAAGGCTGTTTAATTGAAAATGCACGCGCTAAAATGTATTTTGTTCGCTCTGACGGGATTACTTAAACTCGCCGCTGCAATTTCGCTCGTTCGTCCGACCGTCCGTGGTTTTTGAGAGAATAACACCCCAGTAGTGGACCTCATATGAGTGCGAAAAGTGGGAAATATATCTTTCGTACTCTTCCCACTCATACAAGGTATAGGCAGAGACCGACTAGGTATATTAATTCTTATTAACTTAACTATAAGTTAAACTTGCCAAATCGCTGCCGTTGCTCATGGTGCCGAAGAGGCCTGGTAGCATTGCTTCTGTAAACCGCAAGCTTAGAGTGGTGACAGGCCTTCGTACAGTCGCGTTAATTTGGCACCCTTTCAAGAAAAATATACTTGAAGGTTGTCAATGTCATCAGAGATGTCAAGTCGTTTGTAACTTTTAGGAAACTCAACCTTAGTGTTGTAGAATGTCAGATTGACTTTGGACCTAAGGTGGGTATCAAATTAAATCTCGTGACTGTACAAGGCCGTTTGGAATGCTACCACTATATTATCCTTTAATCTGGTTATGTCTATGGGTATCAGGATCTACTCGTAAGTGCTTAAAAAATAACTGGTCCTTTTACTACTACATAATATATGACCGATGTGTAAAAGACCCTCGTGGCCAATCTACTGCCAAAGCAACGTGAATCAATATTTTGAATTATACTGTATACTACTAAATTGTAACTTTGTATTCTACATAAAAAACTATTTTAATGATAATATTACACAGATATTTTTAATCTCATTTTATTGTATGTTAACTTGAAAAAACGTAGATTTTTCTCTTTTTGACAGTCATGGGTCGAGTACATTTCATTTGATCACGTGCAATTCCAAAATTAAAGAGTTCATTTGTGTTTTGAGGATACGAGAATCCTAAAGACTTTTAAAATATTCTCTTGTTCAATAACAATTAGGTAAATATTTTTTCCTCATCAAATAGACTTGAGTATAGGTAATTAAGAAGGAGCGACGCTTCAGGCGCTTATATTAAAAAGTTAATGCATCAAAATAACAATATCATTAGTCGTAAAACTGTACGTTTTGACCTCATTCTTTCATATAAGTTTAGTCTTGAATTTTTCATCTGAACAATACGATTTTTTCAAATGCTTTGCTTATGACGTATCTGTGCAATTCATTTTACGCTGAGAGAAAAGGACAGAGTTATGTAACTGCTATAGCCCCGTCCTTTTCTCTCAGCGTAAAATGAACTGCTTAACCATGTCATAGTAACCCCTCTGATATGTAATCCAAACCCGTCATTTCCTCGAATTGATTTTCATCGCAAGTCATTTTCTGCGTAAACCATGATGTTTTCAACACACGTTATTTTTCGCGTCGGTACTTTAAAACGTACGGTACGAGGTTCAACTACTTGCATTATGACAGCAACAGAGTTAATAATTCACTAACAACAAAATATTAAACTACCAAAATAAAAATAAAACTCAACTACGGAGAAACAACAGAGATTCAAGTTACAGAACTCCACAAATCTCCCCAGCGCGTTACAAAGTGGCCGTTGGAGCCAGTTCTCACTGGAAATAACCGGATAACACCGGTTTGCGGCGGTTCGTGTCGCTGGCGGTAAGTATCTAATAGTTTCTAAACTCTAGCGAAATTCTGTAAGTTCACATTGAAGATACGCCATTTACAACATTTATCGTTAAGATATAGGAGCGCAAGTGGTTTGTGTTCCATATGGAGTTGTGTTACTTTGCTTCTGATGTATGTTAATACTTTACAGCGTTATGTTAGCCTCCAGATGCGGCTTAGCCAACTAACAGTTTGTATCGATTTGCTAAGTTAAAAACCAGACAAGGTACTAAAGTGTAAACATATTTATGGCGTCGACTGTACTCCATTCTTGGGGAATAAGGACTAGTACGACGGTCCTTTCGATTGCAAACATAAACCGACTTTAACATCATTTTTAACTTAGCAAATCGATACAAACTGTTAGTTGGCTAAGCCGCATCTGGAGGCTAACATAACGCTGTAAAGTGGTTCTCTGCCGTTTCGCCGAATTATGTTTCGTCAAATGATTCATTTCGTCAAATGTTTCATTTGGGCAAATGCTTTTTTTTCTAAAACTGTAAATATTTCAGGATTTTTTAAAAACTAACCTAACCTAACCTATAGGGTTCTACACGATGGTCCTGAAATAAATCCTGAAATATTTACAGTTTTAGAAAAAAAAGCATTTGCCCAAATGAAACATTTGACGAAATGAATCATTTGACGAAACATAATTCGGCGAAACGGCAGTACACCACCTTCCTCTATTTAGCGTCATGTTTAAACTGCTATTTGAAATTGTCATAGCGGGTAAAGTGACGAGGTACTAAAGTGTTAACATATTTATGACGTCGACTGTACACTTTGCGGCGCTTGTACGCCAAAACTATTGACTTTATGAAAAAAAGGCACGTACATAAACTGTAGACAATTGTCTCTAGTATTTTATTTTATAACTATTATTATCGTTGAATGAGTTGGAAATGAGATATTAACAAAAAATTGGTTTTAGGCCTCATTATTCCAATATGGCGGCACGACTGGCAAAAATACGAAGTGGCAAAGTAAAAACTCGGAAAGAGCACATCAAAATCTATAAAGCTCCTAGAAAATTTCATAATAACCACTATTTTTCGAACCAAATGACTGGGCCAATCTTACTAAGTACCTAGGCGAGACAAGTTATGGCTCCGAAAGTGTAGCATTTCTGAAATCAATCGTACAAATTTTACTTCTTACTAATATTATAAATGCGAAAGTTTGGATGTTTGTTACTCAATCACGCCAGAACTCTGAACTGATCTGGATAAAATTGGGCACAATACCTAGATTATAGTCTGGAATAACACATCGGCTACGTTTTCCCCGGGAAATGTACGGTTACCATGACATGTCAAAATCACGAGTTCTACGCGGACGAAATGGTTTTTTTAATATCACCAATTCGGAAAGAGGACTTTTCTTCCCTGCTAGGAGGGATCAAAGTGGCACTTTTTTGTTCAAGGACTTTTTGTTGCCGTATAAAATATAAACGCAATGAACTATGAAAATTGTATGTACATAATCGACTAAATTCATTTTTCTTTTTTAATATAATCATTTTATTACCTTAAATAAACACATATCTGCTTTACGGGGTCGTTACGGTTTGAAAAATAGGTACCACAAATTTTAGAACTTTTAGATAGTGTAAATAATTAAATTTGTTTCATCAATAAAATCTTAAATTTTCCTCATAGGCGATGTGAAAAGCAGTACGTGTCACATGGTACCACAAAATTATTTCCACGCTATTTCTACGCTCAAAATTCAATGTACGCTGTCGCTGTTAATATGTCATTCTGCTCCCCTGTGACACAACCTACTATAGTTCATTTATTTACATGCAATTGTTTCCTCATAAACTTGAAATCTCTCGCGCCTTGTTCCTCACGTTATAAACGATCACGACGCTTTCCGCAGACAGCGTCCCTTTCCCGCCGAAGGCCGCGCGGCTCGTAAACCGGTAATGCCCCATAACCGGCCTCGATCCACTAAATAAGATTATTTTTTATTTTTATTAACGCACTTAAGGGCCTTTGTAAGTTTCACGGCCATCAGTAACACGTTTCGTGCAATATCGTCAGCTTTACGAAATAGTACAGAATACAACGCTGCTTAAATACAAAAGCGGCTCAAAACAAAAACAGATCGTTGCTTAAATACTAAAGGGCCACAAATCAAAATGTGTTTGTGTTGCATTTAAATTCGGAATGCTATATACTTTAAGTTTTAAATCAAACTATATCTCGCTGCTTAAATGCTAAAGCGCCTCAAAACAAAAACAGACATAGCTTGATTTAAAACTTAAAGTATATAGCGTTCTGAATTTAAATGCAACACAAACACATTTTGATTTGTAGCTCTTTAGTATTTAAGCAACGCATGTATAACAAACAAGTAAAATACACCACCATCTGTTGTGCTTGCTCCTGCGATGTCTACTCTTAGACCCGCCATAAACAGACTGCTTGAAGCAGTCAGGACCGACTGCGCTTCGTTGCTAATGGTCGATTTGCAGTTTCAATGTTCTAAAAAGTGCAGATTGTCCATTAGCAACCAAGTGAAGTCGGTCTTGACTGCTTAAAGCAGTCTGTGTATGGCAGGTCTTACTTGTTTTTTTTTATGACATATATAAGACATACAAGCACACAGGCCACCTGATGGTAAGTGGAAACTGTGACCCATAGACATTCGCATTCACAAGACTGCAATGCAAACCTGAAGTGAGGACTAAGATGGAATGCCTCTATGCTAGTCATTTTATACTTTTGTCGTGTTACTAACTAACATGGGTTAAAGCTTCATTGTAGTATCACTCTATGGATGATACCCGGTCTGAAATAAAACGTTTTTTTATTTTATTACGAGGAAAAAAATCACTTCATAATCTGGGGCGCGTAAGAAATAGTTTCAACGACATTCTGAATACGACTGCCCCACCCTTGTTTACTGTCTTTCACAGGTCTCCAGTGTTGTCAGATACAGCAAATAGTCCTGGCACTTTTCTTTTTTGTTGTTGATGTAACTGTACCTATGTTTGTCATTAATTTTTCACTAACCTATTTTAAGTAATCTGTAACTAACGAATAATAAGGGGAATAGCCTGAAAAAAATTTATTCTATTCTAAATATTCTATTCTCTAACGCATTTACAGTCATGAGATTGTATTAAAATAAATATCAGGGGAAAATGTCACACCAATTTGACCTACCAGGATCGGTAAAATAGTTAAACCAATTTGGACGTTTTTTTCATTTAATTTTTTTATTAACTACAGAAAGTTGTTTTGCCATAAAAAGTCCAAACACGGGACACCTATGGAGAAAC
Organism: Acleris laterana; assembly: GCA_963966035.1. Taxonomy (NCBI): domain Eukaryota; kingdom Metazoa; phylum Arthropoda; class Insecta; order Lepidoptera; family Tortricidae; genus Acleris; species Acleris laterana. The sequence goes on from OZ014444.1 coordinate 19,170,974, forward strand.
AACCATTATGTGCTAATTATGTAAGACACCACTGAATAACCTATGAAACAAAACATGAAATTAATGATTTTTCGTGACATGGACATAAGAAAAAAAATTTAGATTAAAATAATAAATATATCTGAAATTGGTAAAAAAACGCTGAACATACATAGGGGTTAAAACGAATTTTAGCTGCTCTATCAGCTGCCGGTTTCCGGGACACCCAGTATAAATAAATAAATAATAGTGGTTTTGTTTTCGCTTTCTATAAAATGCTCCCACGGGACACCGCGACTTTGAACGTGTAGCGTAAAATTAGGTTCGCGCTACTTACTACCTCTATCCATTGGAGATAGATTTTTGGAAAATCCTTTCTTAGAGCACCCCTAGACCTCACAAGGAATCTACGAGACAAATGTTGATTTTCTAGACCTTTATCTTGGGCTATGCGTTGATAAGTATGTATGTATGTATGGAAACACTTATTGTACAAAAGAAAAACCATAACAATACAATTACTATAAAAATATGTACAAAGTTGAACTTATCCCAATAAGGTATCTCTACCAGCTAACCCTTGAGAGATTGAGAAAAGTGAAAGGTTGTGCAACGAGTAAACATTACAAGTGTACAAGAAGAAGAATATAACACAATTAGTAACCAATAAAACTTATCTAAATAAAATTAAAATAAAACTACAATTCAAATACCTACATAAATAGATACAGAAATATACATATTAATATTTAAATATACATGCATAAACTACATTTTTCGTACCTAGAGGATAATTGATATTTAGGAGATAGTGTCAAGCCAGAACTTCTTTAATTTGCCTTTTAGGGAATCTACCGTTTGTGATTGCCTAATGCCAGTCGGTAGCCGACCTATAATCTGACAGAATGTACCGAAAAGGATTTGGAATAGGATTTGGATTTGTATAAGTCAGTCAGTTTCTTCTTTTACATATTTAGTCCTTCTTCAATATAATCATTTGAGGTTCTTCTGAGCCAGGTTTGATGAAATTCTTATGATCTATTTAACAGTTAAGTATTAGCTCTAAGAGTTTCACAATTTTGATTGAAGATTTTGTAATACGTAATTAGTATTTGGAATTTCCTTTGAAAATTTTACTTCATCATGTAATCATTACAGAATACCTAATTAGTTTTAGTCCATGACTAGACACAGGTTAAGCTACTTAGTCTTAAAATGAACAGACAAAGCCTAAAATACTTGAAGAAGGTAACACGTTCAAAAGGTTTGACACCTTCTAGGTATAAGAGGCTTAATTTTGATGTTAAATCATCCAAGAACACGTCTCTCAGTATTAAACACTTTCCTAATCAAAGGGAAAATATCTCGGACAGACCTCTAAAAACCTTCTTTCTTTTTGTTACTAGTAACATAACACGTACGGTGGAATTTCGCCTGTCCGGCCCGCGTTACCGCCTCGCTGGTCTCGGTGAAAGGCCGTGTAATGATCTCCCTTGACGTGTTGTTCGGCACACCCATTCATTTTGGGAATTATACACGTCACTATTTATTTGGTTTGCCGTTGAAATGTCCATTAATCAAGGCTTTGCGACTTTTGCTATTTTTCTGTATTATTAAGTAAAGAGGCTAACGAGTGAGTTGGTCACAGGAAGATGAGTAACGTTTTCTTTATAGTATTTTTCTTGAAAAAACGTTGCTGGATCTGTCGACGCGCTTTAACGTTTTATTAACGACGACTTTCGTTTACTACTAGGACTGCTGTTTATCGTTGAACGATTATCTATACGCTCCGGCGTCGCGTTTAAATCATGACGTTTTGTTTACCGTCGATGACTGTCGTTCTAGCTCTTCCCATTGTCTTGACAGTCTGTCGACGACATCGAAAAAGTTGTGAACGACGGTACAGTCACGAGATTTAATTTGGTACCCACCTTAGGTTCAAAGTCAATCTGTCATTCTACACTAATAGTAATAAGGTTGAGTTTCCTAAAAGTACAGATGACTTGACATCTCTAATGATATTGACGACTTCAAGCATATTTTTCGTGAAATGGGTCTTAAATTAACGCTCGTGACCTTACATGCGAACAGTTTCATTTAAATATACAAGACACGAAACTTTAAACTGCCCGTATATAATATGTCGTCATGACAACGTGGAACCGCGGCCGTATTTGACCCTTCTTTACACGTAAACTTTGAGCTGGTGCGTGCGCAAATATCATATTTTGACGGAGTTCCGCCGGGTTCGTACTCAACTCCACATGACATCTATGACGCGAGTATCAAGTAATGACGTAATTTTTAGAAGCATCCTAAACTTGTCCTAACTTGTCTGTAAATTATTAACCAGCTAAGTACGGAGGATAACTTGTAATCCATTAACAAGAACTCTAGGGAATAAATAAAATTAAATAAAACAAACGCTCCGGCCACAACTTGACAAAGCATGCGACATGTCGTGGCTATTTATTTTTATGACAAGGAGAAGGCACACGAACACTCAGGCCAATTGATAGTAAGTGTGATCTGATAACCATAGACATTTGAAATCTCAAGATTGCGATCCTGAGACTTCAAATGCCTTGCCAACCTTAGTATGTATAATTTTAAGACCTTTATGTAAGTAACAAATAAAATATTTATATTCATATTCATATTCATAAGGACTTAGATGGAATGCTTGTTATTTCACCGGTTTTCTTATCCCCACTCCGGAACTCAACAATGCGAGCACTGCTACTTGGCTGTAATCCATTATTTATACAATTGGTGGTAGCGATTCGGACGGTCTATCTTCACTATATCATACGACTATAATTACTACCTATTATCATTACGTGACGTGGCTATGAGGCAGTTTTTATGCATGTCTACCAGGGTTTGGTTTTTTCTACGAACTCGATAACGTATACAAAATACAAACATAAGACAACAATAATTATAGTAAAAAAGCATAAAGTGCCAATTTCGTTCGGACTGTTGTTTCTTTCTACCCTTTATACATCCAGTTTTTTTTTAATCTTGCAATGGTTAGATAACGCCTGTTGAATAATGACATGTCACCCGGTAAATGGAACTAAGTAATTGCGAAGTATTGATAATATAAACCTACGTGAGCGAAATGTTTTACATATTTACATATTAATGAAATGTTAATCAAGAGTAATCAACATGAATCACTGATTTTTAAATTGACCCTTTGACAGCCAGTGCAGAATATCGAATAATACTGAAATGCTTAATTAGTTGTAAATATTCCCGCGAGGTGTGGCGTGGCGTAATAGGACTGTAAAGAGGCGTGATATTAGTTATACACGACGTAGAGGAAGTGTGCAAAATGTGGTTACAGAATTATCAAAAAGTTTTTATAGTTGTTGGAAATTCTGTAGCTCTGCCTACTCCACTCTGGGAATAAAGGCGTGAGTTTATGTATGTGTATGTATGTACGACGTGTCACTGTGTATTTATGTATCTGTCTATGACAACCATAATAGGCCCGTATTAACAAACTCATCTTTTCATTTTATTTTAATTAATGGATTTCACTCTCACACTCTGTTAAGGTGTATTTCGCCAATGTCTAGTTATTTATAGACACTCATGGACTTATGTATTAGAGCAATAAGTTCGTGGATATCACACGCGAAGAGAATTGTTCGATTAAAGAGAATTTTCCCCAATGGACTAAACAGAAAAGCATATGGGGTTAGTTCTGTCTGGCTTAGATGCGCGTCACAAGATACGTCAAAGTAAACGTCAAACCATAGAACACTGTAATTTTTGACACATCTGACGAGCGAGACGAGCATTAGAGTTGAGATTAGTTTATTAATACGGGCCATAGACAACGGAAGACCAGCGTTGGCTTCACAGCCAGCACATGCTGAGTTGGGACCGTTTCGCAACATTAGCACATGTCGTCTCATTTTCTTATTTATTTTTATTAATTTTTTGTTGTTGTTGTGTGTTATTGTAGTGAATAAATGTTTTACTTACTTACTTACTTAGTTACATTGCAGCTCTCAAACGGATGGACCGATCCGGACGCGGTTTGGAAAATACAGGGGATTTAAGTGTTTATACCTTCTAAATATCATATTATTAGGCAGAGCCAAATAAAGTTAAGTCAAGTTATTTTGTGAGATAGTATTTAGGGTTCCGTGACCTAAGGGAGCCAATCGGGACCCTATTAATCTGCCTATGCTGTACGTCCGTCCGTCCGTCCGTCCGTCCTAACTTTAAGGAGCTGTATCTTTTTTATATGTGTTACGGCGGATTTACAAACAATTTTTAATTAAAGTATTTGTCCCCGTAAAAGATACTTATTTTATTCAACTCGTCTGAAACGACTCGGACTTAACCGGTTTTTTGTGTTTTTTTATATAACTGCTTAACTAAGGCCCGTATTAATAAACTAATCTCAACTCTAATGCTCGTCTCGAGATGTGTCAAAAATGACAGTGTTCTATGGTTTGACGTTTACTTTGACGTATCTTGTGACGCGCATATCAGCCAAGATGAGTTTATTAATACAGGCCTAAGTGTGCTACCTTCTGTTTGTATTAAAAATGAACCCTTAAAATAATTAAAAACTCCATTCTGATCATCAAGCGCATTATTCATCAACACACCAAATATCCCAAAGAATCATTTTGCTGACGTTATGACAAATATACCTGTCAGTAAGAACAGTTGAAACGTGATTAGCTACACCAAGCAGAATACATCCTGTATAAACAAATATTGGGTTACTTAATTAAGTGAGGGTATAAACTCTCGCTAAACATTCGCCTTTATTTACACGGCTTGACCAGCGACTGAGGTGACTAATTAAAATTGGGGTTAAAGTAAACCAGGGTCTCTATTCTGTAAGTAAAACCGCATCGCTTTTACCCTGCGGCCCTAGTATGGCTGCGTCTATATCGCGTGTCAAATGAGGGTAAAGCATCCGTCACTCTCGTTCTTATATACGTGTCAGAACGTGACGGATGCCTTATCCAAACTTTTACATGCGAAAAACTTACGGCCCCTGGGCCTCCAATCTACTAGATAAAAACTATATTGTCTTTGACGTGTTGTGGTATTGTTTTTAACTCGCCTGAAATTACTCTCTAGTATAAAAGATCTATCAACACGTTGACGATAAACGATAACACGTCAAATGCAATATTGTTTTATTGAGTTGAATTGACACCTTGTTAATGTGTTGACAACGTTATGACAACTCTTAATTACTTAACCCTTTATAAGGTAGAGGTAATTTAGCGATCACATATATTTATTTAGAATTTCAACCTTACATACCACAGAATATTATAATATCTTCTTTTGTTTTTCTTTTTTTGTTTTTTTGTTGTTCCCTAGGAAGCGAAAACATGAAATTGTATTTGAATTTTAAGTACCAAACTGTATTACTAGGGCTTTATAAAGGGTTCGTTATTCGTTCTCTGACATCGACCACCTTTGTTCTACGTCAAATTTCGGTATTTGGTACCCGATCTACACGGGAGATTCACAGGATAGCGCGCTCTAAGGCTCTTTGTGTTACTTGCACTTAGATTTGTTTAGGTTATTAAACGAGGCACATCATAACTATCTATCATAGTTCGTTTTATTTACCTACAAAACATATACCTTATATTGTTAGATTCAATGGAATCCTCAATGCGCGAGTTTTTGCACTTAACCAGTTTTTCACTAAACCCAGTTCAAACAACCTGATTTTCCTGGTCCTTTGAACCGGAAAACTTTAATCAAACCCACTGGCACGCAATATTATGCTTATTACTTGTAAACAAACACGGTTGTAAGTCCAAATATATATTCAGAACAAGGGAAACTCCCTAATAAGCGTCGAAACTTCTTCGTGTTCATTAAAACTTTACTACACCGTTCTTAAATATTGTCTTTGTGCATGATAATTATGTAGATATGTGATGTGATGCAAATACAATTAAAAAGTTTTGAGAAGCGTGAAGGAAATTTTGAGTAAGACGGCTGTTTCAATTATTTGATCATTAATTCACTGATTGATTTTAAACAAAACAATTGAATGTCGTAAGACTTTTAAACTCAGGAATGAACTTCCTTCTTTGATGTTTTCCTGAAGCTGCAGTTCCTCAGGCAAACAATAAACGCCCTGCTGTTTGTTATCAAACAATGACATAGACGAGCGAAACGAAATCATTTTACGTGTATACGTGGGAGGTACACGACAAAAAGGATTTTCCAAGTCTTTTTTTTTGTGTCATAGAGAGTACAAACGAGCACACAGGCTACCTGATGGTAAGTGGAAACTGTGACCCATAGACATTCGCATTCACAAGACTGCAATGCAATCCTAAGACTGCAAATGCGTTGCCCACCCTGAGGACTAAGATGGAATGCCTCTATGCTAGTCATTTCACAGGCTGTCTTATCCCCAAACCGGAACACAACAATGCGAACACTGCTGTTTGGCGGTAGGTTAATGGATAATGGATTATATTTTAATCACTTTGTCGGCCTTATATTAAGTATGTATAACCATGCCAATATATAGCTTTGTAGTATCAAGAGTCTCTGAGTTTAACCGCAGACAAAAGGACGGTTGGACATAGCTAAGCTGTGAGCATTACTTGTTGACGATTAAACCCTAAAAAGACCTGCGATTTGGCTGCTACCCTGCCATTTCTAATGTCTAAGTTTATAAGTGATTGTCTTCCAGCAGGTGGCCAGGCTCGTCTACCTGCTCAGCGTGAAAAAAAAACACATCGCAAAAAAGCTCAAAAAGTTCGCATAATAGCCAACTGCCTTACATAATCCAACCCCCTGTACTAATCCTTACAAATAACCTGTCAACAAACTATGACATATCATTCTTCGGAAAATAGATCACTTTCACAAATAAGTGTTATTGTCAACAGCCTGGCATTCTGGGTGAATGCCGCCGTCAGTGCTGCTCACAAAAGGGTGACCTATAGGGGGGGGGAGAGGGGTGACGGCGCGTATTGGAGCGTGGCCCATAACCTATTTAGACACGCTGAGCCGTTAGGAGCGAGTTTATCAATGTCCTAGCTAGCTGTGATTTCAACCGTGTTGTTGCTTACAGTGTTACGGTTGTTAACTTTTTAGATTAAGTTTCTCACATGTAGCTCTTGGAAGCACTAGTAATAACTAGAATAGACTAGCGTTTGCCCGCACTGTTTGCGTAGAAGTTTATCGCTGCTCGCTCGGGAACTGTCCAATTTTACGGAATAATATCCGTTGTCTTATCGCAGGGCCTAACCTTTATGTGTGCCAAGTTTCACCCAGATCCGTTCAGTGGTTGAAGCGTGAAAGAGTATATATACAAACATTTAAACTATCTCCCGATATAATGGCGAGCCCTCCTTTCAGAGCTGATATTCATGTAATCTATGAATTGTTCCAAGTAAACAAGGTTTCTCTTAAAGATCTAAGTCCATCTGTTTCAGTGCTACGATGCCACAAACAGACACACAAATACACATGTAACACTTTTTTTTTTATGGCATAGAGAAGACAAACGAGCACACAGGCCACCTGATGGTAAGTGGAAACTGTGACCCATACACATTCGCATTCACAAGACTGCAATGCAATCCTAAGACTGCAAATGCGTTGCCAACCCTGAGGACTAAGATGGAATGCCTCTATGCTAGTCATTTCACTGGCTGTCTTATCCCCAAACCGGAACACAACAATGCGAACACACTTATAACACCCCTCTATTTGGTCGGGAGTTGTAATGTCTTTGTTGGCTGATGTATGTATATATGTATGATATATATGTATAAATATATATGAATATATGTTTGATGTATGTATGTATGTTGTATTTTCTAAACAGAGTGATTGTGCAAAACCTTTTAACCGTCGGTACTTAATCAGCCTAATACATTTAACCTTGTCTAGTATCATGTCATTTTCGGATATGTAATGCTGGTCTTAATAAAAAATATAAGATTTGGAACCTGGGGTGCTGACGCGGACAACGAAAATTTCGGTGTTTCCAAATCAAACTAGGAACCGTTGTAATTTCGTCATATCCGTATACCTATCTGTTTATATGTCACATTATTTTTTCACCCACTTGCCTTGGTGAAGATTGCGGGAAACCAAATTGCTAGAGGTACAAAACAAGATAGCTTGAAGATCGTTAAAGGAATACCTTCCGCAGTGTGGAAGTCTTTCGGCTACTCTTGGGTGATCTTGCAATACCGCGTAAGTAAAAAATTCAATAAGTTGCAAAACATACTTTACTGACTTACGTGCTATGGTGTACTTTGCAACTTACTTAATTTGTTAGTTACGTGGTATTACACAATTAGTCACATAAATTGTTTTTCAATGCAAATGGCAACACAGGCCACATGTCAATAAATGGATATAGAGATCCACAAACGTTTGTATTCCCAAGGTAAGTAAAATCTTAAAACTGCAATCCTAACACTGCATACGCGTTTCTAACCTTGGGCACTAAGATGGAATGTCTTTTGCTAGTCATTTCACCGATTTTATTACCGGAACACAATAATGCGAACACTACTACTTGGTAGTAAATATAATGGTGAAGATAATAATTATATTATAACCTAATAATTAACTCTATCCAACTAATTAATATAATACTTATCGAGCGTATACTACCGATACTCGATCAGAAAGAGTAACCAACGGTTGCCTCTCGGTCTATCACAGTCATTAAGAACGCATTAAATCAAAATATTAGACTTTGCAAAATGTATAATTTCATTTTAATTCTCCGGGAAAGGGACGCCGGATGTTTAGTAGGCGGACGTGTCTTTTTGTTTTAAATTTGGTAGGGTTTAGGAAACGTGATTTAGCCCAAGTAAAAACACTCGAGAGATTTATCGCTTTGCGCAGAGTTTATACGTGCTTTTTTGTAAATTATGACTTACTAAAACAAAAGTAAAGCCAATGACAATTTTGGGTTTATTTGTATGAATAATTGAGTTTAGCAATTATAATCTCTCATAGTAAAATTGCAATTACCTTGAGTTGTTTACGTGCGTCGCACTTAAGTAATAGATGAATTGTATGTTTTTTACAATAGTGTTTATATACATACATGAATATCAAAACAAGATGAACTAATAGTATAAAACTGGTAATGGCCCAGCTTTATTTATAGGTGTATAGCGACTACTTTAACAACGCTTAAGAAAGCGCTCGTTTACACGCTGTTAATTCTGTTTTATGGCCGGAGTTGTAGTCTGACTTCGGCGACAGATAGACAAGGAGACACCGTCGGTAATCCAACCTGATCGAGTACATACTATTATGTAAATAATATGGAGAGAAAGGCCAAATTTTGAGGTATTAGTGTGGTGGACCCAGTAATAGACAAGAACCCAATGATGGACCCTTGATTCTTATTTTACAGAAGGTAAGGGTTATTCATTTGTTTTGCAACAATCAATGTAGGACCATTTGGATGAATTAAGAGTGAAGTGTCCATTACTGGTGCTTGTCAGCTAAAAGTGTCCAACATTGATGCCGTTACCCTAGTATGTTAATGTATTTTTATAAGAAGGACGGTAAAGTCAGTTGCACAATCTAAACTGCCAAGCCACAGCGTAACAGGTCAAGTTTTTCTATCCATACTCATCAAGCTTTCGTTTAAGCAAAGTGCGATGAGAGGTTATAATTATTTTTATGCATGAACTGATAAAGATAGATAAAGTTCAAGGGAAATTTATTCGCAACAATACACAATTACATTACAAAAAGAACAAGACCAAGAGAAATTGTTGCGAAGCGGTCCCAACTCAGCATTCGCTAGCCGTGAAGCCAGCTGGTCTTCCGTTGGAGCCGCTTGGTGACGAGACGGAAAGTGACACACTTAACACGAAACAACGTTAAAAGACAAACTACATGGATTAAGAAACAATTATTTTTTCGAGACAAGCTGCCAGGCTCCGTTTAGGTAGATCAACTTTTATAAAATGCATATTTTGGTTTTTCTCTAGCAACGTGTTCAGTTCTATTGGTACAGTCGGCTATAATGTGTCCATTTTTTTTACCTTATCGCATTGTTGTAAGGTTCAAAAGCGGGTAAAGTAGTCGACTGTGTTCGAACACATGAGTTTAGTAACGGTTTTCTCTTGGTCCTATATTTATAACTAAGAAAAACCTTTTGTAGTATTTAATATCAACCTTATTTTTAACAAATCAAAATTGAATCTGCTCTGGGGATTAAATTTCAGAAACTGCTTACTGGCTAAGGAGTATTTGTACTTATGCCATAGTATTTGTACCATAACGTATCAAACTCAAGTTGTATCAAGCCATAAGTACCTTTCAAGCGTAGGCCACGTAGACACTCGTAGAACTTGTAGAGCCTTGTCTACGAGCGTCTACACGCGAGCGGCTATTTTACCTTGTGCAGGGTCCGTCCGGATCGTTGCCATCATCTTATGAGTAACCATGACTACGAAACTAGCGGTCCTGGGTTCAAATCCCGGTAAGGGTAGATACGAGTATTTATGTGATGTCCGGTAATATTTGTACCTGAGTCATGGATGTTTTCTATGTATTTGAATATATAATATTTCTCTACTAGCTTCTGCCCGCGACTCCGTCCGCGTGGAACTCGTTTATATCGTAGCTCCATACAAATTTTCACCCTCCATTTCACCCCTTTAGGGGTTGAATTTTGAGAAAAATAATATCCTATGTCCTTTTCCAGGATTCAAACTATCTTTGCGCCAAATTACACCTAAATAAGTTCAGCGGTTTAAGCGTGAAGAGGTAACAGACAGACAGAAAGACACACTTTCGCATTTATAATATTAGTATGGGTATAAGTATTTATATCGTTCTCTAGCATAGCACAAGCCTAGAGCTTAGTTTGGGACTATAGTCCGTTCGCGATGAGAATGCAGTGAATCAACAACTGCAACGGCAGGGTATGAGTGTATTAACAGTGGAAATGAAAAAAAAACAAATTATTTTTTAAAAGATGAAGTTTAATTTAAAAAAAACCTAATTTTGAGCGACTTGATTGGTGAGGGGGTGTGTCTAGACCGGTGGACAATGATGATTTACTACATTCTTAACGCGAATGGACTATAGGTCAACTGGTGTGACATTGTCTCCTGATATTTAGTGAATTTTATTATTAAGATACTAAAGGTTCCACCTGTGTGACTGTCACATGGAAAATAATCTGGTTACTTTACTGTCTATTAGTTACGCTTTACCAGCTAAGCCGCTGAACCGAAACAACGAACCAAACGTAAAATAGCCTACCGTCCTTCGATTTTTATGTTCAATCATAAAAAATGCGTAAAAATCCCTTCTCGTATGGTTCACCTAACATTTATTCTGCTTGTATGCGTATTAGGAAGAAATGTCATTCAAATTGTGTTGTAGAGTTACCATCGATTTTACTAAAGTGGAATAAGACTTAATCCGAGATTATTCCATACAAATTTAATCTAGGTATACCGTAAAATGGGGTGACTTTAGAAACGCGGGGCAACTTTGATAATTTTTTTAATCGTTGTTTTTGTGGAATTGCTAAGTTATTATTTAGCTCTTTCGCGAAATTATTTTCATGTCTCATATGAAAGCCCAAAATGTTGAAAGTTGAAGTATTTTCAGATAATTTGGATGTAAAAACTTCGAAACAAAAAACCCCTAATTTTTGGCATGCTTCAGGGGTGACTTTGATATTGTGATATAAACACAAGGATAATCAAAGTAGCCCCATTTTAAGAAACAAGATTTGAGGCTGCGTAATTATTTTTTTCTAATAAGCCGTCTACCGTAGTCTGCCTCAAGCTGCTTTAAGTTACTCCAAATAAGTAGTCGCTAATATGATATTTTTAATAATTTATTTAACTATTAAATGCGGGAGCTACAGAAGGTTTATTTTTAAAATTAATCAATCTAACCCCATTTTACGGTACTCTGAATCTGCCCTTAATCAATTTGATTTGTAGGCCACCATGGAAATAAGTCAAAGTGACACAGTCAATCAAATTGTTAGAGACTTTTATAGATTTGATTTTAACGTTATACTGTGGCCTATTTGAATCAACTCGGTGGACTTGTGGGGTTTTGAATCATGAAGTGCCTGTGGTTTGATCAGTTAAACTAAGTAATGGTTAAAATTCGAAGAAGGAATTGAAACTTTGACACATTTCCTTGAGATTCAACCAATAGCTACCGTTTTTAACTATTTGTTAGAACTACTGGGGGGTTATTATGACACAACTATGCAGTTCATTTTACGGTGAGCGTAAAGGACGAAGCTTTAGCAGTTACATAACTCTGTCCTTTTTTCTCAGCGTAAAATGAATTGCACAGATACTTCATAATAACCCCACTGATCAAATAACTGGGGGGTTATTATGACATAGGTAATATATAACTGCTATAGCTCTGTCCTTTACACTCGCCGTAAAATGAACTGCATAGTTATGTCATAATAACCCCCCAGGCCCTAAATAATTCATTACACGATACATTTAGCGAAGTTAGTAGTGACCCTGCCTGTGAAACTAGCGATCGCGGGTTCCACTCCTGGTATGGGCAAATATTTGTGTGATGAAATGACCATGATTATTGGTGTCAGACTTTTGGATGGTTTCTACGTATTTAAGTATTTATCCCCGTGTGTTGGGTTAGAATAGTGGCCACTCCATGTCTTCCGTAATGGCTGTCGTAAGAGGTGACTGAGGGAATAAAGGCTTGTAGTACTGTTAGGCGATAGGCTTGCAACCTGTCACTAATACGCTGGGAAACATAGTAGCCTACTTGTGCCAATCAACAAGTTTTTAGAGTTATAGGTAAGTCTGTTGCTCTGCCTAACCCACTTTGGGATTACAGCAGTGAAGATTTTTATGTATGTAAGTATTTATTTCTCTGTAATAACTTTTTATCAATTATTCTTTCACGGGACAATGGCCATGGTTTATTCGATGTGGAGGAACATGTTCGGACAAGTTCCAAAACCAGACCGAATAGTATCTTAAACTAATTTGAATACACTTAAGTATAGTATTTATTTAAGGAAAGGCGTCATGGTCATCATTAGATTTGATAATTACGTCTGAATAAATTACGTGTAATTTTTCAAAAAAGGTTTCAAATTACTCTACCCAAGTAGAGTAACGTATCTCTCATTTTGATATTTACTACTTTGCTCCTTAAAAAAAGAATCGGTAGCACAAAGAAACTGAAATATGTAAATCGGTAAGCAACAAAAAAGGAAATAAAAGATTAACTTTAAGTTTATTTTTTCTATTCCGTGTGTTTTACCGAAAAGGTTTTATTCCTAAAGTAACATGACGGTTCCGTGTATTTTTTTTACGGAAATGTTTTTTTCCTAACGTAACATGTAAAGCCCCAAGATTGGACCGAGGCAGCCTAAGCCGGTGTCCACAAATCACGCGTGTTAGCGGACACTCGCGTTTGAATAAATGACCGGGTTTCAACCACTTGCCTTTTTCCTGGGAGTAGGGTGACCATCGTCGCGTTTTAAATTACAAAAATACAATTTAAGATGCGATTGTCACGCCATTAAAAGTTCAAAATATTGGAATATTGACTTAAAAAATAAATCAGGCAAACATCGACAGCATTGTGATACCGTATAACGGGGCTATTTAGGAATCACGAGGCTATTTGGAATTAAGTAATCATAAGCTTTTAGCTGATATATTTTTTGTAATGGCAATGTTTGAACTGAAAACTTCGCATGACAACACGTTTTACAGTTCCAAATAGCCTCGTGATTTCAAAATAGCCCCGTTATATGATACTTATATTAAAAATATTCTTATAACACCATATATGAATTATTAATAGGAAATATTAAAAAAAAACACAACAAAAATGGGTAATCCATACACTAGATTAGTGTTAACTTGACCAGAGAAGGTGCTGTTCAAATAGAACGTGCGCTAACTAAACAGCAACTTGATATGAACCGTCTCTGATCACTCGGAACGGAAAAAGGCAAATAATAGATTTAACGGAGTTCATCAACAATCAAAGTCATGTTTTATTTTAAAAACCTACGTCGCTATTGCCTAACGCATTCGCAACCTCAATTGGCTTCAAAGCGGAACAATTGTTTTCTTTTTCTATGCAGACAAGCCTTCGATTTTCAAAATGAAAACAATTCCGATTGCGAGTGCGTTAAGCAATAACTCTGTTCAATTGTTAGGTCTCCGGATTCAATTCAACAATTAAATTAGCCGATTATCTAAATCTAAAACTTATTATTTCTTACTCGACTGCCATTACTTCCAAAATAATATGTTTCAACCTCCTTATTCATTAACGTACAATAAACCTATTTGAATTAAAGTATTCTTGGTCCCTTACTGTGAAATTAAAATTTCACAATGACGGATAAGGACAAATCACACCTATTTTAAGCACACTTTAGCTATTGCTCGTTAATGTTGGGGTTAGTATATAACGTTGACAATATACTATAGCAAATGGTGTAAAATACAGAATAGAATAAAGCCCTAAATGAACACAAAAAACTTTTCTTTTAAATTAAATTCTTTCTGCTCAAAGCTTTTATATAAATTAATACATATCCGGGAACAATGGCACATGGACATTACAGTTTGAAACAATTTTCCAGGCTTAGCTATACACTGTGGTTTTGTTTTTAATGAATTATAATTGTGATTATCAATAAAAAAAACAAAGAGAAAATATTAGGTCGGAATCTGAAAATACCCAGTGATGTATGTGTGTACATAGACTGCTACGAAAGTTTTTAGCTGTATAAAAACTAACAACATTTACTTTTGAAAGTGTATGGAAAATTAAGGGTAATTTAGCTATTAACCTCTTTGTAAAATGAAATTTGATTCTGGCCGCTTACAACTTTTTTTTTTAAATTTTAATTTGTAAAAAAAATGAATGGTTTTTAATTAACTAAAAATATTCATAGCAACCCTCGTATGTATGGAAACACTTTATTGTACAAAAGAAAAATCAAAACAATACAATTAATATAAAAATAGTGTACAAAGGCGAACTTATCCCTTTAAGAAAGGGAAAGAAAGGGAAAGGGGAAAGGATCTCTCAACGGTTAGCTGTAAGAGATCTCTTACAGGGATCAGTTCACCTTTGTGTTTTTTTTTTATTAATTTATTTTTCTTTTGTACACTAAAGTGTTAACATTAACATACATACATAAACTAGCTTTCTTAAACAAAAACCGCGTCCAAACAGACACTGAGCACACACATACACACGTTTAACTCATAACACCCCTGTTTTTGTCAGGGGATAATAATAAGTGTTTTGTGTTGCATCTTGTACTTTTGTTTAACTTTATCCAACACTAGCTATTTTAAGGTAGAATAACACAATAACAATCCTCCCTTTTTAAATCCCGGAAAGACTGGTCCCGCGAGCCTTCGCCGCGTGGACACTCCACTCGTTTCAATGTTTTCGTCATGAATATGTGCATACATTTGCATGAAAAATTAATGCGATTTGGTAGTCTGGCGGTTTAACAGTTTTCTGCCGTTTTGGTTTATTAAATGAAACGAATGGGAACGCTACGAAGTTTTAGGCTTTTTGTGAAACTGGAGGTGATTCTTTTCGTTTTTATGGATAGCGTGGTAAAGGCAAACAATCACACCAGACACCGATAAACATCATTTATAGAATAGAATAGAATATAATCATTTATTTCGAGTAAATTTAAACTCATATATTGTTAGTAGTTAATCCTAATTGTTAGTAACAAATTACAAATTACACTAATTATAAGGGGCATGTAGCCTACAACAATGACGCATGTAAGGGCAGTCTACTCTGCTCCCTATCATGCTGAGGATGATATTGGGGCTGGCCCGCACGCGGCGCACCAGGGACGCGGCCCGTTTGCGCATGGTGGTGTGATAGCAGTCGACCCCGGCGGCTGCGAACATCCCTGACCTGCTACAGAAGCGAGGCAGCCCCACTATCACCCGGAACGCATTTTTGTATTGGACGCGGAGTGATTTTTTATTAATATGGAGTAATTATACTAAGTTATCGAATGCATCAATCATACTATAATCCAGGTTTTAAAACTGGAACAATCACTTTCAGTTCACTAGTAAAAACTAACTAAAATATATCATCAAACAAGTTACCATGTAGCATAGTCAAACCTTGATTGGTCGACAAACTCAACAAAATATAAGCTACAAAAATAACGAAGGCTCCGGAGGCAGCTCGCTGCCACTCTTGGTGGATGGGATACTAGCACAGATAAGTAAGATTAACGCTGAAAGCCCGCCTTTTCTGCATTATTGGCGCTAACAATGGCCGCCATTTTTCAACTGTCAAATATTGCTTTTAGTACAATGGGAAATTAAAAAGTATCTACAGCTTTTTGAGGATCAATTTAAAGTAAAATATATTTTATTAGTTCAGGCAATGTCCCAAGATGGGCGCCATTTAAGAGAAAAACACAAATGTGTTTGAGTACTCATGTACTGATTTTTTGATACTTCGACAGACTTTTTAGTAGTTCATTTTTAATAAATTTTAGTGTGTTTCTTTCTTGATTGCCGTATTATTGTATGTTATGGTTAAAAAATTACCTTTCTGGTACAATCACTCTACATTACTGACTTGTAAAAGCACCCAGGTGACCAATTAACAGGATAAACCGTTTCATTTCGTTTTATATCATGCTAACATACTTTTTTGGAAAGTTACATAAACGAGTTTCACCCATTTTTGAAATTTATTTGAATGTAGACAAAACTAGCATTTAAAATATGTATTCTTTACCGTTTAATCTTAGAATGCCAATTCTCTTAAAATGATATTCCCAAATTGATTTATAAGGAAATCGTCTCAACCATGTTTAGACAACATTCTCGGGAAAATTTAAACTATTTTGAGAATGTTCACATTCCATACAAAATACAAGAATATTCTTGAAAACTAGAAAAAAATACTCAAAGCAGTCCCTACATATTAAAATTTCCAAGTTACTTGTAGACCGGGTAAAAATAAATATAATTCTATAACTTTCTGTTACTTCAGCATAAGAGTATATTTTATATTTATTATTTAACTGATTTTGTATTCTCTTTTATGACATTTTGTTTATACCATTCCCCCTATCAAAAGCTCCTTTTATTCACTGAAAACATTGAATAAAAAGCACTCTTTACCAAAACAGTGATTAAAAATGCGTTTGATTCAGAACACACCAAATATCCGACATCCATCTCAATGCTAAACAACCTCCTTGCGCAAAAAAGACGCGATACTAACTCCCGTGCAAAGAATACTCAACATACAAACTCCTTATGCAAATACTCCTCGATAATCTGATTGGTCGACATTAACAAAAAGGAGCATAGCATTAAAAAAATAGAATCTAAGGTAAATGGGTGCCATTTTGAAACTATCTTTTTCTCGTAGCCATGGTATAAAGTATAGTATGCAACTCTTGAATAAAACGAATTAAAATCGAGGGCCATGAATCACGCGTCGCTCAGGATTCTAACACCTGAACCACTCGCTATGCTCGTGATTCAGTCGTTAGTATCCTTCACTTGCTCGTGAGTAATCTATGGCCCTTTTGGCATACTATTTTTGGCCGACCGTAATCTCAATACATAGTTAAATTACTAAGGAAATTATTCCAACAACCATTTTGCATTAACTGACACGACAGTAAGTACGTAATTCAATTTCAACGAGGAGAAAATTCATTCACTGTCTACAAACAAAAAAGTTTCAGCAAAAATATTATTGAAACAAGCTTTTATTGCCGACTGTACTTTTTACATAGTCATCTGCTCAGTAAGACCAAACTAACTAACCCTTACACGGGTCTACGTTAAGTATAGCAGAGATCCTGTCCCCATCTTCCGATTCCATCATCAGATCAGTTCTTGGATACCCTCAGAATGCCTAACAACGTTTGTCCTAACACATCGATTGTCCGAATGATCAATTGCCATAAACTGATTTTCAAAAGGGTCAGGCAACTTTTTAAGTATTCCAATTACATCTGCGGTTCCATTAGGTTAGGGTTGTATTATAACAACAATAAAAAGTTTTAATATTTAAACGGAAATGACTTTAGAAGAAACAAAATTTCGGACAAATGACGCTTAGGGATTCCATAGGAGAACCCCATAATATTACGTTGATATCGGGTTTACTGGTCCAAATTTAATTCTAATTTTATTTACGGCAACTGGATCAAATTTGAAACATGTGACCAAAATAAACTAACAAAACTAACAAACATACAAATATTGCGAATTTATTTAAGGCCAATACAAATTGGAACAGGAATAAAGTTAACATTTTGATCTTTCTGTAGCTACTAAGCCCTATACTGATAATTAATGTTGGAAGATTTGACCTGTCAAGCGCCTGTCAGACATGCTACAGGTAAACTGTTAGTCTGTTTGAGCCTTTATGAATGAAATACAATAAACGTCTAGTTAACCAATACAAAGCGAGAGTAAATCTAAAATAATTCAGGGGAAACTGCCACAAGCGAGTTAACTAAATTACACATACATACATACATACATAAGCTCACGCCTTTATTCCCAGAGTGGGGTAGGCAGAGCTACAGAATTACTAACAACTCTAAAAACTTGTTAATAATTCTGTAACCACATTTTGCACAATTAGGCTGAGATGTTTACCAGTGTATTAGTGACAGGTTGCAAGCCCATCACCTAACAGTTACTACACAGCCTTTATTCCCTTAGTCGTCTCTTACGACATCCACGGGAGGACATGGAGTGGCACTATTCTTACCCGGTAACCATGCGGGGCAAAATAACTAAATAACGTAGGTACTATGGCGAAGGCCAGGCGGAGGAGGCGTGGGCGTCATTCTTAAAACGAGCTTGTTGGAATGTAGTTCCTTTTCGGGTTAGGCAAGTCATATAAATATTTACACGCGTGGGTAGTTAAGGGAAGGAACAGCGATACGTGTGCTTGAGTAGCGTGGGCTGTTTCCAAAAAATCTTCAACGTGGTCGAATTTCATCCGCCGACTGAAGCTAGGTGCGGTTTGTTGTTCTATTATTTTGTGACCTTTACAGGTAACAAGTTGAAGTCCCACGCGGCGCCCACGAAAAAACTGAAATGTTAAGATTTACGTTAAATGGTTCAGGATTTTTACCTTTTTTATGGTAACCCGTCATTTTAACGAATTTCACTTCATCGAAACCGTGATGTTTTTAGGATGTCGTTATATAATTAACGTTATCGTACGTAGCGTTTAATTATACATTGTTAACCTAGTGGCTAACAGACAATTTAAGACTGCGCCGAGCGTACGCCGGATGTACAGTGGCGCCGTCATTACTATTATTGTGTTTTCTAATAAACTAAAGTATTTTCTTAAAATTGGTCGGTAGGTTTATGTACTACAAATGAACACACAACTTATAGGGTATGTCACATAGTTTAGTAACAATTCACCTTCGAGTTATCAACTTAACGGAAAAAAGTGGCCACCATTTCCCGTTAAGCTGACTACTCAAAGGGTAATTGTTATAAAAGTTTGTTACGTATCCCATAAATTGCGTTTTTACTTGCACTACAAAAACGTATCGTTTGAATGCAAGGATATTATTTAATTAATTAGACAACACAATAATAGTTATGAGGGCGCCCATGGACGCTCGACGTTTGCTCGGTGCAGTCTTAAAGGAATCGGCCGCCAATCTAGTTAATAAGTACAATCATAACATTGACTATAACAAATTATATCCCAAGCATTAAGTTTAAAATCAAGTTGAAATTATACCGTATCGTATGTACTTTGCGTAACCAGTTAAATTTAATAAAGCAATAAAAGCTAGGTCCCGCCGTTTTGCGTTAAATCGTAGCAGCCGGCTTATAATGAATTCTGGCCTGATCCTCCGTTCTCCGGATTTAGGGCTCATATGAGTGACTCGTGTGATTACAAACAGGAGCCTCGTCGGTTCGCCGACTCCCACCATTATATTTTATCATATTTTGAGGGTTAAATTAGACAAACTTAAAGTTACATATTAAACTAGTAATGTTAGAATATTATGCGCCACCTTATAAAGTCATATGAGTGTATCGCAGCACCGCAAAACGGGGTGAGTAGGGATAAAACCTATAATAATACCTAACCTTTAATTATATAATTATGGGTGAGCATGTGTAAAATCATATTATACATTAGTGTATATATAATTAAGTACCGCTTTTATGATATGTGTGCGATTCCGCAGTCAAACTGTGCAAACAGTTTTGTGGAACAATGCATAACATGTAAACTTTGTGTTTGTTATAATTAAAATAAAGGCATAACGTGTTACAAATAAGAACAAGTATTAAATGGACAACGTAACGTTACGTCCATTAGAAATAATTTCAGTCTTATAATGAGTAGCATAATGCTTCATTTTAGGTTATGTCCCCACTAACCCCTTAATCCCTGCTCATCCTGTTTCACGGTAACTGAAAATGATTTTAGAGACAAACAATGGTCCAACAAAGCAGTGGTTAATTTCGTGACTGTACGATGCAGAAATTGCATAGTAAAGCGCTCGATAGCATGTCCTTAGCAATATGGTTTTACCGAGCGGAATAGCAGTTACAATCCACAGTGAACAAACTACATCGATCCGCTTCACAACAAAAACAATAACACGAGTGACTAACTAGTGCGTGTCTACGAATGTCCCGCTTAATCATAACCGCCATTGTCGCCATGTTTAATTTCATAATGCACGTTGCAATTTACGGGGATGTATTATGTGGCGATTCCCGCAAGGACTGTTATTACGTTTGCGGCCACAGCTCATCGGGCACTCTAGTGAATAAATTATGGCATAAATGAAGCTGTCGTTAAAATAAATACTATTAATTACATTTATGTTCTAGGAGCTGTCTCTATTAATCGTTTCTACAAAATATGGCGATGGCTGAGGGACACGTCATACTCGTGAACAGGCCCTGTTTGTGGGGTCCGGTGTGTTCACGTCTGCAAGGACTAGTTGTTCAGTTTATTATTCCAGTTATGGGTTTTAACGTAGAGACCTCGTCGTGTTGTTCTCCTAGTCATGATATTTAGTTTAACGTATTTTACCTTACATTTGTAATGTTTATATTTGTGCTAGTTCTAATAATTAATATTCGTTACTTTATTAAGTACCTTGTAATGTAACTTGCTTTTCAGTGATATTGTATTTTATGTTTGAAAAAATGACCTTCTGCTGGAGTTCCTTGCGGTGCTTCTTTTTCGCAATGATGGTCTTGTCCGAAGCGCTAATACATTCACTAATTATCGACGTGTAAAAGGCCAAATTTATTGAATAAATGGAATTTTGATTTTGATTTTACGAAAGGCTTCCGTTTCTGATGAACTGACGCTAGGCACAGCTTAAACCTGTCGTGGAAGCTTTAAAAGAATATTCCTTGGGGTGCAACGGAATAAGAGGTTTAAAGAAAATTTGCGTAATGTCTTATGATACTGAGAAGTGGGCGCTAACAATAGACTTCATAAGAAGCTCAAGGTCGCTCAAATGCCAATGGAGAGGGCTATACTCGGAATTTCTTTGCGCGATCGAATCAAAAATGAGAACTTAATACCGACAAAGCCCTAAGTATTGCTAGATTTAAGTATCAGCAGCAAGGCACATCGCTCGCAGAACAGAGGTCCTTGCCAAGATGCATTACGCTAACTAGCGTTTCTATTCATTTCGTTTTTAAACCAATCGCGTCACTGGTAGATGACGTGATACGAAAAGTCACGTGATCTACCAGTGACGCGGTTGGTTTAAAAACGAAACGAATAGAAACGTTAGTTAGCGTAATGCTTCTCGACGAGAGCCTCTGATGGCTGATGGGGTCGAAGACTTCTGGAGTGGCGTCTGTGTACTAGAAAACGCAGCGTTGCTAGGCCTCCAAAATAGTGGGATAATGGGTGGGAAAACGATGGTTGCCAGTGGCGCAGGACCAGTTCTTGTAGCATATCTTGAGGGACGCATATGTCTTTCGGCTAAAATTATGATGAATTCCGTACGTACTTTTCGTTCGTATTTTTCATGATGTGGGGAATTTCAAGGGGAATAAAAACTTGCGACGTCTTCTAAATACACAAGTTTAACCTAAAACAAGAAAAACCTGCGTCTGATAATTTCGTCTATAATTAATCTTAATATTGTAATAAATCCACTATATAGCATATTTTTTATTTAAAATATTAAGTGTAAAAAGAAAGTTAAATCGGAATGTTTCTTAGTTAGGTTTTTTGAAACTTGGACTGGCCGTTTAAGAGATCAGTTCTGACAGCTTTCAATTATATCAATGAGTTTTTATCCACATAATAGTTATTTGTCTAGTGGTAACACCGTTGCAAAGATCCCCGACTGTTACACTATTTATCACTTCCTCTTCCCTCTTGAGTCCATTTGTTACTTTCACTCTCGTCATTCATACAGCTATCTTGCTTAGTAGCAGTAATATAAGAGCCCCTTACACATCATTGGAGTTGTTTAGTGATGTGGAACGTTATTTAAACGAGATTAAAGTTTGCTGTAAGTATTTGGTCGAAAGTTTAAAAAATCACGCACTACTAGAAATAAATTCTACCATTGTCCGTCTGTTTGTATGAACAGCGATGGAACCCTATACTGAGCATGGTTCAATATTTTTTCCTGTTGGAGTGTACTTATTGAGGATCTAGTTTAGCTGCACTGGTATGTTAATATTAATATCATTAGGTACCTTATCACATTTTACAACATAGATCTCTTTGAAGGATTACTTTTTAATTGCTGAATGGGTGGATTCAATACTTTAGAATAAATAACGGATGTTCCAAAACTTGATGAAAAAATTAAATGGCATAAAAAGCCGCTTCGCTACCGCTCCAAAATATAGTCTTCACTTTCCAATATGTTTACTAGTTAAGAATTTTAAGGTTTTAATTATACAGGTGAAAAACGCTTCCTTGCGGTACACCTTTTGGCTCCCTAGGCTAAAAACTACTATTATTTGTGAGTCTACAACTTATTCAATCTGATTGCCCAAACCACTTACAAGAACATTTAAAAAATGCTACCTTTTGTGAATCAAAGCAAGTTTTTTCTTTAACCTCCAAGGGGTAGCAGAGGAATGTTTACGTGGATGAAGTCACAGGCAAACGTTAGTAAGAAATAAATGATTCCCGGTTTTATATCTGTTGCTTGGCTGGCACCTTATCTCGGTACAGCCATTCAAAACCAAAACGTGGTATAATCATGCAAACTCCGTACTCTTATACTGCCTTTTTCTTTGGGAGTGCAGTATAGACGAACGGAGGAAAGTTCCCGCCGGTTGGCCACGCGATTGATTAGCCAATTCACTCACACGTTGGGAATATCGAGAAATAGGAAAATGTATATTCAATCCATTCAGAGCAAACTCTGATCGATAGTCGTATAGTTGGCGTATAAACGAGCTTACATTCGTGCCATTGTACTGCCAAATCACTTATAAGAGTTCAATTTAATATTAATTGTCTATGAATCTATGAAGCTGACAACAAGAAAACGTTAATAATCTAGTATTATAATGTATATTATGTTAGGGTGTTTCACTTTTTTTTTGGAAAAAATAAACGTCATATTTTTTTCAAATTATGTCACGCCCTAACTCTATTTAATATAAAAAGGGTCTACGTAATTTCAAGGTAATAGAAAAAAATATTTAAAGTTTGCTCAAATTGATCACTTTATTGACACAGTACAAATTGATCTTATTAGGTTTTATAATAAACTCCCAAGTAATGTTACTGATCTATCAGTAAATAAATTTAAGAGTAACGTTAAACATAAACTAATTTCTAAATCATATTGTATTATTAAAGACTAAATTGATGATGATAATGCTTGGGACTGAAATGCTTGTAATAAATGTGTAAGGTTGCAAACGTCAAAAAAAGGAAACCGACTAAGTTTCTCACAGGTTCTTCTCTGATCGGTTACGATTGAACCTGCAGGAAACTTAGGCTAAGGCTACTATGACGTTTCAAAAGAGTTTATTATGTAAGCCTACTTGAATAAAAACATTCTGATTCTGATTCCTTGTGATAGCAGATTTTCAATGTTTATTATTTTAAACAAAGAGTAACTAACTTTTTTGTTGACATGACATGACACTGACAATATCGACCATCATAATCGTTTTTTCGCCGGCTACGTCTTCGGTGAATGGCATAATCATGAAAATTGATTAAAAAGTTGTGAATGTGTGCAACTCCTAAATACCAATAAAGGGCATTGGGTAAATTTGTTTGAAGAATATTGTAAAAAAAAATTCTTCGGCCACGCATTATTTTAACATACGTATTTAGAGGACCTCGAAATACACATAGATATATATATAATGGTGTTTAATAATATCGGAGCCTAGATATTTAAAATTTAAATGTTCAGTTTTTGGTACTAAAAGTACGCCCAGGTAAGAATATTAAATATCTCGGCTCCGATGCACTTTACAGTATTACATTACATAACAAAACATGATTATTTTGAATTATTCTATCATAATTTATCACTTTTACTAATGGCCGCTCACCTTGAAAATGTATGAATTTTACAAATGACAACACTTTTACCCAAACCCCTTTAATAACCCCATATTGATGTCACACTACCGCACCTTTAAATGTTAAGATTAATTAGTGATTAAATTAATAATAATTATGTTTAAGTTGGTGATGGTGCTGTGTGTAAGATTGATTAAAAACTTTTCTTTTTCTTTTCTTTTTTTTAATTTAATTTAGATTTGATTACTGGTCTTTTAGGTAATGACCAAAAATTTTAGCAAATTCATTAAAAATTTATGACAAGAAAAAAAATAGGCGAACTTATCCTTTTTAGGGATGTCTTCCAGCTAACCGTAAAATTGAGAATAGTTAAAGGCTGTGCATCGAGGCAAAGGTCATCTAAATACAGAACACCCTGCAGAAGCTTTTAATTGCAGAAAATTACGGTTCCCTAACCTGATAATACCACCTTTTACCGCCTAACTTACAAACGTGAAGTAAACGTTGGTTAGCTAAACCATGCTTTGTCCTTATCTGTCATTGTGACATTTGAATTTGACAGATAAGGACAAAGCATGGTTTGGCTATCCTACGGTCATTCCACGTTTACAAGTAAGGCGGTTAGAGTCGTGAGATGAGCTAGTCTGTTTAAAATCATGTAACCATTACAAACACGATGGCTACCACCCGTTACTTGCTCACATACAAGCGTAACGGGGGGGGTGCGTGCCCCCCACTTTTTACGAGCTATAACCCCTAACTCAGCATTAAAAAGGTAATTACGCATTATCGTCGTTGAGCTGCGGTGTTATTGACTAACACAACAATATGTACAGTGTTATATTAAATATAAAATTAAAAAGGTCAGGCGGGGCTATTGCGTCTGAGGGGCTGTTATAACCTTTCATAATTAGTCGTGTTCTACTTTTAAAATTCGTATGTAAAGTTACAATAGCCCCGCCTGGTCTGACATATCAGAGGAGTCTCGCACAAATTGGTCCAGTTCTGAACTGACCTCTGAGCGTCAGCTTGTCTAAAGCAAATAGTCACATGTGCTTTAGACAATGATAAAAATACTTATAAAGATACTAGGTATTAACTAGATCTTGATTCAAGAAGGCAAAAATGTGGTGTCCCCTTGTTTTACAGACTGAAAAATTATAGAATTTTGTTTCACAGAAAATGTTTCATATACTATTTGGTCCTTGTATTTTTGCTTCGTATATTATTATTTTTTAACTATTTACTTGAAAGAAACAAATTCGACAGAAAATCAATTCAATGAATTTTGTAATTTTATTTTTTCATTACACATACTTATCAAACAATATAATTATTTTTCAACGAATATTGTTTGGTCAGTGTATTTTTTAGAAAGTTGGGTTATAAGATAAATACTATGTATATTATGATATAAATATAAGTGAGCGAGCAAGACCTCTCTGGGCAGAACCGACTTGAATAGGTTAGGTTAGAAGGCTATGGCGGGAGCGAAGCGAAGCAAGCTCCCGCCTTAGCCTACGAGGTTATTTTTTTATATCTATGAGAACAAAGAATATTTAATTTGCTATTCTATGATATAATAAAAGAAACATTGAATTTTATTTAAAATAAAAAACGATGATTTAAAAGTCTTCAAAGTAATTATTCTACATATTGATTATTCTAGGAAATGATAATACGAGAAAAAAATTCTATGAAATGAAATTCTAAACAACTTCAGTCTGTAAAATAACGTACAACCCAAAAATGTAAATAGCATGTTTTTATTTAATCTTAAACTTAATATGAAAGTCTGAATCTTCAAAAACACGTGATTATAGAGTTATATGTAAGTTGGTCCGTTTTGTTTTTTAAATATTTGTCAATTTTTACCTACTAATCCAGCGCTAGTGAGTAGGGTGAACTGCCCTATTGTTTGCCACTTAACATTTATTGGCCACATGAACTTTAACATAAGGTAATACAGACGTTAATTCAACAATCACTAGGCCAGTGACTGGTATTTTTGAGGCCATTTTATGGTCATTGTAAACTGTTTATGGTCATTGTAAACTGCTTTGGAACTCCAACGTAATGGGTCAGCATAAAATGGTGGCTTGGTGAACTTACATCAAGTCCTGTTGCACGTTAATTAATAACCCCAACGGCCATACTTACTTCCGTTTTTTAATGTACTGCCGTGTACTTGTGTACTTTATGATTGCAATGTTGTCACGTGTAACGAGCGAAACGTTACGCTCGCAAATTATTTTTTGTGTAAATTTCACATCATCACAAAATATAATGACTGGTTATTTAAACGAGGATACGTGTTTGTTTGTTAAATAAAATATTCTCTTTTTGTGTACCGACCCCCCCGACCCGGCTGGTTTATGAAGGTTATGGAAAAAATAAGGAAATTAACATTTTATTATTCGACATAAACAAAATGTTACCTCATTGAAAATGAAAAACGATTATTAGGTAACGTGGAGGTTGGGTTCTCATATCTTTACATGGTTTAAAACAAAGTCGCTTTCCCCGGCGCCGTCCATCCCTCTGTATGTATGCTTAGATGTTCCATACGCAACGGATCATTCAGATGAGGGTGTTCAGTCATCCTACCAGGAGTTCAGAACCTGTAAGGGGTCTGCTCCGAACTGGCTGGCCTCACGGTCAAACAGATGTTAATTGACACATTCAGATGAGGGTGTTCAGTCATCCTACCAGGAGTTCAGAACCTGTAAGGGGTCTGCTCCGAACTGGCTGGCCTCACGGTCAAACAGATGTTAATTGACACATTCAGATGAGGGTGTTCAGTCATCCTACCAGGAGTTCAGAACCTGTAAGGGGTCTGCTCCGAACTGGCTGGCCTCACGGTCAAACAGATGTTAATTGACACATTCAGATGAGGGTGTTCAGTCATCCTACCAGGAGTTCAGAACCTGTAAGGGGTCTGCTCCGAACTGGCTGGCCTCACGGTCAAACAGATGTTAATTGACACATTCAGATGAGGGTGTTCAGTCATCCTACCAGGAGTTCAGAACCTGTAAGGGGTCTGCTCCGAACTGGCTGGCCTCACGGTCAAACAGATGTTAATTGACACATTCAGATGAGGGTGTTCAGTCATCCTACCAGGAGTTCAGAACCTGTAAGGGGTCTGCTCCGAACTGGCTGGCCTCACGGTCAAACAGATGTTAATTGACACATTCAGATGAGGGTGTTCAGTCATCCTACCAGGAGTTCAGAACCTGTAAGGGGTCTGCTCCGAACTGGCTGGCCTCACGGTCAAACAGATGTTAATTGACACATTCAGATGAGGGTGTTCAGTCATCCTACCAGGAGTTCAGAACCTGTAAGGGGTCTGCTCCGAACTGGCTGGCCTCACGGTCATACAGATGTAAATTCACACATTCAGATGAGGGTGTTCATCAGTCATCCTACCAGGAGTTCAGAACCTGTAAGGGGTCTGTTCCGAACTGGATGGCCTCACGGTCAAACAGATGTGAATTGAAAAATACAGTTTTCATCAATAGTACCGTAAAACGGGGTGATTAGGGATTAAGGGGTGAGTAGGGACATAACCTAAAATGAGTCATGACTTACAAATGAGAACAAATAGTAAATGGATAATAACGTTACATCTGTTGGAAATAATTTCAGTCTTATAATTAGTGACATATGCTTCATTTTAGGTTGTATCTTTACTCCCCCCTTAATCCCTCCTTACCCCGTTTTACGGTAAGTGATTTAAAATAAAGTATTTTATGTCTAATATATTCTGGATTATATGAACGGTGTTACATAAAACTTACATAAACCAAAGCGAAGGACCGGTCAATATTTAGTTAGGTAAATAAATTACCTGTGCCAAGAGTCATTTAGCTTTATAATTCGTACGTTGTCACTTTAACTCCATGTTTAAACTGCTGCAATTATCTGTCAAATACGGTTAAGCGAAACTTAGGTGAAAAACTTAAGTAAATGACCTATTGCATATAGTTGTAACGGATCTGTATATACCGTTCGACATTCTATATTTGTCTTAAATTCCATATTAGTTTTGTACACCGTAAGTTTTTCTCCTATACTGTTCTGAAGTGTACAAAGCTGACTGTAGCCGCTGCTCTTACGCTGCCTGTCCGCTGGAGCTGCCCCGCTTGAGCGAGGAAAAGGTCCACCAATAGGAACACTTCATTTTCCTAGGCACTATTGATGGATTTTTTCGTCGCTCACCGCCTCGCTGGCTCACTCCGCTCCAGTGGACTTGCCCTAGTTCACGTTTTCATAAAATACGTATAAGATGTGAGGACTAGGAACAAAGTATTCATTCATTTATTACCTACAATACATGTTTTCGGCTATAACATGATCTGTTTCATTTCGTGGCTACTTTCTTCTTGTATTTGTTAATCTGTTCTTTGTATTGTTATGCATGTCACGAATAAATGATTTTCTTTCTTTTCTTCCTTTCTTTCTCTGTAAATGGTTAAATGCGAATATGATTGAAATATCTTTTATAACACTTAGGGTAGGGTGGGTACGATTGAACCACTTTCACTTTAACAGCGTATAGCGAAGAATCTATTAAAGTCACGGATTCAATAGTTTGGTCATATAAAGTATGGTAATCTGGCTTTTAAATAAAGTATATTTTGTAGCTCTATCTCAAATAACTACGCCGCTATTGCCGAAAAAAGAGGACCGGGTAAATTGGTTCAATTGACCCCATGCTAGGGACAATTGAAACGGTATGTGGGTTAATTGAAACACTTCAAATAACTTTGTCATTATTTGACATATTTAATAGGTTTAAACGGTTTTCTATACTACATGAGTATTTGATGAGATCATGATAAAATGGTAACGTAACTATAACTATTTCTATGATTATTACTGAAAGAAAGTTTTAGAGGTAGAGGTAGTTAATAAATATTTTTGTATTCATCGATAGCAGGTAGAAGTTGAACTAATAATTAACATATCATATTATCAACATAGATATAATCTATTAATTAGCTATAATGGCATAATAATGCTTAAAAAAGGGAATATCATTTCTCATACAAACAAACATGTTTCAATCATAACCATGTTTCAATCATGACCAAAGTATGTATACCTACGTATACATTTATATACTTATGTAGGTGAACACTTAAATGTGAAAAAGCAAACTAATAAAACCCAAAGTATCAAAATATTTTTTAATGTAAAAAAGCAAAAAAATCACAGTGTCAAAGAATACAAATAACTATCATCATTTTGGTATCAATTCCTACTTCTTCATGAGAAGAAAAAATTAAAGCGAAATCATCTACCTAAATATTCACTGTTTATTTTTGGTTTCTGAACAACCTTGAAACGAATCAGAATATCTTAGTCTTGGAAAACCTAATAAAAACTCAAAAAATAAAAACTTAATAAGATAAATATTATAACAAAAATGTCATATACTTATGACAACAAACTAATAAAACTTATTATCAAAGACCCACACTATACTTCGTTAGTTTGTAAGCTTTTATTCAGGTTTATATAAATTAAAAATTCATTACCTACTAAAAGTAACATTAGTAGGTACATAAAAAAATCATATCTCATCCATTCTGCTTAAAGTCGGTTAAAAAGGGACGGTTGGAACACCTGGACGATTGAAACGTTTCAAACGTCCACAGGCACATTGTTCCAATCGTACCCAACTCCTATTCTTCATTTCAAGGTCGATATTTTAGTCTTAAATACTACTTTAGCGATTACCAATATCAATAAATACAATCTCAAATAGGTATACCATACAATGAAATAAGAAAAAATACCAAAATACAAGAGGTAATTAAGATAAACCGAAAATAAAAAGACCATAAATGCTTAATTTTGCGTGTGAAATCTTTCCGAAGCGTCCTGCACACGACCGCGTCCTTCGCTGCCCCGCGCGCCACTGTCCAAAGATTCGAAAATGGCCGATGTAGTAACGAACTTCGTGTCGCGCTGGTAGTTGTAACGGTTTCCGAGAAATTTGAGTTGTTTCAATCATGACCCGTTTCAATCGTACCCACCCTACCCTACTTCTACCCGCGACTTTGTCCGCGTACATTTCGATTATCAATATTCCCATAGGAACTTTTAAATAAGCTTATGTCTTAATCTAGGGTATAAGCTATCTCCATTTCAAAGAATTTTTAAAGTATTAGTAAAGTAAATTTTTAAGTAGTAATATGTTAATGCTTTTGAGCTGAATATTAGTGTTCAGCATGTAAAAGTTTTAGGAACTTTTCAAATCGTTACAATCCTGAAACGAAAAACATTTTACGCAAAACGGATCGTCATACTTACTGACAGAGAACAGATAACATAAGATTAATGTTATCTCATGTCCATCTGAGCACAAAATATAAAAAACCAAGTAAACAACATTTAAATACTTTATTATTATTCGAAAGTTCTAGGAGAATAATAAAAATGTAATAATTAATGAATTTTTGAATGTTAGGATCGAGTAAAAAAAATCTATACATGCTTAGGGCAGTTTAGCCATGTCCTTTCATCCAAGTTCTTCCAGCCGTTGCAGCGCGAAGTGAACAAACCAAAACATAAACTTTCTCATTTATAATATTAGTTGGTTAACATTCTTCTACGTAGCTAGAATTTCGCTCGAAACAATTTCAAATTTCATCAAAATTATATTGGATAGTCCAATTATTTGCAGCAATCAACTGTTCAAAATCATGGCTAAGCAAGTAAATTGTTCATTGAAGTCACAAATAGGGTTTTAATTGAAATCGTATCGATTTGTTTGAAGTCTCGAATATTGATAAAGTAAATTGGATTGGGTAGCGATTAAGATCTGAATTACTTGATTTTTGGCTAGATTTAATAGGAGATTATTTTAGAAGTAAGTGATTGATGGTTTGATAATTATGGTTCACTGTTGGATCGCATAATGTATCTTTACGCATAATAGTAGTTTATGAAATTGTTGCATAATGAGGAGTATTAAAACACGAGTGTGTGTTTAAGAAGCCGCGCCGAGCCGCTAGGCGAGGTTTTTTATAGTATCACACGAGTATTTTAATACCTATTTATGTGCAGATTCATACACTACTTTATCTACTCTCATACATTACAACAAAACGTATTCAATGAATGGCGCCAAAACCTAGCACATCACCGCGCATACGTTAAAGCGGGCGCTGTCACAGACAAGTCAAAATTGGAATGAAAACTTTGTAATGCTGTAAAAATGATGCGAACCGCATGTGCGTTCCGTTATAAAAAAAAATGATATGGAACCTCGGTGGTGACATTAACTTTTTGGATTAACTTGTATCGTAATTTACTTTATAATTCGTTTTGAAGTTTATAATTCGAACGTTACGATATGAGAGTAGATAAAACCGTTCTAACAATAGAAAAAGTTTCATTACAATTATTATAAAATACTACTTAACCTAACCTAACCTGATATACAAAATAGACGTTTATTAAATTCTGCAATGTCAGCCTAAAAGGGTGTAATGAAAAAAATATATATAGGTCTACCAGAATCTCATGAAAAAAAGGGAAATTCAAATTTAGGGCTTGCAACTCCGGGGTAACAGGATTTAAAGGTCTTGATACTTGATTTTCCACTCGTACAGTAAAATAAAGATGTGGCGGACTCAGTCCGCGTAGAATTCTTATTTTTTTTTGGAAATTATTCCATTTCCCGGGATAAAATTTAAATACCACATTGGGCAATAAACTATCTATGCCGTGAAGATGGAACAAAGCGTAGAGGGACGGAACAAACCAATATTTATAACATTATTTAAAAACGGTTAGTTACCCTTAAAACTAACTTTGGACTTGCATTTTTTATCGTTTGAGTATTAAGGTTAAATTAAAACAATCATGTTCATTGTGTATGTTTATTAGGATTTAGTTGAAAATGGCTACATTAAACGCAACGACGTATTGTTGCTTAGCTAACAATACTGCACAGGTCCAAATTAATGTGTACAATTTTGAATGTTTTATTATATCAAATTAACTCTTAATTTCGTATTCTGCAGAAGAGGTGAGGTTTTTTTTTCCCATGAAAACATCATGAAGACCGTGCCACAAAGGCGGTGGCAAAAAAATAAGGTTTCTAAATGGACTTTTACGTTGCAGAAACAAAAGCCAAGTGGAGTTACGTTCCTGCAAATGTACTAAGGAATTTAAAGTATCAATATTATTTGGCTTCATTTACTAGTCCATTACAAACACGACACTAAACCAAATATTGTGTTTGATTTACATCTTCTTGCTCACAATTTTTACAGTACACATGATTAACGATATATTTCGCCTGGGATCGAAGGGCTTTAAGGGCATTTTCCTGATAACTAACGCTATATTTCAGTAAAAATTACAAACAATAACAAACTCTGACAAGCTGTGAAATATGAATTGACAGGCGTAAGGTAACATTGCCATTTGAAAATCGATATATTTTTACTTTTAAATTTTTCATGAGATTCTGGTAGACCTATATGCGAAAAGATAAATTTGGGTAAAAAAATATGCGTTCCAAAGGGATACCGTTTTAAAGTGCACTCGGCGTAAGATCTTGTGATAAATTTGTGACATAGAACCAGCCGACGTAAACGTTATTCAATTAAGGCAGGGTTCACTTCGCTTTGAAGAAATAAAACGCTAGTATTGAATTTTCGACAGTAAAATTAAATGTGTTAGGTATAAAACGTGTCGGATGCGTGTCGGAGAGCGTACACGAAAAAACGTTCACGCCGGGGCTGTCGGCAACCCATTAGGGCGTTCACGCTCCGACGGAGCGGGACTTAGATTCCTGCCAAAATACTTATAGCATGTAAAGTAGGTAATGTATAACTCGAGCCTTGACAAGAATAAAACGGTCACATCACACATACATACATACATACATTAAATCACGCCTGTTTCCCAGAGAGGTAGGCAGAGACCACTTCTTTCCATTTGCTACGATCTTGACAAACTTTCGCTTTTTCCACAGTCATATATCGAGTCATGCACGCACGTCGGTTTCGGGTACTTAAGATTCAGCCCTTTTCCAGTATTTCTCCGATTTGACTCGAAAAAGTACGCCTAGGGTGGCCCCTTCCGACCCGTCCACTCACTTTCGATCTGTATATCTCTTTTGTCAATCTTCTTTCATCCATCCTTTCCAAAATGACCGAACCATCGAAGCATGCCCTTTTCAATCTTAGTCACTACATCTTCTTTATTCCACATTTCTCTCTGACTTTTTCATTCTTTACTCTATTAATCAGTCAATCAGTCAATCTACTTCTACACAGTATTATTGTATTCCCATTTGAATTCGATTTTGAATTAAATAAGCGCGAGACCATTATTTATTACGGTTCAAAAGATAGAGCTCCTTAAAGTTAGAACAGATTGATGGACGGACTGACAGCGTAGGCTTAGTTAAGTAACATTCAACTGGTGCTAAACCTAATTGCTTTTGACATTTTACCGTGGGTATTGTCTAAGTTATGATTACTTATGTAATAATAGTTCTTATCTACTTGACAGTAATGGCAATGGCGGCCGACTAAAGACAATAATACGTGTAGAGACGAAATAATAGCATTTTGCGGGTGGTAAGACCTTGTGCAGTGTCCGTCCGGATCGCTACCACCATCTTATCCATTAACCTACCGCCAAACAGCAGTGTTCGCATTGTTGTGTTCCGGTTTGGGGATAAGACAGCCGGTGAAATGACTAGCATAGAGGCATTCCATCTTAGTCCTCAGGGTTGGCAACGCATTTGCAGTCTTAGGATTGCATTGCAGTCTTGTAAAGGCGAATGTCTATGGGTCACAGTTTCCACTTACCATCAGGTGGCCTGTGTGCTCGTTTGTCTTCTCTATGCCATAAAAAAAATTAAAAAAAATTGACAATTTTTGATAATTCGGTAGTACTTGAAACGTAAGGCAAGCGGTAAGTTAGGTTAGTTTTAAATACCAATCCTAAATAGGCATCAATCAACTGTTCTAAACTGACCCACTGTGCGAAGCTGACAAACGAAAGCATGCTCCACACGTTGGCACGCGCTCCTCTTTTGTTCGAACCATGCAAATATTTTATCGGAGATGGCAAACGAAAATGCAGTTCGTTTTATTTCAAGGATTTGAACTGGGATTTGTTTGAGTACCACTAGTATTTGAGCTTTGAAAATGAAAATCCTTTGAGCACATCGGCGAGAAAAATGAGATATTTTCTACTATTTACTCAACTTAGCGTACTGTTTTAGCGGTGTCAGGATGTTGTGCGGGACTTTTACTACCGTCATCTAGAGCCTGCATTGTTGTGTTCCGTTCTGGGGAAAAGATGACCGGTGAAATAACCAGCATAAACGCATTTTATTTCAATGGTTCAAATTCCTTTCGTTGGTGAAACCGCAAAACTGCGTAAGTAACATTTTTAATGAGGAGCAAAATGCACATTTTTCTTAATTATTAAGGTTTTTTTTGCTTTATAATCAATTTGTTGGTTACGCTGTACCTATCACCGACGATTTGCATTCTTAAGATTGCAGTTTTAAGATTAGGCTTGGGAAACCAAATATCGAATTTGTGCTCGTGAGTCTTTACATGCCATTAAAGATATCCAATCTACGTGGTATTAGCAGAAGCAATACAACAACGGACACCATTTTTCAAAAATGGTATTGAATTTTTTAAGAAAACTAATTGAATCCTCGTCGTGTGGTTGCCGGGTTACAAGTTCCACTCCATGTCTTCCCGTGGATGTCGTAAGAGGCGACTGAGGGAATAAAGGCTTGTAGTACTGTTAGGCGATGGGCTTGCAACCTGTCACTAATACGCCGGTAAACATCTCTTAGCATAATAGGGTATTTGACAACATTGAAATTAAATTGATTTTTCATTAACAATAGATAATTATTATAAAAATACTAGGAAAACATCAATCTTTTATTTATGTTTGCTATTTAAAGATTTTTAAATCCATAAAATCCTACAGTAAGGGGGGTTTGATTGTGACGTCACAAGATAGTAATCCATATAAATTCCATGGTAATGGAGCGTTTTTGATGTTTCATAAAAAGAAGCTGATTTTACTTTTGTCAAATACCGTATTGTGCAAAATGTGGTTACAGAATTATTAACAAGTTTTTAGAGTTGTAGGTAATGCTGTAGCTCTGCCTACCCCACTCTGGGAATGAAGGTGTGAGTTTACGAGTACCTATGTATGTAATTTAAAACCCTTTGTTGAAACCGAACTAAATTATTCTTGTTCATTAAAGTAATGAGAGATAATATAATTAAATGTATGAAAATGTACTGATTAAGGAAAAACCCCGAAAGAAACCTGTTCAGCCCTTTTTCAAATTAGTAATATGTGATCGTTACTTTCGTGATTTGAATTACTCTGACATAAATCACAACTGTGACCTAGATCGTAGTTGAAAACTAATTACATTTGGAACTAGTTAGAACAGTTCCCAAATTATTACAACGTGCCAGGCCTGAAACTTTAAGACTTGAGGCAACACATGAGTGTGAGTTCGTCGCATTGGAACACAATATCAGTTTCTCTATACAAAGCCACATTTGCTTTATGAATTGTATTGCAATTCCAACCTTATTATAACCTTTGAGAGTTTAATCTGTTTCCATGAATTAATGGCACTTGTGCCTTTTCTCCGCACGAGGACAGTATAAGGCTTTAGGAGCGTTTTTCGATATTATTTACATGAGTTACCCGTTGTGATCTCCTTAATATTTCTCTTTAAGGTTTTATAATTCCATACAAAGGAAAACAAGAAAATCATTTTATGTATTTTAGCGAATATGGTGAAACTTCTTTAGGTTGAAGGTTGAGGAATAAACAAAAAATATGTCTCAGTTACTAAATAACTCCGTACTGTTTGATCATTTATTTATTTATTATATTACTATAACATAAAAACATGGAAACTTGCTTCTTTTTCCATTTTCTTAAACGTACAATTAAGAAATTCAGATGACATTTAATTTTGTCAAAAATATTCAGTGACATTTTGTAATCATGACGACGCATTGTATTTAAACGGTTTTAAATTCGTCAACTTTTTATTTTACAAATAGGTAACCTATTTCATAGTAAAACGTCTGTGCTTTGAAAGACGCTTTTTAGGGTTCCGTAGTCAAACTAGGAACCCTTATAGTTTCGCCATGTCCGTTCATCTGTCCGTCCGTCCGCAGCTTAGGTCAGAGACCATAAGTACTAAAACTGTAATTTAGCTTGAATATACATATATACAGTATGTAAACTTACTAAAACCATTTATTTGAACCAAAGCATGTCTAGGCGATAGAAAAGGTTGAGGTATATAAATTATTGAAATCTTAACACTTTTTCAAATTTAAATAAAGAATGCACTGAACGCAAGTCCAATAATCTGTTACGATGTAAACATTACATACGGGTCTTATAATGGGCACTGAACGACGATATAAACATTACACATGGAATGATACTTTTAGGGTTAACTGACTTTGAAAAAGGTGAGATGTTATAATTTTCATGCAATGATAAAATTAAAAATATTCGACACACACTAGCAAAAAATGTGGTAAAACACTTAACTCAACTAGCCTAGCAACTGGTTGAATGAGATGGTTTTAGTAAGTTTACATACTGTATAAGTCACGCCAACAAAGTGGTAAAATAAAATCTTGATTTATTTTTTAATGAATCTCCCCTTCACGTAACGTGTAGTTTTTTTTTTACGACTCGACTACCTCATAGTTCGGGGTGTCGTTGAGTAGGTATTTCAAAAATATTGCGGGTTTGTGCAGACAATTTTTTGATTAAGGGATCCGTTTAAGAAATATTAAGCTTTAAAGGGCTAAAACATCTGAAAAATAGCTTAAATTAAAGCACATATAATTAGTTTAATAGGAAAACTATCACGACTAAGTAGACTTCATTGGTTCTTGAGTTACAAACGATTTTGCGGTGTTGGTAAACTGACCGCGACCTATGTCGATGTATGGGCATAACAGTTTTCCAACGGCCAAGCTAAGTTTGTCGCGAGGTTTAATTTGTTTATAGTATCGGCTTCGGAACCCTACACTGAGCATGGTCCGACATGCTCTTGCCCGGTTTTTTCTTTTCTCTCGACCTACCTCCTAATAACACCCCTACATAAGTCACATTCGAACTCACCAGAGACAATACAGAGAGAGAGAGAGAGATCGGTCGGACCAATCATCATCATCATCATACGTCGTTTTTGCGGGGGCAAAAATGATTTGACAGTACTGAAAGATTATGAAAAATAGGCAATAACAGAAGTGACACTCGTATCTAGAAACGTATATACTTATGAGTTAAAAATTTATCAATTTTCTTTCTATTTTTTTACCGCCGTACTTAACTTGATTAGTAGTACATATTTAAAAAAAATGGCTACGGAATCCTAACGTTATACTCTTTAGTCACTTTTCCTGCTATTTTAGACATTTTTTATTCTTGATTGATATGTACAAAACACATACAAAAACCTATCTAAATCAAATTTGAGTGCAAATAGAAAACATACGTATATTCAAAAAATTAAAACTAGTTTTGGAGAAATATACCTATTTGACATGTTGACTTAAGTATAGGTAAGCGTTTACTCAGTGTAAGAGAAGTCTGATTGATCCTTTCCAGCGAAAATATCGTGCTAGATATGAAGAACTTCTTGGAAGCTTAATGTATACGCAGAATTTTCCGTTTATACTGAACAGACATTCCGTTATAATGACGTATGAACATCATCAATAAGACCCCTTAATTGGTGTTGAAATATACTGCTGTTTTATTTTTTTATGGATTCACGAAAACTCTTCACAAGATTAAGCTTCCAAGGTCAATTAAACTCCTAAACTATTAGTATTTTACAAAACCAACTGTTGAACAGTTATATTGATGTACGGTGTTCAGGAATCCGGCATTGTTTATGTCGGCCATCTTAGTTTTAGGGGGATCCATCACTCGCGTCGTGTTATTGTTGGCCGGCGATGGCGGAGTGACGAGTTGTTTGTAAAAACTCTGCCAGGGTATTTTTGGTGCGCGAGTGGCAACACGGTGGGGTTATTATGACGTATCTGTGCAATTAATTTTACACTGAGAGAAAAGGACAGAGTTATGTAACTTTTATAGCTCCGTCCTTTACGCTCACTGTAAAATGAACTGCATAGCCATGTCATAATAACCCCCAGGACGGTGGGAGTTATTGTGTGGATGAGTACATATTATTTTACCGAAACACCTTTCGACTAACGTATCGTTTCCTTCATTGGGCACGCGTTATGAAAACGCCCCGCACACGCTTACGTTCTCAGTCGTTTGCGGCTTAACGTTGCATGTTTGCGTCATGTCATTGGACATCAAAAAAACCTGCCAAGTGTGAGTTGGACTCGCGTACCGAGGTTTCCGTACAAATCTTGATATGAATTTCAATTTAATACCTCTTTCATGAGGAACGGGGTAGTAACTACAGAATTATTAAAAAAAAAATTACATGATGTAACTAAAAATTTCCTTTATCTGTGCTATGAGACGTTGCTTCGTACCAAATCTCAAGATTCAGAGTTTACGGGAAGTACCCTACAGTAGGTTTTGATTCCCTTGCGAGTTTCGAAAATTTGCGGAAGATTGTGGCATCTTTATCTTTTGATTGCGTTGACTTTTTGATTTTTTCACAGCTCTAAGAGACAGTA
This sequence comes from Acleris laterana, assembly GCA_963966035.1. Classification (NCBI taxonomy): domain Eukaryota; kingdom Metazoa; phylum Arthropoda; class Insecta; order Lepidoptera; family Tortricidae; genus Acleris; species Acleris laterana. The sequence continues at coordinate 19,210,231 of OZ014444.1, forward strand.
GACCCGATATTTGATATAAATTTCACATGGACACTTTTACGGCTTCCTGAGAAAAAGAGTCTTGACAGACGGACGAACGGACGGAAAGTGATCCTATAAGGGTTCAACTTTTTCCTTTCGAGGTGCGGAACCCTAAAAAGGAGAACGAAATAATGATATTATTTTATTATGTTATGAATAATCTTCTAAGGCTTCAAAAAGTAAGTAAGTTGTGTCAATGTTATTTTTATATCTTTTTTAAAAATTTGTATTTGGCTATTAAGTTATCTTGCTGGACGCTTTGGCTGACGCTGTAAGTCCACAAGACATTATTTAAATAAATAAATAAATAATAAATAAATAAAAGGTCCAAGCAATCCCGCGGTTTGATTAACTGGCGAGTTCCTGATATTTTGCAATAAACAAAATAATTCCATTAATATCTTAATTATATTAATGGAATTCACCTAGTCCCAAAGTAAGCTCCAGGCTTGTACTATGAGTACTAGATGACGATAAACATACTTAAGTAGGGTCACTACCAACTTGACTAAACACGCCGTTAAAGCAATCATTTTGTTTGACCGTAAGGCCATCAGACACCCTAGCAAGTTCTGAACCCCTGGTAATATAATGACATTGATGACTAACTACCATCATCTGAATGACGATGATCACGAATAATAATCCAGTTTCTTACACATACATAAGCTCACGCCTTTATTCCCAGAGTGGGGTAGGCAGAGCTACAGAATTACTAACAACTCTAAAAACTTGTTATTCATTCTGTAACCACATTTTGCACAATTAGGCTAAGATATTTACCAGTGTATTAGTGACAGGTTTCAAGGCCATCGCCTAACAGTATCAGTGGTATCACACAGCCTTTATTCCCATAGTCGTCTCTTACGACATCCACGGGAGGGCATGGAGTGGCACTATTCTTACCCGGCAACCACCACTATAACTATACTATCCAGTTTTTTAACATTGTGATATATTAAAGACACAAAAATATTAAAATTTTCGTAATATCTTAAGTGTAACAGTAGATTAATTTAATTATCGGAGTAACTCTATTACCTTGGAATGTCTCCGACTTCCGCGTCGCGCAATGAAACATTCTTGCGCAAGTATTTGTTGCTTGATGTGTCACAGATTACATTTCTTGTTCAAGTTACACTGAAGTCTCTCTAGGAACTCCTGCCAAGTTTATAGTTATTTAACTTAATAAACAATAACTTATTAAAAGTAACTGGTGACTTGACATTTTGCTTTGGTTGAAATGAAATAAAACAAGAAAAATAATAAGATAATGCATTCTACTTATGTAATGTTATAAATGTGAAAGTAGGGTAAGGACCAAAAAGTTGTCCACGCTAACTCAATCAATTAAATTTTCTATGAAACTTTTCCGTTGTGACACGAAAATTAGCCATACAATTGTAGGGATACTTTTCGTCGCACAACGGAACGTTTTTCATCTTCGTCGTTTGTATGGTTAACTGCGCTTAACCAATTTGGATGAAATTTCGGTATGAACATAGCTTGAACACCGAGAAAGGACATAGGATATTCTTTCTGCACGTAGCGACAATTTATGACGAAGTTGGGGGCAACGGCTAGGATGTACAAAATTAGTTTAATTTTTGTTTACGAAATATACCTATGTTGTTACCGTCACGATATTAAAATTGGAACCCACCTTAGGTCCAAAGTCAATCTGACCTTCTAGAATAATAAGGTTGAGGTTAAGGTTTCCTATAAGTGACTAGGTATACATCTCTAATGACATTGACGACTTCAAGCATATTTTTCTTGGAATTGGTCCCCAATTAACGCTCGTGACGTTACCTAATATTTTATAGTAACTTGTCGCCAGAAAAAAGTTAATCACTAGGATTGAAAGTGTGAGTTTATACATACAGACATTCCCTCACGTTTTTATTTCCAAAGTGGGGTAGGCAGAGCTACAGAATTACCAAAAACTCTAAAAACTTGTGGTTAATTCGGTGACCACATTTTGCACAATCAGGCTAAGATGTTTACCAGTGTATAGTGACAGGGTGAGGTTATGGAATAACGTATTTTCTTTTGTACATGTTCACGTTGAAATTACTCGTAGTAACGTATCGGTTAACCAACGCTTGCAATTATAATTATCGGTGAGGGCACGTGGCAGTGGCAGCGCAAACTGTCGCGGTCGACCCGCCCGCCCGTCGGGCTGCAACCGCGATGATAACTTCATTCTATAATACCAAACAGTACCGCTACTATGAGTTACAATTACCGTACACGCTAGCGAGTCGAATGCTCTGTCCCTTGCACTCAATAAGAATATTTGCGAGGTCTGCGAGGGAGGGTAAGGGTACAGTAGTTATGTTATGTAATACTCATTTTTAAACAGGGTGAATATACTTATAGTCGAAGCTCCCGTTGCATTACACTTTACCTCATAAGGTCGCAGATCAGACATATTATACTGCAACAATAGATAATACTTAGGAACACAAAGCTGGAAGAAACTTTGACCTAATGAAACATTGACCTTGAAACCTGCCATGTTTGGGGCTAGTTGGGATCACCAGAGGTATTTCTTTCGATGGGTAAACGTTTCAATCTGCCACCTTATTATGTAATTTTCAGTTAAAATAGTGGAATAAGGATGAATAAATGTGTGTTTTGTCGACATAAATAATTAACATTATTGCCATTGTGTTGTCCGTGTCTGTTGACCAGGATGGTGAAAGGATCACAGAATCGTACATACATACATGAACCCTGAAAACATTACACTCCTTTTTTTGGGCAGTGGTGTAATACACAATTTTATTTATTTATTTACGCCATGAAAAACTGTAGTATCTACCGCGTCGTATCTCCCTTTTTCCTACAATTTTATCTAAGAGGTTTTACGTTAAGTCGCTAAGCGCCTCTGAGGGAGATTACAACTCGCGTAATACCTTCTTATATTGGAAATAGAAAAGTGATCCCCTGGATTTAAGGGTTCAGGGAAAATATTAGTTTGCAAATCTGTGAACGAATTTATTGAGAGATCATTTAAGAGAGAACACAAGATTAGTAAAGAAATATTGTAAAAGTTTGAGTAGAAAAATATCAGGGGAAATCTTATGATCTTCTTTACTTGTGTATTATTCGTCAGTAACTGGCCACTTTGCAATATGGTTAAAGCAATACGCTGATATTTGTGCGATTAAACTAGAGTAAGGACAAGCGGGGCTATTACGCAATTACGTCACGTACCTTTATCCCCCGTTTTAAAGTTCATATCGAAAAGTTACATCTATAGACAAGTATTTTTTTTTCTCTACTTCACTCATGCACTTCACTCTTCGGTACGAACTTTAGAACGGGAGTTAAAGCCACTTAACGTAATGGCCCCACTGACGTAATAGCCCCGCTTGAGCTTACCTAGATCCAGAGTTATTATCCAGTCGAAAACGTTTGTGAAATAACGAGCACTTATGCTTCTCATCTTTGATAACGATATCGTTTGCCGAATGCACTTTAGCTATATCCACCTAAGGCCCGAGGTCCTACCAATAGTACTTATTAACTTTGTCATTCAGACCCAGGTCCTTCGACAGTTGTGTTTGTGTAGTCATAGCGTACCACGGTCCTACCAGTAGGACTTAATAGAAAACCCGCCATTTTGTTTTCATATTTGGCGCTTAACGAATTTGGCGTATCCTCTAAGTAAGTATTTTAAGTACTCGGGTCTGAATGAGTATAAAACAATAGTTCTACTGGTAGGACTACGGGTCGTAGTGACTACAAACTGATTTTTTTGTTGGGCCTTAGGAGGATAGGTTCACTAGAGTGACATTAAATTACTTGAATGACACTTGCAACTGTCGACGTATGCCAACGCAAAGGTAAGCTATACTCGCTTTCGTTGTAGTATAAGACTTTACGAGATTTTTCTTTTTATATTAAAATACATAATCTCGCCATTTGTATGCACGCTAGGTTTCTTGCGATCTGCTCAGCAAATATCACTCCATGCGCTGTGAAACTCTAGACGTAATAAAAAGGCTGAATTTACTTGCACTAAAGATTTTTCTTTTCTTATTTCGTTTTCACATTCACTTAGCTTTGATTTTCGGAATTGGTATTCAATATATTATTTCAAGTACAGCTAACCTTCTAGTATTCAGGCTATTGACTTTTCAATTCTATTTGCGCGGGAATCGTTTGATCTTGTTCCTTTGAGAACTGCAGTTTCTACAGATGAAGGTAAGTAGCTTCTTATTTGTTAAGATTCAACTCTGCTGTACACTCTTATATGATTGAGATTGGCAAAGAATTTGTACTTATGGACATTCTGCTTCATCATTAATAAAATGAAACTAGACAAATTATTTAGTAAATGGGCCAGATCTGGTGATTTATATTGATTTTGAGGCTGCGGCTCAACTAAGGCGGAGACAAGCGGAGCAAAGCGGAGCTGTGCTAATAGAAGGCGCATGCGGTCACGTCGAGCGCGCTTTGCACACGTTAGTTTAGTTTCTATTGGTTAAAATTGGTACAGCTACGCTGCACTCCGCTCATCTCCGCCTCAGTGGGGCTGCAGCCTAAAAACCGAAAGTCCGTATATAAACTTCTTGCTCATATCACCGCACAAACTATCGATCGACTATCTGGAAGTTAAGTCATTCACTCAGTCATAGTAAAAACGCCGCGTCAGAAAGAGCTAATTCTACGTCGACGATTCTAATGTCACGTTTCATTTCTCGTAATCGCCCCCCAAAAGAAAGCGTTTATTTAGCATTCAGAGCTGAGAGTACGCTTCGGGATCGACACCCGCCCTCTGCCCGTAGAGACAAATGTCGAATTGTCTTAGGGTTACCACTGCAAAATTAATAAAGCAGTTAAATTAAAGTAATTTATTTAACTACCGCTATTTTAAGTATCGTGTCTTATTTGTTAATTTTGCTGCTGAATTAAAAAAGTAAATGAAATAAATATTAAAACTTTTTCTTTGATTCTGTTGCTGATTCTTATGCATCCCTTGGATGGCCTTTTTTTATGGCAAACGAATACAGGCTGTCTGGAAATGGTAAGTGGGATATGAGCCCTAAGACCTATGGACATTTGCATTCTCTAGACTAGAATCTGAAGGCTGCATTTCAGCATTGACAGCTTGCATGACAGTACTTTTTAGGGTTTTGAATTTGGAATTGTAACTTGCTATGGTTATGATTCCGGTATCACGAGTACGAGTATTTTTTTATGGCATTGAGAAGACAAACGAGCACACAGACCACCTGATGGCAAGTGGAAACTGTGACCCATAGACATTCGCATTCACAAGACTGCAATACAATCCTAAGACTGTAAATGCGTTGCCAACCCTGAGGACTAAGATGGAATGCCTCTATACTAGTCATTTCACCGGCTGTCTTATCCCCAAATCGGAACACAACAATGCGAACACTGCTGTTTAGCGGTAGGTTAATGGATAAGATGGTGGTAGCGATCCGGACGGACCCTGCACAAGGTCCTACCACCCGCAATTCTAAGCGCGATAGAACTATAGGTGTTTTTGCAATACATAGGTGTTAAAAATTACATTTTGAAAAATTTGGCTCTTGCTAGGTTTTGGTTTGGGACAGCCGCTGTAGAATGCCATATGTATTTGTTTACGTTGACACTGCACTTACCGACTTTTAGACCTTATTATAATTTAAAAAAAAAAAGATTTATTGCCTTAAATTACACTAGACGTAAAAGTATAATTATTAGCAACCCTGACTTGCATTATCACACATTCTTTAGTACATTCAAGCGTCCAAGCAAAGCAAAAACTTCACAAACGAATAATGCATTAAATGTCTTGAATTTGAGTATGAATTTTAAGGACAATTAAAGAAATATACACACAATTTAATAAAATATACGAGTATTTTCCTTACCAAGCGCACTCACTTCAAACAAGTCAAAAAACGATGGTCGAAAAATATCAACGATTATACAAAATTTTACATTTGCAATTCAAACTACTTACCTACGCTTTAAAATATTCACAGACAACTTAATTACGCCAATGACTGATCGAAACGATAAATTACATACTTAAATGAATGGCTGTCAATTTTGAGCCTGTGATCGACAACCCTATTTATTTCCCAGCAAATCGTAATGAGCGCGCGGCGGTTATCATTAGATTCGTATTTACACATACCAACCGTCAGCTGCAGCTTGAAACGCCCTTATCTCCTTGATTTAGAGCCTAATTCAAGTCGCGTTGGCTTCAGATCTAAATCTGCCTAAATTTGTACGTGCGAACCACTAAAAACCCACCCGATCCATTTCGAGCTTTACTGTGCACGGATTAAAGGTAATTCTCCGTTGTTTGCAGATTCTGTAGGGTTGTCACTTGGTTTGGCTTTGGTATCAATTTGTGAGTTCTGTGAACCTGTTTCGGCTGGAACGACGCGGAAAAGGGAGTTGTTTGACTACTTTGGGAGTTACTGGACTTTTTATTTTAAGCCGATTGGCGTTTTCTGATCCATTAGGGTCTGAGGTTGCGTTGCTAGCTGTTAAGGCATGTATATTTAGTACTTCGTTCGCGTTATCTTATCTTATCTCACAGATGGGCCCTTTCGGATACACTTCGACCCTTTAGGATCTTTTGTGCAATTACCCTCTTACACACTCAGCTGTTCGAATGTGCTGGTTTCCTCACAATGTTTTTCCTTCACCGTAAGAGCATCGGATAATGCACTTAAGTTAGAAAAACTCATTGGTACATGGTGCCCGCGGGGGTACGAACTCAGTACCTTACGATCACGAGTCGACCCCCTAAGCCTAGGCCACCAACACTATTCCTTCGCGTTTACCACAGAAACACATTAAAGACAACGTTGTATCATCGAGAACCCTTTTCTACCTTGGTTTACACCTATTGCTATCGTGTTGATTTTAACCGAATCGTCATTACAGTTACGAATAGTATAGCTATCATAAAGTTGAAAGTACGGTAAAAATTGCTAGAATAATAGTTTCAGCGTGTCTATCCAACAGAATAATGGCACATTTAAAAAAAAAGCTATTTTGAGACTATCATGTCAAAATATTTGTGTTGACGCCTTGCATGTGTGCGTTTAGTAACCCGTCACGCACACACGCGCACGACAGACCATACAGCGAGCCGCTGGCTGCGCCCGCGGCGACCACTCGCCCATAGACCTCTGAGCTCTCTCACCACGTACTTCATACCATCATTCAATCATTGTAAATCGGTTATTAAACCATTTTTATATATTTAAAGAACTCGTTTTTTACTGGCTACTGTTCCCTCCGTCTCATTACGTGAAGCAAAGTACCGGCGTTCCCAATGTGGTCTCAAGGTATCATCTACCAAAGTATGAACAATCAAGACCACGCTGCTGTTTTTTCAATTTAATAGTGAATATTTTTATTTGTTTATATATAACTAATATTTTGAGTATGTTTGTTAGTAAATAATGTATGTACACATGTTGGATTTGTGGCTTAAACTAACCTTTTTGAATTAGGATTAGATTTTGTAGGTTCTTTTAAGTAAAAGAAATATTGTTGTTATTGCAATCAGAAGTGTACCTTAAAATGTTAACTGGCCTAGATAGTTTTAAAACTTCACTAGTTTCAGCTAGATCAGCGATCACTGGAAGAGATCCCATATGGGATAACTTTCCCTATGTAAATTATTTATATTGATGCAAACATGTCTTGTAATTGTTTATGTACAATAAAGAGTTTATATACATACATACATCATTGAGATCATCTAATCAGAAGGGAAACCTATTGTCTGTTTGTGGAAAATACTGACGAAAGCTGTTTTATTGTTCCAGACGGATCTTTTACTACCCCATTTCCCCTTTATTTAATAACAGGCATTTTTATTTAATTTTCTTTTACGGCAGAATGTAATGGAATTACTTACTTTTTAAAGGCCGTTTTGTCGCAGAACCGGTGAAGTGAATGCGATACTCATGGAAGTCGTTAATTGTAATAGGATGTCATAAAGAAGGATTTAAAAGCAGTAGCAAACAAAATAGACAACGGTATAAAATATCGTTTTATCAACATCCCTCTTTTTTTCGACCTACTTATACACGGTGTTATTTTAACCGTCTTAGAGCCGAAGCCCACTTAACGTATCCAAAACGTACTTATCATTCGCGAAAAATAAAATGTATTAGTTAAGTTACGCACAAGTTAGGCACCTACGAACTACCCGGGTGAATGAACTTCGCACCGCGCGCGACACAGGATGTTTCAAACCTAATGTATGAAAAAAAAACTTAACTAATACATTTTATTTTTTCGCGAATGATAAGTACGTTTTGGATACGTTAAGTGGGCTTCGGCTCTAAGTCGGTTAAAAAAATATAGCCTATTCTCAACATATTTTAATATGACTCTTTTTTTCATGAGTAGATAAGTAGGTATATACTTTAGAGATAATATCAAAACGCAAGAAGTGGTCTCTGCCTACCCCTCTGGGAAACAGGAGTGATTTAATGTATGTATGTATGTATCAAAATGCAACCGACATTAAAATTTTGTCAATAGGGTCCTATTTCATCATCGTAACGACGACAGGTGTATTAATTCTAGTAATGTAAAAACTCCTTAACCCGTCACGAATTGTCACCTGTCACTAGTCTTTGTCAGGATTGTGAAATATAATGGTCTTGGGAACTATGAAAAGTTAACGATACTTATTGTTTTTTAAACATTAAATTATTGTTTATGGGTAGGTACGCATTAAGTATTTGATAAAGAACCTTCCAAAATTCTTGCATGATTGCCCCTCTTTGATGATGATGTTGATGATGATAATGAGTGGGGACTCCCGGGCGGCTCAGGCGCAATCGATCGGTGTTCCGGTCATTTCGCCCAGTTTCCCTTGGTTGAGCTGTAGGTTACTGGCCCGCTGATGCTCCCATCTAGCATGGATCCCATTTTCTTGTTTTCCTACGGAACAGAAGTGCATCCCGTAAGTATATACTTTTCAGTGCTTCGTTTGATAACACGTCTTCCCCGAATATGCGGTATCTCAGTGATGAGTTCATGACACACTCGACTGGGACGTGCTGGCTGGTTCCTCTATGACGTTTCTTCCTGTTATATCGCTTCAATCCTCGATGGTCTGACCACATTCCATTATGGCATATACTTCTGCCACTTTTTGTGTGCTCATTCAGTTCCTGGTTGTATATCCCAGCCCCTGCACTCTTGGTTGACGATTTCCAGGATCCATCTGTGAAGCATGTGGTTTTAGATTCAGTTCCCAGATTCTTTCTCTCCTATGTGAATTCTATTGGATTGCCCCTCTCTAATAAAAAGACGAAAAAATAAAGAATATCACAAAGCACAGGGAAAGATGGATGCATGGGCTGAAAATGATCAATCCATCAAGATGGCGCAAGTTTTTACGACGCGTAATCCCGGAATAACGAGCGAGCCAACGTTTACGAAGCCTATTGTTCGGGGCACGACTTGCTCGGGACTTTTACTCTGTAACAAAACGCAAGTACAGTCAACTACAAATGGTTTGTAGTCCCAATGGTTTGTGGTTGCGGGTAGTAGGACCTTGTGCAGGGTCCGTCCGGATCCCTACCACCATCTTATCCATTAACCTACCGCCAAATAGCAGTGTTCGCATTGTTGTGTTCCGGTTTGGAGATAAGAGAGCCGGTGAAATGACTAGCATAGAGGCATTCCATCTTAGCCTCAGGGTTGGCAACGCATTTGCAGTCTTAAGATTGCATTGCAGTCTTGTGAATGCGAATGTCTATGGGTCACAGTTTCCACTTACCATCAGGTGGCCTGTGTGCTCGTTTGTCTACTCTATGCCATAAAATAAAAATAAAAAATAATAAAAAAAAGTCAACTGTACTTGCGTTATGTTGAGCAAATAAAAGTACAAGTTATGCCACAAGAGCTGGGGCTAGTTACATCATTTTATCAGAAAGCCCAAAGTTGACACTAATTAATGAGTCAATCGATAATGTGTCTACACGATATGTGTGTACCACCTACATCAGAGGGAGCGCATTTCATTGCTTGCCTTTGCTTCTGCCCTTGCGATAGAATTTGACATGAATCCAGTAAAGTGAAAGAGAATAGTGAGTTTAAGAGAGCGGTAGGAACGCAGTTCACACCATGGACGGAGAGTATCGAAAGTAAATTTACGTTTAAGATAAAGTTATGCATTGTTGTATCACATTATTCGGATCGAACTTATGCAATTTGTGATCATTTCACACCCCAATGTTGTTCTGAAATACTGAATTATAAATACGCAGTGATTGACGAACTAGTGATGGAGTGCCCCAAATGCGGGCGGCACTGTATTGACAATTGTGGTCGAGTGGTCAAAATTGTATAATTTGCAATGTCGTTATTTATTATTATTTATCTTTTATCTGCAATGCAAAAGCAGTTCGAAGTTGATGCGTGCACATTATTGTCCACTCGGATTATATTATAGTTTAAACAGTTCCTCTAGTCTAATTCCTCACCTTTATTCACACAAACAAAACTTCTTGTGATACAATGCAAATTTAGGAAGGGGCACTGGCAACAACAGGACGACTCATACACTTTACCGTCAATATTTGACATTTGACGATGCGATAGCCTAGTTGGTAGTGACCCTGCCTACGAAGCTAGAGGTCCTGGGTTCAAATCCCGGTAAGGGCAGATATTTGTGTGATGAGCGCAAATATTTGTTGCTGAGTCATGGATGTTTTCTATGTATTTAAGTATATATTTCTCTATATAAGTATTTATATCGTTGTCTAGTACCCATAGTACAAGCCTAGAGCTTAGTTTGGGACTAGGTCAATTGGTGTGACATAGTCTCCTGATATTATTATTATTATTATAATATATTAGAGCCACCGTGACGTTGACACTACGATAACTATCTCGAAAGCTATATAATTTTACAGAATAGAATAGCGAGGCTCTGATGGAATATCTCAGAAAAAATGCTGCACATAATTACTAACTAACTATGCCTTTAGACAAGAAATGGTATCCGAGTTTTCTATTTGTCATAGATTTTTGTTTATAGTTCCTACACACAGTGTTTTTTGCCAAAATATTCATGCATTGTACCATTTTAGTCACATGACTTTTTAACCTGATAAACGTAATCGTTTCATTTCTCCCCATCACAATAAACGTAACCATTTTGGTGGCGCCAATGACTAAAATCGGGTTTAAAAGCGTTCCACACGGAATCTTTCCGATAACCATCTCGCCACGGTCAAGGTCGAAGTCTCGGAGGTGCTTAGTATGCTCTCGGGGCCCTGCACGCTCAGAATAACGTCTGATGCCTCTTTTGCGGCCCCCGGGCGCCGGCTGTCGTACAAACAAAGGGGGATGGGCAAAAATGTCCCCACCCACCAACACAGATGAAACATGTGCCAGTTTATAGATCTTGGCAATATGACGTATTTTTACTATGGCAACCATCGCCATGTATGGGTTTTTTTTGGAAAATGAATACATTCTTGCCTTGCTTGGCTCTTGAAAGGTTTTTTCATAGATTTTGCTATTAAAATAGGTCTTGGTGGTTTGTCTTTTTTTTAGTCCTAATGAACATATTAACGTGCATCCCGTGACTGTTGGAGTGTGGAGATCTATACAAAAATTGCCCATCACCCTTTTAAAATGGATGGTGATATTTTGCTGAGAAGATTATAACACCCAGAGAGAATCACCGGTAACCGTGATTGAATATCAGGGGGGTTATTATGACATAGCTATGCAGTTCATTTTACGGTGAGCGTAAAGGACGGAGCTATAGCAGTTACATAACTCTGTCCTTTTCTCTCAGCGTAAAATTAATGGCACCGAAAGGTCATAATAACCCCACAGAGGTCCTATTTACTTTGCATTAATGGCAGCCGAGTCAAACTGTCGTGGGTTAACAATACGATAATATGTCATAAGTATGGTTCCGGTAACCTTCGGGGAGGGAATATAGCCGATTAAAAGATGTCCAGCTTTTAATTTTGATTTAATCTGTTTACTTATTTACTGTACTCACTTGAAACCGGCGAAATCACTGCAGAATACTGCGGTAAAAAAAGAAGAAAATACATTTTTGTTGTACAGCGTCGAATAGAGGGAGGTCACAGTTACTGCGAGGAGCTAGATGAGAAGTAGATCTGCCTAGGCAGTACCTGGCAGGTGGTTATATTTTTTTGTTCATTTGTTCCTTAGTAGCTGAAAGTCTATCTGTCATATTATGAAAAATGTTATCGGTAGCGATATTTTTTAGAAGTTTCAAGTTTAATTTAAATGTAAAGGTTCTAATGTTATCGTACATCATAGAAATATTTGCCGCTAGCTTGAATGAGGTTGTCTATGGCGTAAAATTAGTTTATAAGTAAGGAATAATTGGCTGCAGGGAAGTAGGTAGAAGGTACGAGGTACGAGGGTCGCTAATGCGCGATGCCTGCCGAAACGTCTACCCTACATTCTCAATAGCTTGCCCACGGATAATAAGTTTTTTTTTATAATAGTAATAAGCACGTATTGGTGTGCCACTTTGCCATTGTCAAAAGTGAAGATAATAAATTAGAGGCTAATAAAGCTAAGTTTAAAAGAAAACTATTCAATTATTTAGTCAGTATTGCATACATTTTAAAATTAATTTTATTTAAAGTTATATTACAATTATTAATTTAATTATTAATACTGGAAAAGGGCCGAATCTTAAGTACCCGAAACCGACGTGCGTGCTTGACTCGATGTATGAATGTGGAAGAAGCGAAAGAAATTTGTCAAGATCGTAGCAAATGGAAAGAAGTGGTCTCTGCCTACCCCTCTGGGAAACAGGCGTGATTTTTATGTATGTATGTATGTATGTAATTTAGAGACTCAATGATCCCGCAGTCAAATTGTGTAAACAGTTATATGGGACAATGTTCAGGACATAAATAATTATATTTGTACAGACCAGCTGAGCCCGTCGCCTGGAACCGCCATGTTGTAATATAATCTGTGGGAATACTTTAAATGGCGCCGGCGACGGGTAACTTCGTTTCATTAAGTTGTTAATGCAATCATTAACCGCCGGAGCAATGAGCATATTTTAACAAAGTTAGGGGATCCATCTTACTTCCCTTGTCGGGATCTACCCTGAAATTATAATGTTAATAAAAATCTTTGTTCTGTAAGGCGCTGAATACACTTTAATTTATTAACGACATTTGACAACTCTGTGTTAACGAATTTTTTTCTGCACTAACAAGTTTATTTGTAGGTACAGTCGGCCTTATAAGTAGCTGCACATTTAGTACAGTCTCTATCAATATTATATGCTCCAACTTTGGACGCAAAAATATCTGACACGTCCCTGTTACTCGAGGCATAACACCGAGTCAGATATTTTTGAGTCTAATGTTATATTATTGCTAGTGACTGTACCTTGTCGCTTTAACGGCTTTTCCAGAAGTGACATAGTACTCAAGTGTGCTGCAACTTATAAGTACCGTACGAATGTTAAAATATCTTAGATAAGGACAGTGAATTCTGACCTACCATGTTACAGTCTACACTAGTACCTACGGGGGTCATAATGAAGTTCACATTTCCATCTTCCATCTTGACTTTTAGTAGAAAAATATTGGTGTTCGGTTTACACATACTTTTATCTTTTTAATTCTCCAGGTAAATAAAGGGAAACAGTAATGGTTAACACCTTTTATTTCCCGGTGTAATGGCTAAAAAACACGCATATTTCTAACCAATCTACTCCAAGATATTATCACTAAAGAACAACTTCCTTCGTTTACTAAAACAGTAATTTTCTAGATCGTTCCACTCCTTATCTGACATCAAATGAATGCAAAGTTCATAGGCTCTTTATACTATACAAATAAGGGTTACCTACAACTATCATAAATTAAAAACATTTGGTGCCGAAATCCACCATTTTGAAACCAAATGGACCCGCTAGGGAGACGATGGCACAACACGTCTTCAAGACCCCAAACTAGCTTCCCTTTATATTGAACCTTACATTTGAGAGAATAAGGGTGACTGTTTAGCACCTATAACACCTGCCAAGGTACGTTTTTTATTGTGCTATTTACCAAATCACTGGCTACGTCAGGATTTGTTGTGTTAGAATGTTTTTGTTTTTTTATTTAAAGTAGAAAAGGGTTTGGGTACAAATGGTGTCATTTGTAAGTCATTTAGTTGAGCGAACATTTGTAAAAGTGGTACATATTATAAGTATAAAGGGACAGTTGGGGTGCCCGATAAAGTACAGTCGATCTCATCCTCGGTGTCTTCCATCTTAGGTTATTATGGTATGGGCAAGGTATTCGGGCAAGGAGTTAAAAAATTACAAAATATGATAATCACAATTTAAATACCACTTGATTATGAAATACAATGGTCAATCGGTCACTTCATTTAACTAGCACTGTAACGTTAATTGCAAAAGACGTTCTGCAGAAAACTTGATGCATTGACGAGATTCAAAATCAAACGTGTCCCATGTCAGCTACTCACAAACATGCCATGGCAACGCTCGGTCCGTATTGCACCAGTGTCCTGCATAACGTCAGAGCGTGCAAATATTATATACACGCCCTTATAAAACCATCATATAATTGACGCGCCGTTAAGTAAAATAATTTGTTTTATAATGTAAATTATACCGTATTGTATGTATGTATATAAACTCATTATTACACATAAACAATTAAGTACAAAGAAAATGACAGAAATAAATGTGGACTGAAAGAAAATGTAGTGACTAAGATTGAAAAGGGCATGCTTCGATGGTTCGGTTATTTGGAAAGGATGCATGAAAGAAGATTGACGAAAGAGATAGGGTGGAAGGGTCGAAAGGGGCCGCCCTAGGGGTACTTTTTCGAATCAAATCGGAAAAATACTGGAAAAGGGCCGAATCTTAAGTTCCCGAAACCATAGTGCGCGCATGACTCGAGGTATGAATACGGAAGAAGCGAAAGAGATTTGTCAGGATCGTAGTAGGTGGAAAGAAATGATCTCTGCCTACCCCTCTGGGAAACAGGCGTGATTTAAGGTGTCAACCTTATGGGAATGGTGCCCATAATGCTGGCTGCATTTCCTCGTTGGATAACTATAGGCAGCCGTTGGCCTAGGAAAGCTAGTCCTTGGAACAATGAGGCAAGACGCAATTTATTTTTTAAATTTTTTAAAAGGTTTCGTGCCTCCGGGCCCCACGGTCCTAGAGTTTCTACCGCAAAAACCACAAAATATGCAATTATCAATTATTCGATTAATAACATTGTAAGAGTATTCATTTGATGTACTCGTGCTGTATTTTTTGAATCCACCAAATTATAAGTAAAAATCTTAAGTAAATGACCTCTTGCATTTAGTGGTGTACGAAACTAATATTGAATTTACGTCTTTCCAATATAAAATGTCGAACGGTCTATACCGATGTGTTTCAATCACATGCAAGGTGGCGGATGTTTCAAAACAAAGTTGTAGCCTAAAAAGGGATGGAAAGTTTTAGCTGAAGAGCTATAATAATGGTAAAAATAAATTGCTTATTTGGAAACATAAAAAACTGAACTCAGAGTAGCAGATTTTGTTATAGGCCAAATTTTCCTGTTTATTTTCTAGTGGATTCAATTAAATATACGGTAAAGAGCGTGTGTGAAACATTAGCATAGCCAAACTGAATATTAGCATTAGCATAGCAAAATATTAGCATAGCCAAACTAAACTGATAATAATGAATCATAATATTATGATTTATTTCATTCGAGTTTTGCAATTCGATTTGGTTTTATGTGACGCAGTAGCAAAAATTTGTGGATTTTAAATGTTTTTGAAATTATTTTTTTAAAGAGTAAATCATACTTATAGCATTTTTCCTTTTTTTACATAGTTTTCTTTATTTAATGGTAGTAAATGATGGTGAATTTGGGGAAGATGCCAATAAAAAAATTGGACCAGATTCTAGGCTATAAAAACCATATCAGCTTTCATCTGAGTCAAGTTTCAAATGGTAAAACCATAATTGTCTTTGACCTGTGGGATTCACAGAGTGGGTGAGTGTAAGGGACAGAGCTATGGCAGTTATATAGCTCTGTCCTATTCTCTCAGCGTAAACATAATTGCATAACTATGTCATAATAACCCCCCAGTAGTTAAACTAACTAATTGTAAAAAATCGAAAAAGGAATTGAAAATTTGACACATTTTCCTGAGATTTCTTCAAATTTTCGATTCCTTTTTCAAAATTTAACAATTAGTTAATTTAGATACTGATCTAACAACAAGGCCTTAGACATACGATTGTTACGATCAAACACATAAATTCACGAGAACATAGGTCGATAATGATTATGTCAAGGAATCATTTGATTAGGACAAATAATTAGTGGAATCACAATCTTTATGGCAAGTGAAATTAGGATTACAAAAGTAACGACCTACATACATGCAAACTCATGGTATCTTCAAACCATTTGTAAATAAACAAAATATAAACTGGTTAAACATTTCAATCTGACAAAGAGAAAAATAATAAAGCAATATAAACTAGAACCCGTAACATTTATAAAGTTACTGGCTGAACCCTTTGGTATGACACATTGGACATCAAAACATTTTTTCTTTTCATACAAATTAGGAATTTGTTTGGTTAATGTTGTTTGTGTTCAAATATCGGTAATGGCATTGAATATCAGTAATGGAGTTAATAGTGCTCAGTCATCAAATAAGAGAGCCATATTCTATTTCAAAAAAGGAATTTGTATCTTCCTTTGTAAAAACATAAAAATACTAACCTAACAGTTATAACTGATAGGTAATATTATTCTAAATGGATATGCTATAATTGGCGTGTGATTTAAGAACAGTTTGTATATCACAAGACTGAACATTATTTCTCGACTGTGTAATAGTATATTTCATACTTTCCAAGATAATAAACGAGAAAAATACTATCAAAAAATGTTGAATTTAAAAATTATTAACTCTATTATTCGAATCGAAAACTACATGGGCATTTACAGAAACTATTGTGTGATTAATCGACGTAAGAAATACTTACTTAAAATATATATTCTAGTAATTATCAGTGCACACTTACTATCGACTATTAATATACTTTGCAAAACTATGAGCGTCTTTTTAAAACTTAACATGACTTACACCTTATTTACACTCAGTTTCAACATTTTTTCAAACATAAACAACACGGCGGCTATTATTTTGAGTTGCTACCACTCAAAACATTTCCAGATATTTATTCAAAATGTGAACGACATTAATATTATTTGCGGAAACGAAGCCATATATCAAGAATCAATAAAAAAACTACATAAACGATTCATGAAAGCCATTTTATTATATTTTGGAATAATGATGTTATTGTTGGTTATTTATTCAACTAATATTTTTGCGCATCTCCTTAATATAAATATTGTGATACACAGTATCAGCCATATCGTACTGCAATTTCGTTATTTGTGGGAAAGTTTGGCGTTTCACGTATTGACAGAAGTTATGGTTGCGAACATGGAGTATTTAAATACTTCAATAACAGCTGCTACAAACCAGCTAGATAAGGAGTGTGTGAGCCTGGAGACGACCACTGAGGAGGTGAGAAGGATCTCTAATGAATCTAAGAAATGGGGGGACGTGAGTGGACTTCTAGTAAATGCCGTAGACTGCCTCGGTTGTACCTTTGGAATACAGGTCAGTATAAAGAGTGGATAGGATTAGATAAGCTAGTAATCATTCTGGAATGTAAGTAGTTTGAGATCACATAATTTGTATTTTTCAGGTTACACTATCTCTATGGTCATCAGTACTCTACCATATAGTGATACTGTATCAAACTGTAAATTTTTCTCTTAACAAGGTTGGTTTATTTTGAAGTGCCTGACTTATTTCGGAACGAGATTCAGTGACATCTTCACTGCACATAGTTTAATAATTACAAATTTTAATGTTGAAACTATTATTACAAATGATATTTTTTTAAGGACTTGGCACACCTCTCACCCGTTGGAACTTCAGGTTTGGTAATGATCCTGACGGCGTACTTCCTGACGAAGTTGTCGGTGCTGTGGTCCGGACAGCGCGCGCGCAACCAGGCGCGGCGCCTCGACGCGGCGCTGGCGCGGCTGCACGTTAGACTGCTCTGCAGTTAGTCAAACCTTACCTAGATTCGAGCCTTGAGCTACTCCCATGGTAGATAGTAACAGCGGTTACCAGATATTTTGTTTTTTATATGTCTGCTGATTTAAGCTATAAAAGTACAATGCTATAAGAGCAGGTACACAGTTTTTAGTTTTCTAGTGGCCTGATTCGAGTTTCTCATTTAAGTAAAATTATAATATGTGAACACAGTCAAACGCCTTATAAAGGTAAGAATTAAATTCTAGCCATTGGATTTCCTTAAGGCGTGTTTAATTAAAAATTGAATGGCGATTAGGGTCTGTGCTAAAGCATATTTTTACTATTGATAAAAATAAAGATATTATACCATGTAAGAACGGAAAGTTCTCATCTACACTAATACTTTTATTATAAAGAGGAACAATTTGTATGTTTGTAACAAATAAACTCAAAAACTATTAGAATGATTTCAAAAATTCTTTTATCATTAGATTACTACATTATTCCTGAGTAATAAAGTCTATGTTTTATTTTTCTGCCCGGACAGAGTCGCGGGCAACAAGCTAGTACAAAATATTTATATTGTATCTAAGAAACTTTCTCGTTTCATAGTTCCCGGGACAAATAATATGGATTGTATTTATGTACTATCATGCCATTGAAACCCAAATTCACCATAGAACGGTGTCACAATTAGTTTGACACTTCTTACGACTTGAATCATAACGTCACTGTGACGCAGTTCTTTTGTGGGTCAGGGTTCCATTAGACTGATAGTACAGTCCTACCTTGTGGCAAGTCGCCAACCACTTGACCCTATGGGTAACTCCGGTCTTAACCTATTTATGGTAATGTCCTGTCAGTTCCAGGGAGTGAGGCGAAGGGGTGCGCGAGCGCCACCGCAAGGCTTGTGAAGAAGCTGCGCGCTGCACCGGTGCGCCTGCGCCTGTTGTCGTCACTGACAGTACAGATGGCGCTGCTCACGGAGATCCTTGGCGTCGTGGCCAACTACACCATAGTGTTGTTGCAGTTTAACCACGTCGTGTAGGTTAAAAACCACCACTGTAAAGACTTATATATTTTTTTTAATGCAATTGTGTACTGAACACGAATGACAATGTAAAATCTTTACTGAATAATAATTATGAATGTTCACGCCGGAACCGCTGAAAGGATCTGTATAATTTTTTACACAGAGATAGATTATAGGCTAGGTTACCACAAAGGCATTTTTATTCCGGAATTAAGGACGAAAGCAGTAGGGAATAGCGATACATGATGAGACGGATGGATAAATTAATTGTTACCGACTCTTTAATTTAATTCTGCGAACGCATTTTTAATCTTAAGATTGCTTATATGCCTTAGTTTAGTCTAGTATGCAGTATTTTGGATACTGGAACGTGGCGTAAACCATTTCGTGTACTTTGATGGCATGAAAAAAACAATTCAAGTTGAAATTATAAATAACATTATAATTCTCTTTAATTTAGTCTGTTTGCTTCACACGGTTTACTTAATAAAATTATTTTTTCAAGAAAATTGCGTAAATAAACTGAAAAACAAAGCAAAAATTAAAAATCTGCGCAGCAATAAGCTACGCTGTAGGGGAGTTAGAATACTTTTATTCTTACGATGACGAGCTAGTAAATTAAAATGTTTGATGTATTTTAATTATATTATCCAATTTGAAACAGTGTTCTTATATTTAAAATATCTGTAAACCTAAACTTATAAACGCGAAACTTTATTCATGCTCGCCTTTTAAATTGTAAAATTCAAACTAAAGTTATTCATTACAGTTTTAATATTGATTAAATATTTAGGAAATAATATTGAAAATTTATTTGTTTAAATAATAAATATATTTAAACTTTATTGTTTATTATTTTAAAATTAATTAAATCATATAGTGTTAAAAATTGTAGTTTATGTGACTGCACATAATGAAGGGCATTAAACACGAGTTTCATAATAACGTCACACAAGTGTTTTAATGCCTAATTAATTATGTAGAGTTACATACACTATTTTATCTACCCACATATCATAAGCCTCCATGATGCGTTCAGGAGCCACATAATTATGACCGGCATCGCGGCGTTGTTCAGGGCCACTAATAGTAATATAATAAGTCATTTATGACGATAGTTGCTTTGTCACGGATATCAGGAGCAGGGACCGGAAAACCCGTTCCTTTGCTTAAGCCGTTCGAACGGCTTACCCGTTCATACGGTAAGCCAATCGTTTCGGTAACCTCTTCACCGGCTTACCCAACGATGAGATAGCCCTATCAAGCCAGGTTACCCTAACCGTATCCCTTTGGTAACCGCTTACCGAATGTTGTTGGATTTGGTACTAAGCGCTTACCGTTCGGGTTAGGGTAACCCCTTCGCCACCTTTCCGCGCGTGCCGCTATTTTTTAGGTAAGTACTTATATTTGATGCCACGTCGTATTCATAATACCGATGAGCTGCGTCACTTTTTTGTTTAGGCATAATATAGCCGGGAGTAGGTATGTACACTTGTACTTTTTTTTAATAACAATAACAGTTAATATCTTTACTTGATTAATTACAGTCTCTTATTACCAAAACACCGTCCTAGCCATGGTGGCCGACAGAGTGGACTGCCATTACATGCGTCACTGCTGCGACAGGCACGTCAAACGACACGCAGTTTAATTGAATGTATTTGATGACTAGCATGATGTATATAGTTTTATTTTATTCAATTTTATTTTATAGGCAATTATTTGAAATGATATTATTATGAGTGCAATTACTTGAAATAAACGATATTTAATTTTTTTTTATTTTTTTTTAAAAACGACACACCAAATCTTAGCTCATCAAATTAACTTTCACTTACTAATATAACTACGGAGATGCGCAACGTTCGCAAATCACTAAGAAAGTGACGAGTAATATGCGTGCAATAAACAAATAAATAGGCAAACAAGTGACAAAAGGTAGTTTACGCCAAAAATTGATCACAAGGACCCAACATTTTTGCAAAAATATACTTAAAGATCAAGGACCAAGGCTGCGACGGCGGCAATTCATAAAGCTTTGACAAATGACGCCACGAGCGGCAAAATTGCTTGAAGGTATTTTAAGCGGTAACCCATTTGGAGGTTTTGATACTGGTAAGCGGTAAGCGAAATAAACTCAATCGAATGGATTATCCGTTTAATGTGTAACCCAATGAAGCGCTTACCGAAATGTGCGGGTTTATAAAAATCAGCGCTATAAAAACCCTTTAAAAACCCCGGGTTAGGGTAAGCGGGTCCGGTCCCTGATCAGGAGGCGTCGCCGAAATATTTATATCATCTTGATCGCTCATTTTTTGGTTTAAATTCAACAAATCGAACAATTTTATACAAACAAAACGATTTTTAACCGGTGATGGCGGTAATGTATTAATTACCGCCATTGAAAAGTTTTCTAGCAGCTGTCATAGTTTTTTTTTAATTCAGAGACAAACTAGAGGTGGCTCCAACTATAATATCGTTCGATATCTTGCTTACGTGCGACATTTCTTAAATTTGTATGCAAATCGACGATTCATTTCGAATTAAACGTCATCTCGACTGATATTAAAATAGAGGTCAAATCATTTTATTTTGTTTTATTTACAGAGATGTTCGAAATTTGAAGGAAATAATACGATCGAAATCGATGTTATTCTTTAGCTATTAACATTTTTACAGATAAGTAATTTGTTCTAACAAAACAGTCTATTTTTATGGTGGTCATAATGTGCGGTTCTTGATAGATAAATGTATCTAATGTTATAGATGGTTATAATTATGACACGATATTATTGGCGATATACGAAAAACACAGACACACAGAAAAACGTGAAAACAGAACAGAACAAAACAGAAACAGAGTTGCAAGAAAAAAAAATACAGATAACTTTTACGCCATAACAAAATGAAATTATTGCAAAAATACGTATTTTATATTTATAAATAATGTATTTCAATCACAGCACACCTACGCGACGCGGGTATCGAAATATCGCGATAACGCGTCATAATTGGGCTGAAAGCGGTGAGGCGTGAAATCACGCTTCACGCGACCCTACTCCGAAAAACGAGCTTTGAAACTCGGCTTTGCCTCTTTCTCTCTAATTGGTAACGTGTGAAGAGTGAGAAGGGCGGTATTGGCCTTCTAAATAGTTTGTAATTGATGCTTATTTGGTCTGTTTAACGTAGCGATGAGGCAATGAGTCGATGGCGATGACCAAGTATTTATGATTGAACTTACTATGGTACAGTTATAATGGAAACCAGCGAGGTCTTTTTAAATCAAAGATTTAATAACTAAACCTGATGTTAAGCCTTTAAATACAAGTCGGTTCACAGGACTTTTGCGTTATTAAAAATGTGCGATACGGTCAGAGGTCGGTACTTTCAATTGTGACAAGAAATAAATGTGAAAATTTAAATTAAAATAAAGGAAATTCATATACTTAATTTCCTTTTAAAGATATTTATACGAATAGTGGTTGGGACTTTCTTCTAGGTGAGTGGATCTGTGTCAGGATGCCCCACTCTTCCGCTAGCTAATAAGTATTTTAGGAAATTTGGTACCAACAAATTTTAACTTAAGTCTAAAAAACTATATTAGATAATAGTGGTGTATGTGTGTGTGTGTGTACGTGTGTGAGTGTGATGTGCCACGTTTTAGGAGTATATAATGACTAGCTGTTCCCGTGTCCACTTCGTTGGACAAAATATTTTTTTAGAGTTAATAATTTTCCCGCTAATTCCCGTTCCCGTGGGAATTTCGGGAATTCCTTTCTTAGTGCACCTTTACGGTACCTAAGCTACGTCCCTTCCAAATTTCAAGTGCCTACGTTTAGCCGTTTAGGCTGTGCGTTGATATGTCAGTCAGTCAGTCAGTTTCTCCTTTTATATATTTAGATTAGCACGGTACAACAATAACTCCGTAGTATCATAAATAAATGATATGATCATTTATTTTCATTTAAAAAGTATAAAACGGAAAAATATTACTCAAAGTTCCACTATACAAGGCAAGTGTCAGCTGAGCGTTGTTTTAAAATTTAATCAGTTGCCACGTTTATTGCTAGAGTAAAAACTGGAGCTCGGTAGTTACGTCACACGCTTACACCGAAGCGAGCGAAATGACCCTTACAGAGGAGTAATAGTTATCAGGAGACAATGTAATTATCAATTGACCTAGTCCCAAACTAAGCTCTAGGCTTGTGGCTATGGGTACTAGACCACGATACAAATACTTACATAGAGAAATATATATTTAAATATATAGAAAACATCCATGACTCAGGAGCTAATAGTCGGGCTCATCACACAAATCTCTGCTCTTACCGGGATTTAAACCCAGGACCGCTAGCTGCGTAGGCAGGGTCACTACCAACTAGGCCAAAGTCTTTAAGTGGGAGGAGTAACATACATATAAAGATGAAGATGGCATTCGTCTTCTGGGGTGTTATTCTCTCAAAAACAACGGACGGTCGGACGAACGAGTGATATCGCAGCGGCAAGTTTAAGTAGTCCCTTCAAAGCGAACAAAACACATTTTAGCGCTTGCATTCTCAATAAAACAGCCTTATACGTCCGATCTCATCGACAGAAGCCATGCTGCCAAATTGAAAATGCACGCGCTAAAATGTTTTGTTCCCTCTGACGGGACTTCTTAAACCCGCTGCTTGCGACATTCACTCGTTCGTGAATGTGCCCCTGTCTGTTTTAATAGGCACTTTTTGCCTCGTACAGTGAAATATTGGAACGAACTCCCTTCGTTGGTATTTCCAACTAGTTATGAGATGCGTGCCTTCAAGAAAAGAGCTTGATTTTTTCTAATACGTTGGCAAAGTCCGACAACTCTTCTTGAGTTCCTTGTTACGGGCGGTGGTGATTACTTCCCATCAGGTAGCTCGCGTGCTTGTTTGCCACTCTCTCTTATAAAAAAGACAAAATATTTAGAAACTGTAACCCTAGGCTACCCATGACCTTAAGAAATCGGTGTTGAAATTTCTAGATCGGCGTATTCAAAAAAAAAAAAAAAAATCATTTATTTCAAGCAACACAAGGCTCATATTAATTGCTTACAAATAACTTAACCTATCCCACGCCAGTCTTGACATGCCTGTCGCAGCAGTGCATGATATATGGACAGCCTAGTCTGTCCGCAATCATCGCCACGACGGTGTTGAGGCTGGCTCGCACACGCCGCACCAGCGCCGCCGCGCGCACGCGCATGGTGCTACATACTTTGGCGAGGACATACATTTCACGACAACGGAAATTATTAGGATTGTCTATGTATAGAAATTATATCGGTAAAACCAAATTGCTTTTGACTTATCATCGTATTTTCAACGTTACGATAGATAATGACGGCCGAGTTTTTAGGGTAAACAAACGAGCACACAGGCCACCTGATGGTAAGTAGAAACTGTGAACCATAGACAATTGCATTCACAAGACTGCAATGCAATCCTAAGACTCCAAATGCGTTGCCAACCCTGAGGACTAAGATTGAATGCCTCTATGCTAGTCATTTCACCGGCTGTCTTATCCCCAAAACCGGAACACAACAATGATACGATATGTCTATGGGAATATGGTTTCACCCAGTATAATATAATTGGATTATATGGACGTATGCACAGCTACAACTACAACGAAGGTTTCTGTTGCTCAGCCCTGGGACTTGTTCTGCGTCATGTGAACCAACACAATTCCCACTCGAGCCACGGTGTAAAGCACACTTTGTTCCCTCATAAAAACCGTGACAAATGTCCCTGAACCCTACCCTTACCGCACAAGGTCGGGTTTCTACTGTCAGTAAATCTTGAGAACTAGAATCTACGAGTGGAGTTAAGTGTCTCTTGTATTGTTGCTCGTATTTCACACTTGATGTATTTTGTTAGAAAATTTGAATATGAATTTTCGTATTGTTTGGTGAGAAGCGCGAGAGTAGATTATTATACGGATAGACAACGTTGACAGTATTATGCCTAACACCTATAAAAATCCACGATGTCGCGCTTCGTCAGACAAATTGACATGACACGTTTTAAATTAACTTTAACTACACTTATTTTTTAGTTTTTTTACTAGAGACTTCATAAATCCACACCAAATTGAAATGGGTACATTATTAAGTTCGATATTCATATTATTATTACTAGCTTTCGCATGCGACTGGTACTTGGTACTTTTGCCATAGAATTGTTTGTCACTATTCCTGTCGGTACTGTGTCCGTCTTAAACTATCTCTCTCCAATTTTCACGGCGATCACAATCGATTGAGGCATTGAAATCAAAGAAAGAAAAAAACACACAAACTTTCGCATTATTTACGAAAATTTTAAGTAATCTCAAGGAAATGTGTAAAATTTTCAATACCTTTTTCAAATTTTAACAATTGTTAGTTTAAGTACTGACCAAACAACAAGCCTAAATAATCCACAGCATTAACAACACATGTAGGTAGACAGGTCCATTTTAAATAATTGATCTCATTTTACTTTAAAAAAATTAAGCCTGCAAATTTGAAATTGTAATAATTATTTAGACTTTACCGGTCCAACGTCGACGGTCCAGTGGCGCCCTCATTACTATATTGATTTTCTAACGAAGTACACTTCTGTTATTTTTTAGTCTTCAACCATTACTCTCGTATGAAGAGTACTTGTTAGCGGTATATAAACTTCATACAATATAATAAACTAGATGACAACTTGATCCAGACGGCATTGTTATGCAGAGCGAGTTACTCTGATGGCGGAATATTTTAATCAAAGGATTCATTACTTTATTTATATTTAGGGTTCTCCTGTTGTCGTACAAGGACTTTTTGGTACGGTTGGGTGAATGTGCAGACGTCATTAAATGTGAAGTAGATGAGATCTGCACGGACACTATTTATAGGGAAAAACCTAATAAAGTCGTTCGTCCATATAGTTGTAATAAATATATTTGAGTTGACGTTTTTTCCACATTAGTTCAACATAATACTACACGCAAGAGAGGGCTCTACTTGAGTGTTTTTTCCTAAAGATAAAATAAAAGATAAAAAAAGACAAAAGATGAAGTAGGCCGCACGAGTACTTTTACACGTCAAGAATCTACCAGCTAAACTAGGATACCCTGTGTTACAGGACCCAGATCATTATTATTACTGACTGTGTGAGTGATTATTGTGTACGTATGAATGTATGCTATTATACAAGCATTGAACTTACCTACGATTGAAATACGATTTTTAATGTTATTGAACGACGTGATTAGCTTAGTTGGTACGCTGCTTACGAAGCAGGCGGTCCTGGGGTGTTATTCTCTCAAAAACAACGGACGGGCGGACGAACGAGCGAAATTGCAGCGGCGAGTTTAGGTAGTCCCGTCAGAGCGAACAAAACACATTTTAGTGTGTGCATTTTCAATTACCGCATTGCAGAAACCATGCTGCTAAATTGAAAATGCACGCGCTAAAATATGTTTTGTTCGCACTGACGGGACTACTTAAACTCGCCGCTTGGACATTCACTCGTCCGTCCGTCCGACCGTCGTTGTTGAGGCAATCACTACCCTGGGTTCGATTCAGTACGGCCAAATAGTACACAGATGAGAAATTCAAATGAATTTTCAACCAATTACAATTGAGTTCTGGGAGCAATATCACCACTCCCACGAGGTTAGCAACTTGCTGAACTATGTCAGTATTTCTGTATAAATCAGCCAAGCTTAACAAGTTTAATTTTAACAGCTATTTTAGGTATTAACCTCAACCCAGCGAATCCCACTTCAATCATTAAATTCCAAACTTAGATGCTGCTATATTAATTATATATTATATATTACGCATAGTTGAAAATTCCGAACTAAGTTATGATTTATAGAAACCGCTTCGGGTTTCGCAGTATAAAGTTGAGCTAGTAGCTTGAATAAAAAATGCTCCGAACTAAAGTGCTTTCGGAAGTTTTAGTAAAGCTTTCAAGTTACACTTGCATCGTGCAAGCTTGCACATTTTCTCACATTGTGAAAAATAAAAAACGTAGTAGTGGAGTCACATTGTGGTCAATTTTATTACACGTTTTTATTTAACTTGCAATGTAAGTATGTATGTACAGTCGCCTGCTGATAGATCTTACCGAACAGCAAGCCCATATAAATAAATAAATAAATAAATAAATAAATATCAGGGGACAATCTCACACCAATTGACCTAGTCCCAAACTAAGCTCTAGGCTTGTACTATGGGTACTAGACAACGATATAAATACTTATAATAGAGAAATGTATACTTAAATACATAGAAAACATCCATGACTCAGGAACAAATATTCGCGCTCATCACACAAATATCTGCCCTTACCGGGATTCGAACCCAGGACCGTTAGCTTCGTAGGCAGGGTCACTACCCACTAGGCCAGCGCGTGTGTTGCATAGGATTCCCAAAAAAGACTAACCCACGAAAATGTCAGAAAAATGTGCTGTAACAGTATGTTTTAACTATCTGCTTGGATAAAAATTCAAGAAGATGTAACTGCATAGTAAACCAAAAAGATTTAAATGGTCAACATTTCTGCCGTACCTAAGGGGACTAAATTTCAATAAAATTGGATGGGGTAGATACCCAAAAAGGTCTAACTATTTGAGAAAATGAACTTAAGCTAAGATTCCTAATTGTTTGCTACTTGAAACGCAATTAACAGCTCAATATTTGCCGAACCAAGTTTGCAAGTTAAATTTGACCCTCCTCGCGTTAATGGAATAGACTGAAATTTGGACCTCGTA
Organism: Acleris laterana; assembly: GCA_963966035.1. Lineage (NCBI taxonomy): Eukaryota > Metazoa > Arthropoda > Insecta > Lepidoptera > Tortricidae > Acleris > Acleris laterana. The sequence goes on from OZ014444.1 coordinate 19,238,180, forward strand.
TGTACCGATGACAATGCAATATTATGATATATCTAAGAGCTGGTCTGATGATGGAGTCAGAAGGTGGCGACTGGATCTCCGCTATTCTTAGCGTAGACCCTCCGTGTTAGGACTCAATAGTTTGGTCTTGATAAGCAGATAAAGGTTTTGCACAAAAAAGGTCAGTCTAGATCTCCCCTATTCTTAGCATAGACCCTCCGTGTTAGGACTCAATATTTGGTTTTGATAAGCAAGCAGATAAAGGTTTTGCACAAAAAAGGTCAGTCTAGATCTCCCCTATTCTTAGCATAGACCCTCCGTGTTAGGACTCAATAGTTTGGTTTTGATAAGCAGATAAAGGTTTTGCACAAAAAAGGGTCAGTCTAGATCTCCCCTATTCTTAGCATAGACCCTCCGTGTTAGGACTCAATAGTTTGGTTTTGATAAGCAGATAAAGGTTTTGCACAAAAAAGGTCAGTCTAGATCTCCCCTATTCTTAGCATAGACCCTCCGTGTTAGGACTCAATATTTGGTTTTGATAAGCAGATAAAGGTTTTGCACAAAAAAGGTCAGTCTAGATCTCCCCTATTCTTAGCATAGACCCTCCGTGTTAGGACTCAATATTTGGTTTTGATAAGCAGATAAAGGTTTTGCACAAAAAAGGTCAGTCTAGATCTCCCCTATTCTTAGCATAGACCCTCCGTGTTAGGACTCAATATTTGGTTTTGATAAGCAGATAAAGGTTTTGCACAAAAAAGGTCAGTCTAGATCTCCCCTATTCTTAGCATAGACCCTCCGTGTTAGGACTCAATATTTGGTTTTGATAAGCAGATAAAGGTTTTGCACAAAAAAGGTCAGTCTAGATCTCCCCTATTCTTAGCATAGACCCTCCGTGTTAGGACTCAATATTTGGTTTTGATAAGCAGATAAAGGTTTTGCACAAAAAAGGTCAGTCTAGATCTCCCCTATTCTTAGCATAGACCCTCCGTGTTAGGACTCAATATTTGGTTTTGATAAGCAGATAAAGATTTTGCACAAAAAAGGTCAGTCTAGATCTCCCCTATTCTTAGCATAGACCCTCCGTGTTAGGACTCAATATTTGGTTTTGATAAGCAGATAAAGGTTTTGCACAAAAAAGGTCAGTCTAGATCTCCCCTATTCTTAGCATAGACCCTCCGTGTTAGGACTCAATATTTGGTTTTGATAAGCAGATAAAGGTTTTGCACAAAAAAGGTCAGTCTAGATCTCCCCTATTCTTAGCATAGACCCTCCGTGTTAGGACTCAATAGTTTGGTTTTGATAAGCAGATAAAGGTTTTGCACAAAAAAGGTCAGTCTAGATCTCCCCTATTCTTAGCATAGACCCTCCGTGTTAGGACTCAATAGTTTGGTTTTGATAAGCAGATAAAGGTTTTGCACAAAAAAGGTCAGTCTAGATCTCCCCTATTCTTAGCATAGACCCTCCGTGTTAGGACTCAATAGTTTGGTCTTGATAAGCAGATAAAGGTTTAGAAAAAAAGGTCAGTCGGCAACAAAACCTCCCAAAAATTATTAAATGAATGAATGAAGCCGGTTACTCGCGAACCGTTTTAAATTTATTAAGGGTTCTAGATTCATTCAGATTACTAAATATAAACACAGAAAAGCACTCATTTTACCGTCAAGCAGCAGTGTTGATACCGACGCAAAACTTTTGACAAGTCCTTTTTTTTTATTAATTAAAATATGACTAAAATCCTTGTCGTACTTGTGATTGAAAATATATTTATTTCTTTTTTGTCCAACAGTTATTACAATAAATGGCATGGCAATATTTATTGCGATTCGATTTATGCTCAATGTACTGGGTACTAGGTAATAAATGTTAATGGTAAATAAACAGAGTGGATGCAGGTGTGTACAATGTTATATTCTGCAAAAGCAATTCACAAGTGACAGCATAAAACACAATGATAAAAACAAACAATACCGTTGCTAGGTCCTTATTCAAAACATGTAAAAGGATTATGCCAGTATTAACTAACTAATACATTCAACCTCCAACACGCCCCCTTAATCTATTACATGTACGTAACGTTAATAAAACTAACTTCATAATCAATAGGGACCTAAATGCTTTAGTGCTCAACACAAGAGCTGTACAAAGATCAAACTAACTCAGTTTTTAACCATGCACAACAAAAATATTAATAAACACAACGAATTATTATATTACAAGAAACACATCGAATACATATACTAGTATCCAAAAACTTCATTTCAATTTAAACATTCGTTTTATAACCAATTGTTAATGGTAAATAAACAGAGTGGATGCAGGTGTGTAGGTACAATGTTATATTCTGCAAAAGCAATTCACAAGTGACAGCATAAAACACAATGATAAAAACAAACAATACCGTTGCTAGGTCCTTATTCAAAACATGTAAAAGGATTATGCCAGTATTAACTAACTAATACATTCAACCTCCAACACACAGTTGTTTGGTGCTTTATACCTGCGGACTTTAAAAATTGTTTAAATCGAGTGTTACAATATTCTGTTCCATTGTCAGACCTCAGGCATTTTATTGACTTACTCGTCTCAAGCTCAACCTCCTTCTTGTATTCAATAAATTTATCAAAAGTTTCAAATTTATTTCTCAAAAAATAAACATGAGTTTTTCTTGTAAAATCGTCAATAAATAATAAAAAGTATCTCGAACCGCCAAACGATTGTGCCTCCATAGGACCGCAGAGATCCGTGTGTACAATCTCTAAAAGTTCTTTTGCTCTAGTCCCTTTATTACGGAAAGGAGTCTTACACGTCTTGCCGTTTATACATGGCACACAAGGCTTATACACATTGTTCGATGAATATTTTAATCCGCTGACCATTAGTTTTAATTTATCCATATATTTTTTGCTCAAATGACCTAATCTTTTATGCCAAATATCTGAAATGTCCTTGTTTGAGTTTGACAATATCAAATTTACGACATTATTTTCTTTTACTTTTAATTCGTAAATGCCATCAACCTCCGTACATTTCGCCACGATTCCGTTCTTATTTTGAATTGTACAACCTTTTTCGTTGAAATTGACTAAAAGATTTTTCTTGGTCAAATCGCTCACTGAAATTAAATTCATCGATAAATCAGGAACATGTAGGACATTATTCAAAATGAGTTTTTCATTTCCTCCAACTTGTGGTTCAGCATCCCCTCGTCCTTGTTCTCGTAGCTTTTCCCCGTTTGCTACTGAAATTCGCATGTTGTTTTCAGTTGTATAGTGTAACAACTTGCTCTTGTCGTGGGTCATATGGTTTGAACACCCACTATCTAAATACCATTTATCTTTGTTAATCGCTTCTTTTGCGTTCAAGCAAACATTTGCGATCTTATTGTGCTCCTTACACTCTGAAGCTTTGTGTCCTAGTTTATGACACTTAAAGCACTTGAAAACGAACTTACGATCACGATTTTTATCATTTGATCCCGCTGTATTTGTTTTCCGTGTAAGTAGGGCTTGCTCGTGATTTGTGCTAAACTTGTTCTGACGACTACCTTCTTGTAATAACTTGGTCTTTATTTGTTCTAAGGTGATTTCCTGTCCGCTATTATCAACAGCCATAATTAAGGGACTGTATTCAGAGGTCAGCCCACCTAGTAATATTGACACAATCCAGTCATTAGGTATCACGGCATCAATGACGGCTAATTGCTGACTAAGGTATGTAATTTTTGATATGTAGCTTTCCATCGAATCAAAGTGTTCTAACTTACAATTGAAAAGCTCTCGTTGTATGTGTATACGTCGTCCCCAACCCTTATCTTCGAAAGCATTCTGAAGACTGAACCAAGTCTCTTTTGCTGTTTTCGTATTATAAACGTGAGTGAAACACTCTGGCTCCAACAATAAGCAAATCGTCGTTCATGCTTGCCTATCTGCGTCATTGTCAACAGCATTTTCAGAAATGACTTTCCACCAGTTTTTGTTTTCAAGATAATTTCTTACCAAAATCTTCCAATTTGGATAATCAGACGAACCCTTTAGCTTCTTTATTCCACTTATACCAGATGAACTTACGTCCGACATACCTACCGTTTTCACAAGTTTCAAAAATCACAATTTATCACATTTATAGATCCAATAACATTACTAAATAACACACACGACGTAGACTAATGCCCATAACCAAATGTTAATGGTAAATAAACAGAGTGGATGCAGGTGTGTACAATGTTATATTCTGCAAAAGCAATTCACAAGTGACAGCATAAAACACAATGATAAAAACAAACAATACCGTTGCTAGGTCCTTATTCAAAACATGTAAAAGGATTATGCCAGTATTAACTAACTAATACATTCAACCTCCAACAGTAATCACCACATGCGATTATATAAAATTACATATTCGGAAAGAAAGTAGACACATCATACGAAAGTTATTAAAGAGAAAATTAAAAATATTATGTATTATTTTATTCATTGTGGATCAAGGCCTATATTCTACTTGGTGCAACCATATTGCTATTGACATGATATCGTATTGACAATGTTACGACGGCTATAAAGATAGAGTTATAGAGCTAAATTACAATAAGATTACAGAACAATTTAATGACTGACCAAGAGCTAGATTGAATTTATTATTTCTATCAAGATCGCAGTGCTACATTAATAAAATGCATGCTGTGACAACGCCAGTAAAAAACGTATAAACCAGAGTAATATCTACAATATTGCGTCGGTGTACATGTCGAAATAATCCCGCGAAGCGAGCAACTTTCTAGATTACTCTGCGGGTGTTGAAGTTCTGAGTGAACAGACCAACTTAATAATTAAACTTGGTAAATAATAGAGAATGAATGAAACATGCAACAGAGCTACCGTGGGGACTGGGTTTGATTAACTTCTAGCTGGTAACTTGAATGCGGTCGGTGAGTTAAAACTGGAGAAAATACGGATGATTAATTATAACAAGAGCATAAGGGTGCGGCTCCACTGAGGTGGAGATGAGCGGAACGGAGCTGTGCAAATATTCACCAATAGCGACTCGCCCTCGCTTCGCTTCGGTTTATGTGAGTGTAATATATAACCTTATAGCCTTCCTCAATAAATGGGCTATCTAACAATAAAATAATTTTTCAAATCAGACCTGTAGTTTCTGATATAGGCGCGTTCAAGCATACGGTCACGTTGAGTGCGCCTTGTGCACGTCTTCCGTAAGAGCCTTCAACTTAAACCTAAATATAACTCATCGACGAACTGAGAGCTGAGTTGTTAAAGGGAATAAACCCCAGGTTATATCGTCGAATTATTTAAAGGCCGTAAACCAGAGAGAGCGGAGCGACAAAACGATCACCTTCTATCGCGGCTATCGGTTTTTATAGCCCCGCTTTATGGTATTCGTAAAACTACGGGCTTTGGCTCAGGCACAGAAGGATTAGTGAAGCTATTTTCATTTATTACATTGGGTCCTGACATATGAAATTGGCATTTGGTTGAACTGGCCACTTTGATTCCAAATATCTGGTGTTTGGCTAAGAATTCTAAATTCAATTTTATTTCAAATTTTCTGCTCATGCATTTTTGCATCAAATTTAGCGATTCATTTGCTATCGCGTCTTTTGTTTTTTCTTTGACATTATACTGTTCACAACAAAGAGAACTTGAAATATCACGTTATTTACGAATACAAGTTCCACCGTGGAACCAGTGCTGCAGAAACTGCTCGAAGGATTAATGATGTGTATAAGGCAGCTACTGCAAAAGAAAACACTGTACGTTTTTGGTTCCAACATTTTCTTTCTGGAAATGTCTGCAAAGGAAGCCCTTGGACGGCGGGAGACCTAAGTTTACAACGAAGAATATAGGCCCGTATTAATAAACTAATCTCACTTCTAATGCTCGTCTCAAGATGCGTCAAAAATGACAGTGTTCTATAGTTTGACGTTTACTTTGATGTATCTTGTGACGGACATCTCTGCCAAGATGAGTTTATTAATACGGGCCTAAAAGTGATTGTGGAAGCGGATCCATCGCAAGCTACGTCGGAGTTAGCGGCAGGCTTCGGTGTATGTGATAAAACAGTTTTAATTCACCTGGAACAAATAGGTGAAAATGCTCGAATAATTAGTATGTTATGGGTATATTTTTGCCACATAAAACACCAATTTCATATTATGTAATGCTCCCACACTTGCTGTTATAAAGACGATAACATCCAATAACACTTCATAACATTTTGTTACGAATTCTTAGATGTTTCAAACGCCCTCACACTGGTAAAAACATAATTAATGTCTGTTACCGTGTCGTATTTTGTTATATAACATTTTAAAAGTTATATAACATTATAATAATGTATAATTTTTGTTTTAAATTGTGATAAAAAAAAACACAAATGTTTTAAACATTTGGAACGGAGGCTATGAGAAAATTGTGTTCAATAGGTGTATTTTTGCTTTACAATTTTTTGTAATTATCATGGAAAAGAATGAAGGGTTAGAAACTCGAAATTGATTTATAAATAAAATAAAAACCGGTTAAGCGCGAGTTGGTTTAGCACATAATTTTACTCTCTTTAATATTTTTTTGTTCGTGAATCCGCCGTTATACATTATTTCTGGAAAAAATCCCGCTCTCTATTAAGGTTTAAAATATACAGGGGGATTATTATGACATGGCTATGGCTATGCAGTTGATTTTCACTACGAGCGTAAAGGACAGAGCTATAGCAGTTATTTATAGCTATGTCCTTTTCTCTCAGCGTAAACTGAACTACATAACTATTTCAGTGTAGTCAGTCACTAACACCCGTATTCACAAACGTCACTATGAGGTCTCACAGTGCTCACGAACGCACAGGGTGGTTCAAATCGTGTCAGAAACAAAAGGTCAATCAAACAGGACCAATCACAAAGCTGTATTGAACGCAGTGCGTTTACTCAGTGAACGATCCCTTAAGTATTGTTTGTGAATACGGGTGTAAGGATCCTTGGGAGTTTTTAAAAATTACTTGTACTTATTTCTGTACGCCCGTATGAAATAAACAAAATGGCTAGGTAATGGCTCGGCTGTTTTCACAATACATTACGGGGGGCATAAATGAAAAGTTAACGGGCGTGGAATAAAGGCGCTAATCTGGGATCCGGCGAGAAAGTGCTCAGAGCATGTACCTTTATATTTACAGCATTTAAATATAGCCAAAGTGTTATTGATCTAATACAGAGATTTTATAATTATTTTGCAATTTGAAGGTAAACGAGCATACAGCACGTTAGGCTAAGTGGGATTTGCGGTCGATTTTATAGATCGACATCTCAAGACCAATCCGAAGTCTACATACACAACACTGTTTAAGATGGAATGCGCCAATAGGACATTTTATTTTTTAAGTCCATTTTAATAATGCGGTAATGTTAATTACCGAACTCCTTTGTTTCCGATATTTTCCCTACCCTAACCGGAAAAAGAATAACGTGATAATTATGACTTGTGACTAAAACTAACAATGGTGGACAATGACTATCGTATAGTCTCGTAGAACTCTTTGACTATCGTATAGTCTGTGTCAAATGAAATTGCCAAAGATGTAAATAAATTAGTAGGTACTGTTTGACACCACCTCAAATATTTATCAAGCGTGTTTTTATTTTAAACAATGTATCATCAATAGTTATTTAATCATAAACTTAAAGTGAAAGTAAAGATCAAGGGTATAAATGATTTCAAAGACTTCACTTGACCTTTAAAAGCACGTGATTATCGAGTAATAATGGTAAATTGGTTGGTTTGATTGTGTTTACATCGTTGCCATCTTCAATTGGCACAGACTATAGCGTTTTGCAATTAAATATGTTTATCCTCCTCTATTTCCTCAACAACAGAAACAAAGCGGAAGCAGAGCTAACTGCTGTAAGTGTTACGGTTATGTGCTGGCGCACTGCGCTCGCGGCGTCGCCAAAAACTATGAAGAAACTAACACGGTTCAATTATCTTTATAGTTGTTGGAAAACATCGCGTGCATTTTGTATGTTTAGGCCATAAAAGTTGGAATCGAAAAATTAAAGAATAAGAATCATAATTTTGATAGTACAACGGTGCCATAGCTCATAGAAGGTGCTTCTGGTTTGTACTTGTCTCTCACTCGCTCTCATACGTTTCGAATGTGCAGGTATAGAATAGAATAGAATAAAATAGAAAATATTTATTCAACGCACACATAAGAAAAAAACAATATAAAAGAAAATAAAGTAAAAAGGAAGACATTACGTTGAATAGGACCCCTCTCAGCATTGTGCCGCAGTGGAACTGCGGCGCTGATTTTCAGAGGGACCCTGACTTAAAAAAGTAACTAAAAATTAAACATTAAACGGGTAACAGTAGGTAAACAGTTAACAGGTAACATTACAAACACTAGCGACAATTTTATACAATAAATAAAAAATCAAAAACAATTCACGCTTAAAACGTTAACAAAGACTAACAGACTATTTTGTGTGGCAGCACCAGAACAACACAACCGTTTCCTGTTGGATCGTTGCAAGCGACGGCCAGTTTAATTCCAAAGGTATGGATTAAGCATAGTACCAGTTTTATAAATTTCAAAAAATTGTATACGCAACATTCCCAGACTTAACATAAAAAACATAAATTATTTTACAAAAGAACAAAGGTAAAAGTAATGTGCTTGACTAGTATATAGCAGCAGCCACCCAATAAGCAACATAACGAATCACGATGTTTTTACTTTGCCGTAACAGCATCGGGTAATGCACTTAAGTTAGAAAAACTCATTGGTACATGGCGGGGGTTCGAACTCGGTAACATTCGATCACTAGTCGACCCCCTAATGTCGGCTTCCTATATTCAAACCGCGGATAGATAAGGCGTACTACGAGTCAAAATTTGACATTTGCCCATACAAAATTTAATCCGAAGTAGGCCTATCTGTCCGCGGTTTGAATATAGAAACCGGCCATAAGCCACTTGGCCACCGACGCTCTGCACCCCTGGAACAGTTTCGCTAAAGGAGGGTGGGCTAATTGGCCTAATGACCTATAAGGACAAGCGATATGTCCCCGAATAGGTAATTCTAAGTTGTAAAACTATTACTATGACAGGTGGTTCGAAATCTTTGTGTGAAAAAAGTTATTGCCATGCAAAGACCGCGGTTTTTCCAAGTAATTATTCTAACGTCGTCTATGTAGGCGTATATTTCACACAACGATTTAAGATTTCCCGCCATACAAAAAGTTGTAGAATATGAAAAAATCTTTCAAAGGACATATTTCTTGTCATTATTGGTTTTTAGGCCAGTGTCCATACAAAACTGACCATCATCCTTTCAAATCCATTGGTTCACATTTTTAGGCGTTGCTGCGTTGTCTGCCAGTCAGTTATAGAATTGTATATGTAAAGATTATAAAAATTAAATTAGTCGATATCCAAGAGAAAGCAATGCTATTGTATCAATTGCCAATAATCAATTGTACCACGTGATTAGATTGAAGTTTGTACAATACCAAAATAGATTAAAATCGGTTCATTTACCACTCTTATATTCATAGTATTAAGGTTGTTAATCGGTTACGTTTGGAACGGTAAAGGATGTCGTAAACAATACAGTTTGCTTCCGTGCGCAGAGTTAACTCGGAAGTATTCGCTAATAGCGTTGTGGGGTTAGGTTTTGTTGTTGGTTCACAATGGGTTCTAATAAGTTTGGACATGTTTAGAACTCCTTTTGTTTACACTGTTTTGTGATAGATTATTTTAGGATACCACAACAGGTAACAGGACAGGATAGTAGTTCCAAATCATATGGGTACTATCAATGTGTGCTAGCAGCGAGTTTGAGATTGAAATAACGTTTTAAAAGTATCTATAGAGCTACACTGAAAAAAATTGGTCGTTTCTAACAGGATTCTTATTGTTATGCATAAGCGTCTTTATTCCATACGAGCTTGACAAGGCGATAGACACATCAACTAAGATGTTAGTTGAATCACTAAAGAATTTACCGTTGCTACCATCAGCTTTGGTTGATATAGCAAATTGTATTCATTTTTGTCAACTAAAAGCAAATCTTTCTTAGTCGGCTCTTAGTTTTTTTAGTGTAAAATGAAACATGTGGTTTATGACCAAATACATTAACGGTACAAATAACTCATTAGTTCACTACCATTTCTTTTCACGTAAAACATTACCAAAAACCCCTCTATTATAGCAGAATTAGTCTATGTTAATTTTTACGACCTTTTCTCAGTCAGTGACTCGTTAAAACACTTTTAAACAAAAGGCACCCTTTTGTTCGAGTAGTTAAAAATATGGGCGGACAATGAAGCTCTTTACACCCCGTGGTCGTATTACGTACCGCTATGGAGGCGTAGTCGTTGCTTTATTTATTTTTCATCACACTTCGTAAAGAGTGTCCTAACATGCTAGAAAAATCGACCGTAAATCCAAAATAATACCCTCGGGCCTTTTTTTACCATTACGCTTCTAACGTGCGTAATAGATTTTTTTTTTAATATTATACGTGGACTCAAACTATCACAATACGTCAGGACCCCAATTCTTGTGCCATTCGATATGAAGTTTAATTCGAGATGAAATGTCAGTTGAATACTATTTCCTAACAATCTCGCATAATAAACTATTGATCTCATATTATTATGTCACTAGAATCGGACTCCGAACACGTTTGACATTATCTGTGGTAAGTCACAGACAATGATGTAGTCTGCCGCTAATAAGTTAAAAATAATGATCTTTTGTCTGATTTTATTTCATTTCCTCGCAATTGTGATGAAAAACATTGTATGTTACACGGGTGGTAAAGGAAATACAAAGCTCGAGTCATTAAAGCCCTCAGCCTTCGGCTTCGGGCTTCTAACAGACTCTCGTTTGTAATTCTTTCTTTACCACCCTTAATACACAATGTACAGTGGCGTTCAGAATTGCATGGACAATTTATGAATGAATTCATTCATAAACTGTCCATGCAATTCTGAACGCCACTGTACTATACTCGTACTGGCTGTTGCCCGGGACTCTGCGTACTATTCGTAATTGTGCCATCCAACAGTCATTAATTTCTGGATCAAAGATAACCTATGTACTATTCCAGACTATAATCTATCTCTGTGCTAAATTTCATTCAGCGGACAAAGGACCTGCGCCCTATTACACTATCATGACAATGACAGGTGACGTGAAATCCAGTGATGTATCAGCGTGTTAAGTTTGCAATGTATACCCAATTGTCACCTGTCACATGTCATTGTCAAGTTGGTGAAATAGGTGGCTGGACGGATCTTTCCTCGCATGTATAATAAATAGTAGTGAGATTAGTATGGTAAATATTTTTTATTCATATCCTTAGATTTTTCTAGTTTTTAAGTTAAGTTTAGATAAGTAGCTATACTAACAAACAACACCTGTTTGTTATGGGGGAGTGGGGACTTCCTGCCACAGGTATTTCCTACCTACTAGGAAGACCCAACCCTGTTGTCATTTTTGTAACTCGCTTTTATGAAATATATTATTTTCATTTTTCATTTTCAAAGAGGTCTATTCCCGGTGGTAAAAACCATATCGTATTTGACCTGTTACGGTATTGTTTTGAGGTCAGCTGCCATTACTGTCAAGGAAATAAGAGCTATCAAAGCGTTGACAATATGACAACAGATCGAAAAGATACTGTTACTAGAGCTTAGAATACCGGCCTAGGTTTCTTGACAATTTGGCGGCGTGTCGTCAGAGTAACAAGGAGGAAGTCTTCATGGTAACCAGCGGTATCCTAGTGGACATTCGCGTAAAATGCTCGATGGTCAGGGACTCCGCGATGCAATCACAGCGTGGGACTCGATTCAGGCGCATAGGCGTTTATAAATAAATATTAGGGCAGAGTCTCACACAAATTGACTGTCCCAAACTCGTATCACGGGTACTAGACAACGATAATCATGCTTATACATATAAGTATAGAGAAATGCGTAAATACATAAGGTGACGGCATCAGTGATGGACAGTTTTAGCTGACAAAAACCAGTAATGGACACAGATTGTTGCAAAACAAATAAATAACCCTCATCTTCTATAAAATGGGAATCAAGTGTCCATCATTGGTCCTTGTCCATTAATGGTTCCATTACCCTAGAAAAAACCCAACACTCAGAAACAAACACTCGCGTTTATCACACTAATATCTGCGAGATTTGAAACGAGCCGAGAAAATGGCGGCTGAGTCAAAATCAATATAGTTTACACGAGTAGAACAGTCCTAGGGGTCGAGAGTCTTACTATCTTCTCCTGGGTGCGATATCGAATAGCATGGCAGGGACGTACCTACATTTTAATAGGCGTTGAGCAGTAAAAGTAAGAATTTATTTTAACTATGCCATAAATGACTTGTATGCTGATCGTTATTCGCACCTTTATGACTTACTTCTAGGTTTTGTTATGGCACTAGATGTCTAGACAAATTACCTCGACAGTCAATTTCGGAGTGTGAGGGTTATGAATCTTACATACATACATGAAATCACGATTGTTTCCCAGACGGGTTGGCAGAGACCACTTCTTTCCTCCTGCTACGATCCTGACAAATCTATTTCGCTTCTTCCACATTCATACATCGAGTCATGTATGCACGTCGGGTACTTAAGATTTGGCCCTTTTCCAGTATATCTCCGATTTTTTTCGAAAAAGTACTAGCGCGGTCCTTGTCGACTCTTACACTCACTTTTGCTCTATATATCTCTTATAAATCATCTACATATAAATCATCAGCGGACCATCATACACAAACTGACCTAGGTACCAAACTAAGTTCCAGACAAGGCAATAATAATCATACTTATATCGAGAAATATATACTTATATACATAGAAAATATCCAAGACCATCAATATTATGCACTAATCACACAAAAAGTTTCAGAAGTAATGGCTAACTGCCTTTTTTAACCAAAATTGGTTTGCTCTCTGCTTCACATGATGTTAAGTGACGACGAGATCGAGTTTGGTACAAGCTTAACCGGAAAAACCCTTTGCCTTGAAAATATTAAGGTTATGTGTCACTGACGTTTCAAAATCCATTTTTTTCCAAGTTAGAGATACATGTTTTTCCGAAACCGTTGACTTTTGAGGACCATGATAATCGAAACGTAAAAGATTATTTCATCCGTGCGTCACATGTATGTTCCCTATTTAATTTTTCATATTCCATGCGTGGGATAATATCAACGCGGGAAAAAATACATCGAGTTCACAAAATAAGTAGAAAATAATAAGAAATAAATTAGGAAAGTCGTGAACCCAATCTCCCATAATGCTATAACATCATAAGGCCGAGCAAAGTCGCTAAGACCCCAACTTTTAATGGAGTCCTATAAGTAGGATTGGATCCTATCGGGTCTTAAGCCGTAAGTCCGTCTTTTCAGGATAATTTTACGTTCCATTTACCTTATTTTACAAACCATGTAGAAGGTAATTAAGTAATTAAATTGGTGAATAATTACTAAGTCAAGTTTTACCTGACCGCTCGAAGAGGGTAATTGTTTTTTTTTTATTACACATGAGTGGCAAATATACTGTCAGTTAAGCGTGATAGCGATAACCAGCCGAAAGTTACTTATTAAGAAGCTGGGATGTCTGTATGTATGAGAGTTAATAAAAAAGTTTGAATGTAATTATTATTAAATCTAAAATCGACGTCATGGTTCCTAAGAACAGATCTCGCTATATCTCATAGTTTCCGACTTCTCCATACTAACCCATTTGGATTGTACACCCTGTATAATTATGTATCTGTCTCTGTGATAATGTAACCTGGGTAAACATATTTTAAGAGGCATATTGTTAGATTATTATCTCAGTAGTGCCATAGGCGACCTTATTTTCAACGATTTTCCGCACAAGAGTACATCGAAAATCAAAGTTCGAAATTATGCATGTTGTAATTTGTTTCGAATTTAGTCGTCTACTTTAGTTTCTAATATTGTGTCTATACATACGATGTTCCGCACAAATACGATATTAGCTAAATAAACATAATGAGTACAAGACAGCACAAGGTGTTGATCATTAGTACTTGCGAAGTATTAAATTTTCCAGGATGATAAGTATTCCACATGTCAATCACTGTCACGGATTACCGATGTACCTAAATTTATCCAAATCCGTTCAACCGTTAATACAAGATTGAAGGAAGAACATTCCATTACCATAATGGCAATGATTACCTCCACCTTTGTAATATGAAATATGTTTAAAAAACGCCTGACTGCTGAGTTTCTTGTGGCGTTTCTTCTCAGCAGTGGGAAGCGCTGGTAGATTCTTGACGTGTAAAAGTGCCCGTGCGGCGTACTTACTGAGTAAATGTGTTTTATCTTTCACCTTTTTATTCATCACCTGCCTTTGATTAGTTATCGATTTGATAACCTTATGGTTCTTATTTACTTAAGGCCGAAGTTATAACAATAGGATGACAATCTAAAGCAATATGGTTTCTGTCCTCGGAGTTCAAGCTATCTTCACGCGTAACAAACAAACTATGCTACTTTCATCTTTCTAATTTTCTTATGGACTGGTAGAATGATCTTCAACAAAATTACTCAGTTAATTAATTCAGTATTTAACGAAACCTCTCAACTGTAACTCGTTGAAAATTTCTTCGAACCAGTAAGGATAGGATTTCTTGTTAGCAATGAAACCTCATTCAAGCCGAAATTTGAATTTAGTTTCACTAATGGGCTTTAAAAAGTTCATTAAGATTATAAAATATTATGGACCAGTATTGCCGCGTCTAAAAACTCCATGGAAGTCTATGGAAGAGGCATGTCCAGCAGTGGAGAAGTATATGCTGAGAAATAGAAGGATTAAATGTGATGTTATTTTACTGGTGGAAGAAACTTGCGCAGGGTTCGTCCGGATCTCTACCACCATTTACCCTTTAGCCTGCCACCGTATTCGCAACCGATAAAATCACTAGCATATACGCATTCCATCTAATTCCTTTGGGTTGGCAATGCATTAAAAAAAAAAAAAGGTGACCGGATTCGGAGTAACACTTTAAAAGAGAGTACAGTTACTGTCTACGAATGAAAATTGGAAACTTAAAGACTAACTTAAAGTAATGTAACAAATTTTAAAGCCCGAATATGGCACAACTAAATTTTATTATATTAAATTACTAAATTACTAAAATATTTCAGCTACGAGTTATGAGTTTTTCATGAGATTTATTTATTTATTTAATCGTATGGCGATCTGTAGAATAGGCGAATACATTATAGATTATTATTGATTATAAGTCGACATTCAGCGTTCTCAGCCAATTAGCTGCGTCTTGAGTAAGGTTGTAGATGTCTTCTATGGGTCCCGGAAATGAATGTATCGGGCATCGCTGCATTATATGGTCCATGGTTGTTGCTCGCGTCCGCAGGAATTACCTTCCACAACCCTGCACGTGTCCCCTGGGTGGTGCTAAATAGGCGCTACTATAAAAATAATACTGTCATGAGATTGACAGCGTAAGATTGCAGCATTGGCATTGCAAATTTCTATGATCTTCAGAGTACATTTGCCGAACAGATGGCCTGTATGCTCTTTGTCATCGCCATGCCATAAAAAAAACATTTTTACGGCATGCAGAAAGCAAACGCGCACACAAGCCACCCGGTATAAATGGGCTCTAGAGTTCAAGTACACAACAATATAAAATTTAAATGCATGACCGTGTGGTTGCCGACTTCAATTAGTGCCACTCTCCATGCATTCCAATTTGACGTACATACATACATAAAGTCACGCCTTCATTCCCAGAGTGGGGTAGGCAGAGCTACAGGATTACCAAAAACTCTAAAAGCTTGTTGTTAATTCTGTAACCACATTTTGGTTAATGTATACCATGTGTACATTAGTGACAGGTTGCTAGACCATCGCCGAACAATACTAAAAACCTTAATGCCCTTATTCACCTCTTACGACTTCCACAGGAAGGCAAGGAGAGGCACTATACTACGCCGGCAACCACACGGTTATAATAGTATTATTTATTTTTTAAATTTGCCAAATAAATAAGCAAAGTAAGTATAAGTAATGGTGGTAGCTATCCGGACGGACCCTGCGCAAGGTCCAACTGAAGCAAGGCCTTATTATAGACATCATTGTGGTCGCACCGAGTTCGAACCCCCGCGTTCACCATGCCAATGAGTTTTTCTAACAAACGTACTTAAATCTATTACGGTGAAGAAATTGTGAGGATTCGACCAGCCAAGTGGGTACAAGGGGTGTTGCATAAAAGAACGTTAAGGGCCGAAGTGTATTCGAAAGGGTTCGTTTATTCAAAATTGAACAGACTTGTGAACGAAATTCAACTTTTATATGACAGGACTACATTTAGGTTGCCTGTACAAATACATGACGATTATAGCTAACAATAACTTTACACAAGCACCTCAATTTGTGTGTGTTCATTTTTTACCAGTGAAGTAAAAAGAGGGGGGAGGGAGATGTGGAGATGTGTACAATTCTGTGTATCTGTGTGTTTGTGCATCTATGAATTTGTGTGTGTCTGCCTGTGACACCGTAGCTATGCTGTGACAGTGTAGAAATGAAATTAATTGAAATGTAATGAAAATTAAATCCGATTCAATTTATTTAGCACTTAAAGCACTTAAAATAATACAATTTTGTCCATAAAATCAACTTATTCTATATAATTATATTTTAATAACAGACGACGCGCTGGCCTAGTTGGTAGTGACCCTGCCTACGAAGCTAGCGTTCCTGGGTTCAAATCCCGGTAATGGCAGATATTTGTGTGATGAGCGCAAATATTTGTTCCTGAGTCATGGATGTTTTCTATGTATTTAAGTATATATTTCTCTATATAAGTATTTATATCGTTGTCTAGTACCAATGTCCAGTACAAGCCTTGAGCTTAGTTTGGGACTAGGTCAATTGGTGTGACATTGTCCCCTGATATTTATTTATTTATTATATTTAATTGCATCAAGCCCAAAATGGTCTCCACTCAGCTTTTTATGCCACGGTATATCATTTCAATATTCAGTGACGCTGGTTTTCAGTGAGACTTGGAGAGGTACATGGGCACCGTAATAACTATCGTATATAACTATACTATTTAAAATTAACCAAAACACTACATACTCAACCATGCACGTGAGCGAACGTGCATTATATGCAAGTGTGTCTGTTTGTGTGTGAGTGAGTGCGTGTGTGTGTGTACAAGTGTGTCAGTACGGCTGCTTATGTACCGGATACTTGGATTGAATGAACAAGATTCTTAAGATTATATTTAAACGACGCATTTGATTAAAAGCTTGCCTAAGTAAGTTACAATAGAACATTCAGACGCGTGTAGATAATAAATGTAATATTGAAGCGTCGACTTAAAACCTTGGCAGGAAACTCGAATCAAATCCCCTTGACGAGATTTCTATTTGTTGTAATTAATTAAGAACCGGCTCCAAATTCAAAGCAACAATTTCATTGAATTGGTCTCAATTTCGAAATATAGATGATGAAGGGACAGATATACTACTTGTTGTTAAATAGTAGATTGTGACACAAGGGAGCAAAATTACATATTTACGGTGAGGGCGCACATTGAATTCTGAACTTAGCGAGGGATTCTCAAATAGAATACTGAGCGTAGTGAGGGATTCAAGTGTTAACGCCCAAGGTAGAAATAATTTTGCCACCGTGTGACACATACCTATACCTAATATTCACACAAGAAAAACATCAGGGTGACGTTGTAATGAATAATATTAGATTGAATGAGTTGCTGAAAATTCTCTAACATACTTAATAATTCAAAATCATAGGACGTTAAATAACTTCCTACCACAAACACTTTGTTATTCATTATGATTGTGTATGTAAGTACTAGTCGCTCGCTTTAAATTTTATTTCATAATTCAAGTCTGGTTTTCAACAAATTATTCAAAAAGAGGCCCTTAAAATCAGCACTGTGGTATCCCATGGTATTTATTGTGGAACCGTATTTGACACTTTTCGGGTCCTTAATTGTTTTTTTTTTATACCACGACGCTGGCAAACAAGCGTACGGCCCGCCTGATGGCAAGTGGTTACCGTAGTCTAAGGACGCTTGCAACACTAGAAGTATCGCATGCGCGTTGCCGATCCTTTAAAAACCTATTTACCCACAAACAAACCCATCTCTACTTAATATTATAGAGCTGAAGAGTTTGTTTGTTTGTTTGCTTGAACGCGCTAATCTCAGGAAATACTAGTCCGATTTGAAAAAATCTTTCAGTGTTAGATAGCGTATTTATCGAGGAAGGCTATTGACTATATATCATACTCACATAAACCGAAGCGAAGCGAGGGTGGATCGCTAGTATTACATATTTCTTTACTAAATTCAAAAAAGTTCTTAAACCCATGGATTAAATCAAATAGTTCTGCTAAAGCAATACCTCTGCCTATAACCGTTGGGTCCCCCAGGATAAACTTGCCCACCCGATTACCCGGGACACTTTGCAAACGATTCCGCCCGGGCCGGAGTTTCCCAGGGCCAAACAAAACTTGGAAACGCTGGCAGGTAAGAATAGTCAAACTTGCACACATTCGCTAGAAAATTTGAATTTAACTAACCGAGGTAACAAATTTTAAACACCTGAGCGAGTGAAATGGTGGTTGACAATTTATAATGTTAAGGATTTTAAACAGTTAAGCAAGCTTAAAAATAAAAAATGCATGGCTTTAATTTGGTAACGCAAAATTTATTAACTCACAATGTACTGGCGTTTTTTACGTTGGCGGGACAACACAACACAGCCCGATACAAAATACAATTTACGATTTTAATTTTGCAGCAATCTCAACCACAAAAGTATAGGTATTTAAAAAAGTGTAAAGAATCCAAACCACGTCATTGTTAAACAACCAATCAAAACTGTTTTATTGCACTTTGACGTATCAGTTTTCTGCTTCTATTGGCTGACAAACTATACTTTTTTAGATGTTTAAAAAAAAACTAAAAGTATGGACTATAAACATTATAAATTGCTGCAGTACAGTTCAACTGCTCTTGTTATCTTAATTAATTAAAAAATATCAAATGTCCGAATAGTCTCGAGTAACATTTTTAGGGTAAAAATATGACATCGTCTGTCCGTACCCTCACCATAAGTTACAATTACCGTAATAGCTAGCGAGTTGTATTGTATGCTCTGTCCTTCACAGTATTCTGTGCGAGTGCGAGGGACAGCGCATTCGACTCGCTAGTGACAACGAGAACTGTAACTCGTGGAGCGCGCGCATTTTCAATTTGGCAGCATGGTTTCTGCCGATGGATCGAACGTATAAGGCTGCTTAATTAAAGGGCCTTAATTCCACTTTCAGTAAGATAGGGTACTTACCAGCTCTTATGCGACTGAATGACAGAGCACCCACAGCTTAAACCGCTAAAATGTAATAATAATGATAATGAAACCGCTAGACCTGACCTGAAATTTGGAGGAAATATTCCTTGGGTAATCAACCGGGAAAATTTACTTCCAAAGAAAAGAAATAAAGGAGTAGCGGGAATTCCTGCGGTATAATAATAAATAAATATCAGGGGGACGATGTCACACCAATTTCCCTAGTCCCAAACTAGAGGTAAGCTCTAGGCTTGTACAGTCACGTGATTTAATTTGGTACCCACCTTAGGTCCAAAGTCAATCTGACATTCTACAACAATAAGGTTGAGTTTCCTAAAAGTTACAAATGACTTGACTTCTCTAATGACATTGATGACTTCTAGCATGTTTTTCTTAAAATGGGTCCTAAGTTAACGCTCGTGACCGTACTATGGGTACCTACTAGACGACGATATAAATACTTATATAAGATCGCCGTCAATAGAACTTGCAAAATCAGCGCTGTAGGTGTCTGACACCTCGGCATTTTGCTGAGCCAGTGTCCGTTTCACTGCCGCGAGGACACACAATTGCGTGTTATGCCTGTTACCTTTGTTTTCTTCAATCATTTGTATATTAGTGTGTCTTATGGTTAGTGAATAAATGTATTTCTTCTTCTTCTTCTTCATGTAAACAAAAGCAAACGAACCAATTCACCATAATTACTCGATAGTCACGTAGTTTTCAAGATCAAGTTAGATCTTTGCAATTACTTATACACTAGATCATTATTTTTATATTAAGTTTAAGATATAATAACTATTCATTATACGTTATTTTTAATAAAATCATGCTTGGTGAATATTTGAGGTTGTGTAAACAGTACTAATTTGTTTACATCGTTCACAAGTTCGACGGCAACCTTAGAGAAATATATACTTAAATACATGAAAAAATGTGACATTTTTCCCCCAAAAAATAAAAGGTAGTATATAGCATCATTGGCTAAACTTAAGTGAAATAAGGTGCGGTTGAAATTGTCATTTATATGTATATTATGTCTAAGTTAAATTCATCTATTCCATCCGCGTGGCAGAGCGCTCGGCCTTAATTTAAACGATTAACGTAAACGATTTTTGAAAGCCGTCAGAACATGGAATTGACATAAGCGCTCAACATGACCGTTAAGCCGGGGGCCTAATATGGCTGCGTTTATGGCGTGATACATCCGTCATCTTCTGACAAGTAAATAAATACACATGTCAAAAAGTGACGGATATATCCACAGTTGACACGCGATAAAGACGCAGCCATACTAGGCCCGCAGCTTACGTCAAATCAATATATTATATTTGAGATAGCGGTAACATTCTCGCAATGTTTTTTATTTAGGGCCACTGGTCAGCTTCTATCTAATACACAGTCGACACGCTAAGAGGGAAAATTCATTTACATATAATGTACCTAAATTATATTTAAAGGAAAATCAAATGGTATTTCAAAGGCTTCAACGAATATTTCCGATTAAAAAGGCTGGTCTCGATCGAATTACTCGTAAATTCTACGCAGGTAAAAGATTAAAGGCCGGTTTTGGATGATCGAAGCTACAAAGAGTATAAATTGAAGGCTGCAGCGTTTCGAAGAATTGCTGGCGGAATTTTAATTGTGATTTATTGGTAAAGCAGTATTGCACTGAAAACGGGAGCGGTGCGGTGTAGTACCGTTTGCCTCGTTACATGAGATGGTCAGCATTGAGATCGCGCGGGAAACAAGCGGGGCTGGCAAACTACAAAAAACAAAAAGGCAACGCGTGGGTGGCGGTGCGGACGAAGTTAATAACTTACGAGGTTTTTTTCACCAAAATTGTTTTTAAAATAATCGGACTGTAAAACATTGTTACTTTCGCATTGTAAGTTTCGAATAAATAGTTTTCTTCCAACTTATTTATAGAGACGGAATTCTTCCTACACATTTTATTATTTATGTCTAGGACCCAAATCCGTTTTCTATTATTTTTTAGTATTATATATGCCGCAAGTTATGGTAATAGTTTTTCTTCGCTATCTGAATACGAGACTGAGACAATACCGCTTCATATGTCACATATACCGACTCTAAACCGCGATTCCGCGCCGTATTAACACGCCTACACACCGGGCCGCGTTGCCATCGCACCACCGCCGCTCTCCATGCGTTTGCGGCTTAAAAGTGGCGATGAATCATACTTTCATAGTTTAGTTTAGTTTAGTTTAGTTTATTTATTCATCAATGTAATATTACAATATTAGTTGCATTGCATGTCAAAAAATACGAAATTACATTGAGATCGTCAAACATAAATATCAAAAAGTATCGTTTTAAAATTAAATATGGTTCGCGGCTACTTTTAATATTGAAAGATAATTAAATTTACACAATTTAATTATCTTTATCAAAACCATTAATGCAGGTTTAAAATTAAATTAATTAGTAATGTAACAATACTCGTATACTCAACGTCCGGGATATGGTGGCCAACCTTACAGGGCGGATGCCGCGGCCGCACGGATAATGAGATATCTCAACTTGTCAAAATTGTGGAAATTTTTGATGTCACGACCACGGTTATAAGAAGTCAAATTTAAAGTTAAGAAGTCTATGTTCTTCTTCCGGCACGGTGAAAAAATTGTATCAAAACTTGTAGGGCTGCTTTATAAAATAAATGCCCTGTTTAATGGAAATTCAAAAATGATATCACAATTGAGATTACTGGTTATAGCAGCTAAGTTATTGTTAAGTTTATCCAACAAAGACTGAATTCTATCAAACTATCAAATGTAGAAAACGACTTTGCTTCCGTTTAAACGAACTTAACAAAAACGGTTTGCGTGAATGTGAAATGCTACGACACTACTATAAAAGGTAATAAGTAATACTACGACAACAGCCAATTAGGTCGATAAAAATTATGTCAACATCAAAATAGAAGAAACGATTATGAAAATTGAATTTAGGTTTACATTCGTTTTGGCAGAAATTAGTTGCTGTTGTATTTCACATTCACGTAAATAACTTTTGTCTTTTAATTTTTTTTACACCATTTAACTTCATTTTTAACGGAAGCAAAAGGCTGTCTTAATATTTATGATTTATAAATTTCAAACAGTCCAGACCGTTGCTCGGGTTGATCTAAGACCCCCCTGATTGGTTCCGATCGCGTAAAATATTCCAGCCCCCGAGAAATTCGTTATAAGTTCCACGAATAAATTCTTATTAGAACTTGAACGAAATATATTTTAAGGAATTTATGGGGAATGCGACTACATTATAACGCCCCAGAGGCCTTTAAGGTTGATTTTATTTGCACGAGTGAGTCCAAAGTATTCTGTTTTACTGAAGATTTATGATTGTATGTGTTTAATTTGCTCAATATATGCAATAGCTTTCTATAGGGGACACCGATGATGTAGGAAAACGTATCAAAACTTTTATGAGGGCATCTTGCACTTGCATCGTCGTATATAGAAACAAGTAGGGTTTTTTTCTGTTTTCTTTTTCTCCCTCTATCTCGTAAGATTATTGGCATGTTTTCCTGCTGATCTACGCATGTCACATACATACATAATGTTTAAAAATGACTGACTGCTGAGTTTCTTGCGGCGTTTCTTCTTAGCAGTTGTCTCCTCTTGGGAAGCGCTGGTAGATTCTTGACGTGTAAAAGTGCCCGAGCGGCCTACTTACTGAATAAATATATTTTTTTTATTTATCTTTTAAAATTTAACAGATCTGCATCTCGTGGACTGAGCTCTAGCTGTGCTCAGGAATCTAACCTAAAATCACTTATTACGCTCGAGATTCAATAAAGATAAAAAAAAGATAAAAGACATTTATTCAGTAAGTAGGCCGTTCTGGCACTTTTACACGTCAAGAATCTACCAGCGCTTCGCAAGAGACACTGCTGAGAAGAAACGCCGCAAGAAACTCAGCAGTCAGTCATTTTTTAAACATATTAATTACAATGGTACTACTTAATCTAGCATTATATAAAGCAATAAATATTAAATTAATAACATAAGTAGATCAGCAGGAAAACATGCCAAAAAATCTTACGTGAGAGATAAAGGAAGAAAAAGGAGAAATAAAAAACAAGAAAAAAAACTAAAACCCACCTACTCATAATGTTTATAACTTATAACACGGTGCAAGATGACCACATAAAAGTTTCGATATGTTTTCCTACATCAACGGTGTCCCCTAGACAAGATAAAGCTTTTGCAATTGATCAAATTATTAATGACTATGCTTCGGGTTTAGACCATGCATTTTTGTCTGTTAGATAGTCCTCGACCCTATAATACGCTTTAGACATTAACGACTTTTTCAAGTAATTTTTAAGTGCTGGAAAGGGTAACTTTAAAACTACGTCAGGTAATTTATTATAGAAATGAATGCATTGACCAACAAATGATTTATATAATTTACGAACGCGGAATTTACGAATAGCGATTTTATTTTTATTTCTAGTATTTAAATTATGTACATCAGAATTCTTGGTGAAAGAATCTAAATTCTTAATAACATAAATAATATTTTCATAAATAAATTGAGACGCTACAGTTAAGATATTAATTTCTTTAAAAAGTTCTCTTAAGGAGTCACGGGAATTTAAGTTGTAAATAGAACGAATGGCCCGTTTTTGTAAAACAAATATAGTTTGAATATCAGCAGCCTTACCCCAAACCAAAATACCGTACGACATGACACTATGGAAATAACTATAATAAACTAAGCGAGCTGTCTCAACATTGGTTAATTGTCTAATTTTCCTAACGGCGTAAGCTGCCGAGCTTAGTTTACCTGCCAGTACCGCTATATGGGGACTCCATTGCAAATTTTTATCTATTGTTATGCCTAGAAAAACTGCCTTATCTACCATTTGCAAACACTCGTCATTTAGAAAAATTCTAGAATCTACCGGTTTAACGTTAGGCAAAGAGAATCTAACACATTTAGTTTTCTTAGCATTTAGTAGCAAATTGTTGGAAGTAAACCAATTAAGTACTTTAACTAGGGTGGCGTTTATCCTACTGTAGTCTACAGTTTGTCTTTCTACCTTGAAAATTAGTGAAGTATCGTCAGCGAAAAGTACAATATCACAAAGTTTATCTACTGTTGGTGGCAAGTCATTTATATACACCAAAAATAAAAAGGGACCTAAAATAGAGCCTTGTGGCACACCTATTTTCACTGTAGCTCCAACAGATTGAGTTTTGTTTACAACAACTGTTTGAGTTCTATCACGTAGATAAGAAGACATAAGACTTAAAGCTTTATTGGCCAATCCATAATGTTCTAATTTTAAAATAAGGGTCGTATGATCCACGCAATCAAAAGCTTTAGAAAGATCACAAAATATTCCTACTGCATCGCAAGATTTCTCCCAACTGTTATATATATATTTAATGAGCACAGAAGCCGCATCAATAGTGGATCGTCCTCTGGTGAAGCCGAACTGGTTACTGTTAAGCAGTTTATTTCTATTGAA
Source organism: Acleris laterana (assembly GCA_963966035.1). Lineage (NCBI taxonomy): Eukaryota > Metazoa > Arthropoda > Insecta > Lepidoptera > Tortricidae > Acleris > Acleris laterana. The sequence goes on from OZ014444.1 coordinate 19,263,072, forward strand.
GTGACCTAACATATCATTTAACATTAACTTCTCAAAGACTTTACTTAATACTGGTAGTATGGAAATGGGACGGAAGTTTGTTAAATCACTCATCTCGCCCGATTTTAAAAGAGGTATGACTTTACTATTTTTCATGAGATCTGGAAAGATCCCCTCCGATATGCAATTATTATAAATTAATGCTAGATGGGGTGCAATTACATCTATGATATGAAAGAGTACTTTAACTGATGTGCCCCACAAATCCTCGGTCTTTTTTAAACTAAGCGATTTAAATACCTTGACTATTGAAACTGAACTTACCGGGCTGAATTCAAAGTTTATATTACATTTACTGACATTAGTGCAAAGTAATGATTGAGCTTTAACCGCGGATGATTTAAGATATTTCGTAGTATTTATGGCTATGTTGGAAAAATAATCTTCAAATGCTATGGCCACGTCTTTATTTGACGTGATTAGTTTGTCACCTGTGTTTAGGGTGATTTTATTATCGCGAGTTTTTGATTTTCCCGTTTCTCTATTTATAATATTCCATACGGTTTTTACTTTATTATCAGATGATTTGAGTTTAAGGCTAAGAAAATTTGCCTTAGCAGTTAAACAAACTTGCTTAAAGGTCCTCGAATAATTCTTAACATAATTTAGGAAGTCAGCGTTCTTATTGTTCTCCCTCTCTTTATATAGGTCATAAAGTCTATTTCTACTTTTATGAATGCCTGCAGTAGCCCATTCACTAAACTTGGTTTTCGACCCAGAAATAGTTTTAATTTTAAAATTGTTATTAAATTGATGCAGAATTAAGCCAAACAAGTCTTTATAAATACTATTACATTCATTATGTAACAAAGGTAACACTGAGATATTACTCTGAACTTTATTTTTGAATAATTCCAAACGATTACTAGTTAAAGGTCGGTATGTTATTGTCTGAGGTTTTTGATAAAAATCATTTACAAAAGATGCCCTCTGACCACTATGGTCCGAATTAAAACAATTAAATATTTCTTTATCCAAACATTCGCAATTACAAAAAATATTATCTAAGCAGGTTGCACTACTAATACCTATCCGTGTGGGTTCGAAGAACAGATTACCTAAATTAAAAGATTTAAATAAACTAAGTAACCTAGTAGTACTATTTGACTTTTCGAGTAAGTTAATATTAAAATCTCCACAAACTACAACATGCTTCAGGCCACTACATGCTAACTTTAACACATGTTCCATAGTAGATTCAAATGTGCTAAAATCAGCCAATGGTGGCCTGTAAACACATATTATTATATAAATGTCTAGTTCGACGCAAGAAATTTCTACAATCCTTTCTATTGATAGCTTAACAATATCCTTTCTTTCTTTGGATTTAAGAGTACTTTTAACTATTATTAAAGAGCCACCATGAATGGCACATTTTCTAGCAAAATAACTAACTAATTCAAAATTTATAAAATCAAAAATTAATTGGTCTTGTCGAAGCCAATGTTCAGTAATACACATAATTTGTACGTTTTCATTGTCTAAGAATAACCCTATTTCTAGTTCTTTGCTGGAAAAACCTTGAATATTTTGATGAATTAAATTTATACTCAAGGGTGTTTCCGCTGTCCTATAATTCAGTTTAAATCATGTGGCAAGGTGTTATTGTCAATATTGGCCTGCTGGGGCTGGGTACTACTATATCTATTTGGTTCAATATTAAAAGCTAATAGGTCCACCAAGTTCAAGAGAGATTTCCTTGGCAAATGAATTTTCCCTGACGTTAGTGTGAGGCGTTTAATAAATTTGTTAAAATCAAAGAAATGATATTTTTTATTGCAGCATATAGCATTATACATCATAGAATTAAGGTGAGCTATTTTATTATTATGACTATATGGCATACTGTGTGAGTATGGTAGCGCACACAATATTATTTTACCTATGCCCCTACCTTCAATTATATTAAGTGTTGACATTAATTTATCAACACTGGACTTATCCACACTAAGACTATTACCTACCAAAATTACCAAAGTGGTGGTCTTGTCAAAACTTCCTTTTAAAAGTAAATCACTTAATTGCATTAAAGTTGAATTATGGTAACAGTAATTTGTAACCTTTTGTTTTAATTTATTATTTACTCGTAACAGTAAACCTAGTCCAGATCCAAGTTGGTCGGAATAAACAATAGTTTTAGTCCTACCTAAAATTTGTCTAGGGGACTCCTTAGAAGTATCAAGAGCCATATCTGGCTGAATCACAAGAGTTGGTGAAGCTTGTAATCTATCACAATTACCATAACCACTGTTAATTAGAGAGTTAAAACGCTCTTCATTTAATCTACTTTCTTCTACCAATTGAGTGAAAGCCTGAATATGCTCCTTGACTTCTTTCTGAGTGGTTACATACTTTAAAGAAGTAACTTCAAGCTGGTCCTTTAACTTAGTTATCTCAGCATCGAGTTTCTGAGTATTTAAATCATACGCTATCCTACTTGAATCTAATTTATCATTGCACTGACGCACCCTATCTTTCATTACTGATAATTCTAATTTCATGTTAGTATAGTTTTTAATACATTTTTGACTTTTGATTAATTTTTGTGTTCGCCTAATATAATTATTAATTTTAACATATTTCTTCAATTTATTATTGCTGTTAAAGAATATTAATTTCTTACTGTCCTTATCGTTATTCCCTACCAGCTCTTGGTACAGGTTCTGTGTTGTTAAACTATCATAGCACTGACGTTCTTTTCTTAAATAATTTAATTCTTCATTTGCTGCGCCCAGTTCTTCCTCCAGGTTTGTGATGCGCTTTAATGCCACTTCGTGGGTAGAAGCGCACTGGTTAAAAGTATCAATCACAGACTGCAACTGCTCTAACTTATCTTGAGCATCTGATAACTTATAGTCATACTCCACTAGATCGCTTCTCAACACCGTGTTCTTGTCCATCAGTTTCTTCAGTTCCTCCTCACTGTCATCCCGTTCCCTATTTAACTGGTCATTCAAGGTCCTAGCTTCCTGCAGCTGTTTCAAGGCGGCCTTGAGCTGGATTTCTTGCTGGCGTGCAGTGGCCTTGCGAGATTTCATGTTTGAGGCGCTCATTGTCTCACAGTAATTCCACAAATGCACTGAAAGATATAAAACAGCTGAGTACAACTTAGTAACTTGAGTAAAGGAAGGTTGTTGATAATTATAACAAGGATGTGAGTGAATAGTAATTATAGAACTCTCCACTTACTCGGTATTCAAAATCAACGCTCGGAGCAAAAAACAACTGTTTTGTCTTGTTGCACAATTAACTATTGCGAAAATTAACACAACACAACCGTATGACGTTAATTTGGCTGTATATAATTTTATCATTGAGAATAAGTGAATATAATTGATTACTGTAAGAAGTGGCTTCATAATTTGTATTGTTAGATAGTGTTAATGTGCAATATTGATTATAACTTAGAATAAGCCTTTTTTTTATTTATGGCTTTCACTCATGTTAAGGTGTATTTCGCCAATGCCAAGTTATTTATAGACACTCCCATGGACTTATTAGAGCAATAAGTCTGTGTATATCACACGCGAAGACAATTGTTCGGTAAAAGAGAATTTTCTCCAATGGACTAAACAAGCACATGGGGTTAGCTCCACGCGCTTCTGTCAAGTCCAGAATAAGCCTTATTAATTGGATAGTAACACTCTCATGTTGCTGTGCCCTTGCAGGGCGTCACATGTATACCTGCACTTGTAGTTCCATCTGTTGTAACGTAATGTGACACGCAATAAATGATTTTGAATTTGAATGTCACTGACGAAGTACTGTAAAACACAACCGATACGGCTTACCGATGTACCTGCGCAGATGACAATTTTTCGAAGCGCGGGAACCAATCAGCGTAGCGTGGTTGTATTCTGTGCTATTATTGGTTATTAGTGACGCCATTTTGTCGCGCGCCCTCGTGTCATTCAGTCAGTTGTCAAACGTGCGTGAGTGAGATGTAAAAATAGATGCAATTTAATTTGCACCTTATAACTATTACGTACAAGTCTGATCGTGGGTTTTAAATAATCGTGCCTTCGGAAATTATCGAAATCGTTGTTCGTGTCTGCGCGAACGAAGATTCACGACACGTCATATCAGTTGTGTTCTACTGTACCTGCATTACTAAATTCTCGGAGTTTATTTATTTCGGATTTCTCCTGGATTTCCCTAGACTGATAGATGTTGTAGAATATACAGTCATAACATGGGGTTGTCAAACCACTTGCCATTGTTCATATTTTTAACGTGGAATGCAAATTAATTTAGTAGGGTAGGTCTATATTCGTATATCCAAGGCCAAAATTCTTGGCGGTAAAAACCATAACGTCTTAAAGGCCAGTGTTGATGATTGAAAAGTTTGGCTGTCAGTTCTCTTTTCAATATACTATTTACCTACGTACATACATTGACGTAGGGCGGGAAGTATACACAATACCTGATTTGAACAATAATGTCAATTAAATAAACATGCAAAATTTAATAAAAAACTTGTATAATTTAAAGTATCCAGTTATAAAAAATAACAGTTATATTTTAGATTCTTTAATCAAACCTTTGTTGGCCGGGACTCCTTTAATAATTTCAATCGTATGAGTTTATAAGTGCAAAGGGAAATTGCTTCCAAAAACCAATTTCGAATGGTAAAAGAATGTTTGCAGGGATATAAAAAACTGCCGCCTTTGCTTTGATGTAAGACTTTCATTTTATATTAGAATCATTGCGATATTGTGAATAAATGTTGTAAGTACCGATAACAATTTAGGGGCCTACACATTTTAGGGTGTCCTCTTGTTTCACTTCTCATTTCATACAATGTATCACTTCGCAAAATTTTCGTTTAATAGAAAGCTATTTCCTGCTGACCACGTGTTGACTTCATGTTATCTTAAATATGATTCACGTTGGTTAGGTTAGGTTAGACTTGTAAACATTATAATATAACCCAACTAGCGACCCGCCCTCGCTTCGCTTCGGTTTATTTGAGTTTTCTATAACACACGTACATAAAACAAACTTTTATTATACATAAAAACCTTCCTCTTGAACCACTCTATCTACTAAAAAAAACCGCATCAAAATCGGTTACGTAGTTTTAAAGATCTAAGCATACATAGGGACAGACAGCGGGAAGCGACTTTCTTTTATACCATTGTAGTGATTCTGCGAAGTGATTGAAGTGAAACCACATTTTAGAATCACATTGTCATTTGTAAATTGCAAAATCAATCAAATTGTGAAATCTGTGGCCTATGTACGTACTTCTAAGCCTTCTACACGCCACATTTCTTATTCCAAGAGGAGTAAGTAAAAGGGACGTTTTTGCGCTGTATTTTTAACACAGTGACCACATTAAATTGAATCTAAAGATAATCGAAGTCAATATTCCATTGAAAATAAAGATATTCGTATCCCTTTGTTGGGGCAAAATTAAATTGCTTTCGCGGGCCAATTGTGAATGCTAATAGAGTATTTGCTGGGAAGATGAGAAATCCCATCGCAATACTTAGATGTGGAGTTCTTAATGTGATCTTTAGATCTGTGCCTGTAAACAAAAAAGCAACCTCTAAAACCCGATTGTATGTTTTAATAGGGTGTTCGGAATTAATATTATTTTTTCCTAACACTTCGTTAGTCCTAATTATTGATTGTCCTAAACTGTTTTTGAGACGACTATCTAACCTTTCCAAAAAATCTTGCGGTTAGGTTAGATTAGGGTCGTATTAGAACAACCGATGCATTAGGACAAATTACAATTAGGAATTTCAATATAGACCCGTTTTGATAATTTCATCGATACCACCATAGAATTGTGTCACACAGACGTTATGATTCAAGTCATAAGAAGTGTCAAACAAAATGTTTTATAATGTCACTGTGACACCGTTCTATGGTGGGTCAGGGTTCCATTGGGCTGATAGTATATTGATGTATTATATTGTTATCTTCTGGGATCCGCCGACATACATTTGTAATACCAGGGAGAGTATAATGGCGATAGATAGCCGGGTACCTACAATTAATACTCTAATTTTATTGTATATATATACATACATATTTTGATATTCACCATTTTGGCATTTGATTCACAACAAGATACAGTCAAGGAAATTGATTCCTGGACCATTTCGGACTATGTCAAAGTGACACTGTCAATAAAAGCATAAGAAGTCTCTTAAGTTTTGATTGTTTACGTCACTATGACACAATCCAAAATAGTCTAGGAATCAATTTCCTTTACCGTACCTACTAGTAATACGAGTAAATACTCGAAATGCTCAGAGACATCTAACGTCACCTCGTTCGTCGAAATTGGGCAGTACGTTCAGCTCCTAGAAGGATACAAAGAATTGATAGATGTCATACATATTTCATATTTCATATTTATTCATTGCTTTACACGGGTACACATACACACACGTAAAAAAATCATACTATTTCTTCGACAATTACGTAAAAACTAGCTTTTCCCGCGACTCTGTAGCGTCCGTGCTCATAAACAGAGCACACTCAGATCTCACGTACGTACGTGTTATAACCCGAGAACACAGCTTCAAAAAACTTCCATTCCAATTGACACATTCACCACCATTTTCCCCGATTTCCGCACAAAAGTGGCCCAATGTCGTTCTAGCATCTGTTCTCGGTACTGAACGTGTGAACCCATTAGAAGCCCCGCGGCTACAACTAGGGGCTAGTGACTCTATAAGTCGTTTCTGCTCGAAATACAGAACGGTACAAATGATATAGAGATTATAAACTCTTATACCCTTTTTCACTCGAAACTCAGAAGACTTACGCCCTTTTACACTAAAGCTTCAGTAATGAACTCGCTTGGCGTCGTCCGTGTGCATTGTCGATTGTTGCAGATACCAAGAAAGCTGTTGCAACTGTTAAATGGAATCGTGCTAACAGCTGTGTTGCGGATAGTTCGCTATGTTGGGGCTTTTGTGAAACGTACAAAAACTGTGCTGCTATTCAGTTCCGGGACAAAAGCAATATTTTGCTGTGTATATGGAGGGAAATGAGAGTTGGTAGCTGTTCTTAGCTGGGAGCTTAGTGGAGTAACAATGGTTCGATAGAGTTTAGTGCTGTTAAAGTTACGGGTATCGATTGAAAAAATTAAATTCTTTAAGGAAACCATATAAGATAACTTCTTCGTCCTTTAACTTGCTAGTCTGGCGTTGACCTACGAAGTAAAAATAATAAATAATAACAATCCTGATTTATCTTTTCGTCATCTTAATTTTAATTAATAGATAATTCCTACTCTATCGACTGTAAATCCAATTCGGTCTTGAACGTTTTCTTTGTATTAATCTTTAATTTGTTTCTCTATAAAAGAAGGTTGGTAACTAGTTTCAAGTTGTCTAGTACCTACCCATTGTAAAAGCCTTTGGTACAAGGTCAATTGTGTATTATTGATATATATGTATTTACTCAAACTTCAAATAGCGCCATGAAAACAACGTCAAATAAATGGCGGACTAATAACTGTTTTCATTATTGTTCCATGATAAATATTTATTTTTAATTTCAAACCTCTACCCCGTGGTGATATTAATCCAAAAAGCTAACTCCACGTTATAAGTACTACCTGTCACCAAAATATCAAAACTAAAACAGTCATCTAAACAAAATCCCGATGTAACATTGTGCTGCAACATAGTGCAGAGCACGGCTGTCTTAACTGTGTATGTGGTCCAATATCGCCGGACGTGCCAGCGGGCAGTGATGGCACGCAGGGCTGTCGTCCTGTAACATACGGACTATTTTGAATGCACGTGATGCAACAACGCCAAGTTGTAACAGCGATGAGATTTATCTGATACGCTTGCATTGTTTCTTTAATCAAGGAAAATACATCACTATCATTCACGGATGTAATAGACTCATGTATCCAATGTTATTATGTAACTAGCAAGTCATTTTCAATGTTGAGAACCAGTAAATGACCGTTTAACACGGTTGCTAAACGTACTTTAAATTTATGGCGGATGATTAATGCTAGATACACTTATTTTAATATCTATACAATTCATTACGATACCGGCGAGTCCTTAAAACAATATATCTCTAGTACCATTTTAAGTTGGTAAACATTAGCCCCACGTTGGGCTACACTGGCTAGCGTAAAATGCTCTAGGGATCTTGCAACCGAGTCAACCATTCATTATATTGTATTATCTGATTAAGTATAAAACTACCCATTTATAACCTCATCTCAGCTGAAGCTAAGAGGCAATCTCTGAGCTATATTTACTAAGGACACTTTAGATTGAATAGACTTTACTCATCAGAGGCAACCCTGTAGAACTTAGCTACTAGTTAGTCCGCTGTTGACTGTTCACTCTACTTATCTACAAATCTGTTTATCTTACAACGTAAGTGGACAGATTGGTAAAAGAGATTTAGTGCAATATAAAAAGGGAGGCCCTTTTCAAAGTTTATGAACCGAAAAATCTGAAATAATCGAAACGATAAAATATTGATATATTACGGGAAGACGTGTGTGAGCTATGGCGCCTTGTGCTAAATACATTCGGATTACTAACACCATCTTAGCCTTAACCTACCGTCAAACAGCAGTGTTCGCTTTGGTGTGTTCCGGTGTGGGGAACAAGACAAACGTTTGGCAAAGCATTTGCGATCTTAAGATGGTCTTGGGTCACAGATTCCACTTACCTTAACTTATCAGGTGGCCCGTGTGCTCGTTATACCTTTAAATTACATCCCAGAAAAATCAGAACCAATTTCTAGAAAATAATGAAAACTAATCTAATTCTAATTCATAGGTACCTACAACCTAGTTTCCAATATACCCAGATGGCTCCGCCCACTATCAGACGCTGAATTTAATCTGAGTTTGATAACAACTACTTGGCATGTCAGGCACGTTTCACGACTCGAGTTGGCTACCTCCAGTTCTGCCTTAATAGCAAAGAGCCATCTGTTACACAAATCGTACTGCATATACAATCTTATGTATATTACTCTAGACGACTGAAAATGCTTTAACTTTCACGTTGTCATACGTCCTTTTCACTGAGCAAAAATGTTTGCCACCTGTTTCTTATTATGTTAAGTGCCAAAGTTTACCATTTGCATAAAAAAGAGCAAGACTTTGAAGTCTAGGCACCGAAAGCGTAACGTTAAAGTCCAACTTTAATTATAAGAACAAGGACTTTAAATTCCATTTGTTTTGTAACTTGTTAATTTCTGTTCTATCATTGCACGTTACTTCATAGGAGAAGAGTAGAGCTCATCATTCTTGCCATCACCAACTTCATTTTAGCCGAAAGTTGTCCATTGCTGGAGTGTGGTTCTCTTAAAAAGAAGTCGGTCGAACGAACGAGTGAATGTCGCAGCGGCGAGTTTAAATAGTCCCGTCAGAGCGAACAAAACACATTTTAGCGCGTGCATTCTCAATTAGGCAGCCTTATACGTTTGATCTCATCAACAGAAGCCATGCTGCCAAATTGAAACTGTACGCGCCTTAAAGTGTTTTGTTCGCTCTGACGGGACTACTTAAACTCGCCGTCTCGTCCGTCTGTCGTTGTTGAGAGACTCACACCCCTAGGCATAGGCCTCTCCCAGGTTTGCCACAAACACCGGTTCTACGCCGCTTGCATCCATCGATTTCCCGCAACCTTAAGCCACGTCATTGGTCCACCTAGTTGGAGGTCTTGGAGGTCTACCCACGCTGCGTCTTACGGAACGTGATCTCCACTTGAAAACTCTTTTGTCTTCATCGGGCATCTGTTCTGTGAGAAATATGCCCCGACCACTGACAAATAAGCTACCGTAGTACCATATTAAATGGCAGCACGTGGTCTTTTTTGCTTTTTTAATGCTATTTTTATCTGTATGTCCGTTTGGAGAGGTATTCTCCTCTGCGTACTTAGGAATTAAAATTATGGAATTAAATTCTTTCCACGGTGTTTCCCATTAGTCTCTAAACGCAGCTTAAAAAAATATGAATTAAAAGGGAAGGAGTTTTTTATTATTTTGCTTATGCTGGAAGCAGAGCTCTTGTTGCTGTTACTTCATTGCCATTTCCTCCATTTCTTCCTCACACGACATGACAGCTTTCGTTTCCCTCCCCCTCTCACCCCTTGGACCACCCTTTGCTAATTGATGTCTTACAAAAACACCACAAGTGAAAAGTGCGGATGCTCCATCTCGAAATAGTCCATGCCCTAAGGGGGAAAGCAAACGAGTGTAATTTTTCAAGTTGTGAATCGCATATTCTCGGTCACGTAATTTCTTCTTCATACTTGGACAATACGATAACATGTCAAAGGCAATGTGGTTTTACAGTGTAGTCCCTGGACTTTTGTTTGAAATGCAGCAGAAAATTTGCAAACAAAGACAAGCTACTCACAGAATGAATGATAAAAGATCACGCAAATAAACTAAGGAATAAAGCCAAACTGTCAGCTTGTTATCAATCCTAGCGTGAAAATGTGTTTCATTGACGATCGATTATTTACTATGAACAAATTAATCGATTAAATTAAATTAACAATGACGATTTAGACGACAGAGGGCGTGCGCGGCGCGTTGCTGTGATAATGGGTACGGCGCAAACGCGCAGTTGCATAGATGAACATGGGCGACTGTCACACGGAACACAACATACTCATTGTTATAAATACCTGCAAGTAAAAAGCAAAACATATTTTTTTTTACCCGATAGAGTCAGTAAGTGGGTTATGTGTTTTGATATTGGGATGACTTATCGTATAGATCACGATTTTAGTAGTGACACTAAAAAAATATTTTATTAAAATTAAAATCTTACTATTGCGCCACAATCTCAAAGTTAAGACGAATAATATGACAAAATTAAGACAATACACGCTGTACAAAAAACTGGCATTCTCTTTTTCTTCTCTTAATAATCCCTTATAAGTATATACTTATACTTAGTTTGGATTTTTAAATGTTTTTAGCAATACCTGGACAGGGTCTTATGAACCGTTACACCTCACTTTAAATCACAATGAATTGGCGTTTGTTTACGGTGGCGGGACAACACAACACACCCCGAAACAAAATACAATTTACGATTTTAATTTAGCAGCTATCCCAACCACAAGAGTTTGGTTTTATACTTAAACATTAGAAATTGCTGCAATACAGTTCAACAGCTCTTGGTTTCTTTATTAAATTAATAAAAATATCAAATGTGCGAATAGACTGAGGAAAGTTTTTAGGGTCGAAAATTGGAAAGAATGGCGGAAAATATGACATCGTCTCTTAGGTCAGCCTATCTACCAATAAAAAAACTTTATAATTGAAGTTAAAAGAAGCGCGTGGAGCTAACCCTATGTGCTTATTTTACGTCTGTGGCTTATGTCAAGGCTACTAGAAAAAAACTCTTTAACCGAACAATTATATTGTCCTCACATGTGATATTCTTGGAATTATTTCTCTAATAAGTAAATGGTGAGTGTCTATAAATAATTAGATAACTGTACATTGGCAAAACACCTAAAAAACAAAAGTGAAAGCCAGTAATTAAGAAAATAAATTTTAAATACAATTATCTATAAATTTATCCCAGACCACATCGTAGCAAGATATTATAAGCAGCACTTTTAATTGGAGATCTAGTAGTATTATTATGAGAGCACCGCAAATTATTTTTTTCAAACCCTAAACTATTTTTGATGTGAAAAAGGAGGTAGTAAAGCAAGCGAGTCACCTGGGTAGTGATTCTCTAAACAACGACGGTCGAACGGATGGACGAGTGATGTCCAAGCGGCGAGTTTAAGTAGTCCCTTCAGAGCGAACAAAACACATTTTAGCACGTGCATTTTCAATTAAGCAGCCTTATACGTTCGATCCATCGGCAGGAACCATGCTGCTAAATTGAAAATGCACGCGCTACAATGTGTTTTGTTTGCACTGACGGGACTATTTAATCTCGCCGCTAGGACATCACTCGTTCATTCGTTCACCTTTGCTTCTTGAGAGAATCACACCCCAGGGGTGTCAGGGGGGTCAGTGTGATCATCGCGACCCATAGACACCCGCAACACCAGAGGAATCGCACGTGCGCTGCGGCCTTTGAAAAAAGAGCAGGCTCGTTTAAATTATAAGAATATTTGAATGACTTTTTTTTTTTATGGCATCGAGTAGACAAACGAGCACACAGGCCACCTGATGGTAAGTGGAAACTGTGACCCATAGACATTCTCAATCACAAGACTGCAATGCAATCCTAAGACTGCAAATGCGTTGCCAACCCTGAGGCTAAGATGGAATGCCTCTATGCTAGTCATTTCACCGGCTGTCTTATCCCCAAACCGGAACACAACAATGCGAACACTGCTGTTTGGCGGTAGGTTAATGGATAAGATGGTGGTAGCGATCCGGACGGACCCTGCACAAGGTCCTACCACCCGCAGACTAAGATGTTAAAAAGTATAAGAAAGTATCTGATGCATGCCGTAGCTCAACTTGTACATTTACTGGCGGAAGATGGGAAAGCATCGATTTAGATGTTAAAAAAGATATAAGCATAAGTCTGATAAATAAATAACGTAAAAATGAATATAAAAAGGTAATTATTCTATTATTTATTATTGCTATTTGTATTGCTAACGGCACAACATAGTGATACTAATTAAGACGCGTTACATCTATGTATATAAATAAATAATTTGAATTTGAATTAGTTTATTCGAAAAAGTTACACTTCGGTGTAAATATCATCCTGGTTCTAACAGGGTGCCATTTGTATTCATAATTGGCTGAATACCCGGTCGAATCGATTCATTTCCATGTAAAAGGTGCTGCAAGCCGTGCAATTACTCCGAAGGCTACAGTTTCATTAAGAAAAGATGGCTGACGGACGTGCAAAGTGTGGTTTTTATCGCGGCGTAACATGTCCCAGTTTCTAACTAGTTTAATCGCTGGAATCTGACGAAGTATTTGTTGGTCTTTCTTACTTTGTAGGGAGATAGACGGACAGTGTAAGCTAGAAGAGCTTACGAGCATATTACGTTACCCGACCTTTTTTGAGCACTATACGCAAAAAGGTGTTATAAGTTTTACGTATGTATCTGAGTGTCTGTCTGTCTGTAGCATCGTAGCTTCTAAATGGATGGACCGTTTCGGATGCGGTTTTATTTTGAAGACAGTTAGTTCTGAAAATTAGTTAGGCAGCAGCGCTAAGAGTAGGAGTCCCTATTAAATCGGAGATTTTCATCTATTTATAGTTATACGTTATAGGTAACAAGCAGACGGAAATTTTTGTTTGATATGGAACTATGTCAAAATGACGTTCTGTCAAATCTTAAGTCTTAACATTTTCAAGATATCACTTTTTGCCGCTTTCACATTTCGAAAACGTGTTCTGAATCTATCCGTAGCACGAACCCTTATAAGTTTTCAAAAATAATTTTTCCTATACTTTCATTTTACTACTCGATGAACCTACGTCAACGTTAGTTACTCGGAAGAGATTAAAAGTTATAAAAAAAATATCTTTTGTAGACATCAAATACCTAAATATATTTTACACGATGAGGAAATTTAAGACCTTTTTGTTTTTTATTTTTTTTCATTTATTGGGACCGTACACAATTTTTTTACAAAATTTCATAAATTGCATAAAAAAAAAATCTCTTGAATCGCTTGGCTCAGCCCGCAGAGGAGGCGCTAAGTCTAAACCTCCTTGGTTTCTGAACCCCAGTTATGCCTAGACCATTTTGGACTATGCCAAAGTGACAATGTAAATAAAGTCATAAGAAGACTCAAACGTTTTGATTGATTACGTCACAGTCCAAAATGGTCTAGAAATCAATTTCCTTCACTGTACATCGTGCATCATGTATTGTTTGAACATCGATTTCCAATCTCAGCTCGTCACCAGAGTATTGCACAGTATAGAACTCTTTGCAGCAGGGCGTGTAGGTATTAATCTGGCTGCAGTGCAAGCGCAGGTGTCAAATAGTGCAACTTTCGACTGAGAAAATGGCGATTACACAGCTAAGGACAGCTTGGGGACTTATTTGGAAACGTAGGTAATCTGAAGCGCGTATCGGTATTTCTGAGGTTGCAGTAAAGTTGATTTCCGATTAATATTTTTTAATTATAAATAATAATCAATTGATCAAATAATTTGTAAATTTTTTTTTTTTTTTTTTTTGTTTTTTTTTTTGGTAATTTGTAAATTTTAATTATTGGGTCTGATTTGATTTTTTAGATTATAAGCATACATAATATTTTGCATGTCGATTGCATGTCGACAGAATACTGATTCTACTATTAATCTTAAGACCTGATTGTAACGTATTCTAGCAAATAAAGATATCATTTCATTTCATTTCATTTCATTTCATTTCATTTCATTTCATTTCAAAACTTTTCATCTAATTAGACGACTTTGACTATTTGTTAAATAAAAAAAATACAGTTAAGTATTTTTTCTACTCCTGTACTTTTATTAGTCTTTTACATAGTCACGAACACTATTATAAGAACATAGATAATATGACTTCAGAAAAGTCTATAACTCTATTCCCCATAACAGCTCTCGGTGTCGTAAAGTCGCCCTAACGATACGCCACAGATTACTAAGTGTAGCCTGTTAATCATATCATTTTAGCGGGTGGTAGGACCTTGTGCAGGGTCCGTCCGGATCGCTACCACCATCTTATCCATTAACCTACCGCCAAACAGCAGTGTTTGCATTGTTGTGTTCCGGTTTGGGGATAAGACAGCCGGTGAAATGACTAGCATAGAGGCATTCCATCTTAGTCCTCAGGGTTGGCAACGCATTTGCAGTCTTAAGATTGCATTGCATTCTTGTGATTGCGAATGTCTATGGGTCACAGTTTCCACTTACCATCAGGTGGCCTGTGTGCTCGTTTGTCTACTCTATGACATAAAAAAAAAAAAAAAAAATTCCATTCCGTCAATTTAAAAACAAAGTAAACCATAGACACATATTTTGTCATTTTCTTGTTTCCCGCTCGTTTGTTGTTCTTTACTTCGTTCATTCGTTTGTAAGTTTTTTCGCTTAATTTTGCATTTCATTCGAAACCTAGTCGTAGAAAAAGTATTGTATGCAACGGTGTATAACTAAGTCAAAAAACACTCGTGGCGCTTTCCTTTACGATGTTCGCCTTCGGCTCACATCGTAACTCACGCCACTCATATATTTTGACCTCTCTTATACAACTATTGCATAAACTACTATTAATGTATTTTTTTTATAAAATAATTGATGAATTTGTGTTTTCATAGCGCATAATTAATTATGCTACCTTTAGTATCTTTAAATAGTATAAAACAAAATCTTCCCCAAGGGATAAGATGGTGGCGATCCAGTCGGACTCTACATAAGGTCTTTTAAGACTGCGACGAGCGTCCGCCGGATGTACAGTGGCACCCGTGTTTTCTAATAAACTTAAGAATTGTCGTAAAATTCATCGGTAGGTTTTTGTACTACAAATGAAAACACAACTTATAGGGTACATCACATAGTTTAAAAACAATTCACTTTCGAGTGACTACTCAAAGGGTAATTGTTATTAAAATTTGTTACGCATCCCATAAATTGTGTTTTTACTTGCGCTACAAAAACGTATCGTCTGATTGCAAGGATTTTTTTTAGTTAATTAGAAAACACAATAATAGTAATGAGGGCGCCACTGTCACTGTCACTGATGTAGCATTAAATATAGATAATAATAATAATAATAATCATTTATTTCAAATTAAAAGAACAACAATATATAGTATAAAAAGCAAAACAGTCAATGATCTTAGGTCTAGGAAATAAAAATTACATGATGTCTAAGCTAGGTGACAAAAAAAAAATTGCAACCTGTGTTTTAGATACAAGCAGTTTTTTTTAAACGTCGTAGCTGTTCTAAGCTGTACAAATGCAGTCCATTTGGCATAGAGGCAATATGGCGCTGCTTCGTAAGTCGAAACACTGCGATATTGCCTCAACTGCAGCCAACGACACTTCGAAAACACTTTATTAAACTTAGCAACTTTCTGTGAACCAGTGCGAAGTTGCTTCAACTGAGGGATTTTGCAAATGGGTTCATGGTATTAATTTATAATTATTAAATGGATAAAATTTCCTAATTTATTTGGCGACTCAGTTAACCTACTTAGTAGATAGTGCATACGAAGCTAGCAGTCCTGGGTTCGATTCCCGGGTCAGGGCAAAAAATTTTTGATGCACACGACGTATTGTTTCTCTGTATAAGTATGTTAATCGTTATCTAGTAGGTATCTACAGTACAATACAAGTCTAAAGCACAGATCTAAGTTAGGGACCTAGTTAATTTGAGAGACATCATCCGTGACGCTGCTTTTTAGCATGGTAATTAGCTGTATTTATAACTAAATAATAAGACAAAGTTGCAGATTAACAGTATTTTCGCGGGTCCATATCGTGTGCCAAAATAATTTTGGGTCATAATTATGTTTTAGGGCTATTTTTTTTTATCGCTAGTTTTTTTTTAAGAAAATGTTATGTCTTCAAGAATTTTATAAATCAATCATAACCTAACTTAGGCTTGTCTAACATTAAGTATTTAAAAAAATGAGAAAACTTTGTTTACGGTTCTAGCGATATAAAAATAAATTATGACTATCAATAATTTGGTCAACAGTGACATAGTGACCAAAAAATTATGGGAAATCAACATTTTCCCACAGACTAAATCTATAAATCGGGAACTACAAGTAGACCTCCACTTCAATCTTCTCGAGACCACAGCTGTTGTAAGTTACAACTTGTAACACAGTTGGAACGAGTCGAGGTAAATGTTTATTTATATACGCTCTTTAGTTCCGATTTTATTTTTGGTAACTTTTTGAATTTATTATTTATTATTTTATTACTTTTTATGATCGAAAAAACGACCTTTACTTCTGCTGGAGTTTCTTGCGGCGCTTCTTCTCCGCAATGATTGTGTACGTGTAAAAGAGTCCTCATGTGGCCAATTTACTGAATAAATATTTTGAATTTTGAATTCTTATGTTCCAGAAAATGAAACGGAAAGGAAAGAGATACCTATACAAATTTCAGGAAGAGAGAGACATTCGAGTGGCATAACTATGATGGTTGCGGCACAGATAAGGCAGTGCGAATAGTAATAGAGCAGTAAACATGATAAACACGGACCGCAGACCCGCTGTGAGCGTGGGAAGGCCTTTGTATTACCGCGGGACGACAACGATGCGGTCGTGTCCTGCCATCTCCTTTTTAATTTGACGTTACTCCTGCCTATATTTCTGAAGGTTTTAAGTTTAGTCTCTATTCATGTTATTTTTTAGCACGAGTTATGCAAATCGAGTTATCGCACTGCTAAATCAAAATAGTATCAACTCAAAATCCTTGTTAGTTTTGTTTGAAGCTCATGTTTGTTGTATTAAAGTTGATTTGAGAATACAGTTGTATTTTGAGTTGCTACTGTTTTGATCTAGCAGTGCGTATAAATGTCTCTTTATCGTTATATTTATCTTTAAAGTAGCACCAACAACAAAGTGTACAATCATCGTACCTTTGTTTTGTTTAAATTTTGCAAGTAAACTCTGAAGCAGTTCCCGACATTGAAATGGTCGGATAATTTGAATATACTTGTAAATCTGGTTACAGTACTATTATTAGTAGAGTTGCCGCGAATAGTGGTTATAGCGAATAGTCGAATACCGATTAATCGCCATTCACTTTGGCGAATAGTCGAATAACTCGACATTACTATTCGACATTAAAAAAACATTAAACACATTAAAAATATTTCTAACTTCTTCTAAGGTTGTGAGCAAAAGAAAACAATAAAGTTAAATAAATCTGTTTCATGTTATACATACCTACACATATGCAGTAAATTTAATTTTCAATTTTTAAATGCTGGCAAGTGGCATCTCTTTTCTTGTACATAGTTTACGGGGAATACCCCGTTTTGTATAACCAAAAAGCCTAACTAATTTAATTTCATGAATATGATAGGCACAGGCACATACCTACAGATAATAATTGATATTGTGTATTGTTTTATTAGGGAAAATAATTAAAAACATGATTAGTTTTAACTCATTAGTTTTTTTGTTCGATAAAAGTTTATTTTAGACGACTATTCGCCGAATGCCGAATAATACTAGCTATTATTCGGTATTCGACGAATATCAAAAAAATTACGAGTAATGCCGAATACCGAATAATAGCGAGTATTCGCGGCAACTCTAATTATTAGTTATACGAATGAAGTCGACAGGTACAGTCAAGGGCAATAATATGTATACACTTTAGTACCTTGTCACTTTAACCACTGTGACAGTTCATATATGGCAGTTCAAATATGACGACAATTAGACAAGGTACTAAAGTGTATACATAATTTTGCCCTTCACTGTACAAGCGGTCCTTAACATACACCTACCGACCACAACTAGTTGGCCTTGCTTTATTTTGCTGCCGATATTACATTTTTCATACAGACAATTGTTTTTTGAAAAATCTTATACCGACAGAGAGTCAAAAGAAAATTAATACAAGATTTAAATGTTATTATTTGCAAATTAATAGGTGTCTCTGGCGACCACAGGCAAGGCTCCTTTTTTGCCCAAAGACTGAGCATCGCAGTGCAACGGGGTAACGCTGCGAGTGTCCTCGGCACGATGCCGCAAGTGGGGGTAATGAAGGGGTTTATATTATAGGTTAGTTGTGTTTTATTTTATTATTATTCAACTTGTTTTTGTATTTAAATGTATTAAAGGTATT
This sequence comes from Acleris laterana, assembly GCA_963966035.1. Lineage (NCBI taxonomy): Eukaryota > Metazoa > Arthropoda > Insecta > Lepidoptera > Tortricidae > Acleris > Acleris laterana. The sequence continues at coordinate 19,281,856 of OZ014444.1, forward strand.
ATAATAAAAAAAAAAAAAAAGTTACCAATTTGCAATAAAAATACGTTTCGTTTTTCAAAGGCTGTTCCCGTTCCAGTGACGAGCTTTGAGTACGATTATCGAGTCTTTTCATGTCCTACCTATCTACCGAGGCAGTGGTCGTGATGAGTAAAAGCCCGCGGTTCCTTGGCAGGGCCCGCACGTCGGCAGCGGGTTATTTACGCGCCCAGTGTGCCCGTTATTTAATAGCCTGCGTTTTTACGAACCGTTCGGTGTGGACACGCATGTTGACTCTTAAGCTGGTTCGCCGTGAGCCTCCAAACTACTTCAGATAGTTTAAAAGTGTATTACGAAGAGTTTTCCAAATAGTACGTATGGGTATTTTAGGGAAGATTTTGTGGTACAACTGCTGTATAACATGAGTAAGCAAAGTTTATTGGTTTATCACTGTAGAACCAACAGATCACACTAAAAAATGATGTCATGTGGCGTTTAATCCGATATTTCATTAGGATACGCTTTTAAGGTGGAAAATATTTGTAGTTGAAGACATTGTGTTTTGTTTTTGTAATTATTTTTTTCAAGTAGGTTTACGTAATAAACTCTTTTAAAACGTCATAGTAGCGACATCCTAAGTTTACAGCTGCTTAGATATATACGTTTTTAAGGCGTCAAAAGGTCTATGTTTACATATATTTGACACGATGGCCGTATAGACACTCGTATTAGCTTTTGACAATATACATTCAATGTATTTATGGTCTTGTTTTTCTCTCGTTAAAACAGGTATGATAAAACATAGTGGCATACAAAATTATCGGTAGTTATATTGTGACAAGGAAAATTTATCGCTTTTAGTTTTAATGAGGCCCAATTGACGTCCTTTTGCAAACTGGAACCAAACCACAGTATTCAGCATGACAGTTGTCATTTCATTGCCAAATCTTTGTGGGTTGGTTCCCGTTTGCAAAAGAACGTCCATTTATTGTAAATAATTTAAGTATTAAAGTATTTCTGCCTGTTACGCTTTCACGGTTAAACAACTGAATCGGATTTGATTTTAAAAAAAAAATGCATGCAGACATCTTGGACTCCAAGATTAGACTGAGATTACTATTAATTCCAGGAAATATAAATCTTTTCCTCCACGGACTTTTCACGAAATCACAAGAAAATCAAGTGTTCGTAAAAAGGTTAACAACTGTAATTGTTGAGCAACTAACCCTGTCGCAGAAAAACAATGATTGATGAACACATTATTTCTTTCTCGTGAATAGATATCTACTGTTTACAAGACTGTCTCTTAGACTCTCTTCTCTATGGGGTAATACCACATTGCCTTTGACGTGTTATAACTAACGTAATTAACTCGGCCGCCATTATAGTCAAGTACATAAGATCTATCGCAACGTTAACAATACGATAACATGTCAAAAATAATATGGTTTACCCGAGTGGATAGAGGCCCTGACTGGCGGCATTTATGGTGTTCTACCGGGACCCCTTCAAAATGCATTTTTTTTTGCACTATGTATAATTTCGCATAACTCCCTTTTGACATTGTGACATTGCGGAATTAAATAAACGCCTATTGTGTAGATTATGTAGGTTTTTATATTAATTAAAATAAAACCCTTTCTATTGCAAAACCGTTTTAGGACAAACGATTTTATGCGAAATGATACATTATGCGAAATAAACTTTATGGATTCCTATATAGACCCTGTTCAACCGTATTTTATCAAACAAGACACCGTTAATTTAACCATTAACTACAACTGAATTCAATAACAGTAAAGTTAGACTAACTAGCTCAGTTGTGGCACGACCCGCTTAAGATTCACCCTCGAGTTCCGACTTGGGGCAAGTTTGCGCACTCGAGTAATGAAGTGTTCATGTGTTTGTGTTGCATGTTTAGCAGCGATACATCACGTGATGCAGGCAGCCAGAGCTCTTCAAATTGACAGAGGGCCCTGACAAAATGCACTACGCTAGCTAGCGTTGCTCTTCGTTTAGTTTTTAAACCAATCGCGTCACTGGTAGACGCCGTGAAACGAAAAATCACGTGATGTGGGAGTGACGCGATTGGTCTAAAAAGTAAACGAATAGAAACGATGGTTAGGTACCGTAATTCATCTTGTCTGGGCGCTCAGGACCTTTCTGTTCTATAACATGTTTTATGTTTTTATCTCGAAAACAAACAAGGTAAAACGTACATACTAACACTTACTTTGTAGACTTAAACAAAACATGCGTCCTACTCCTTAACAATTTCCACTAAGACATGATTAAACAACCAAACATGCAAAAAAACATGCAAACGTAAAACCCTGGGGACTTAGGTGGAATGCCTCCATGCTACTAATTTCACCGGTTGTTTGCTGCAGTGTCTCAATTTCACTGCTGCATGGTGGTCAGCTCAAGAATACAATACAATACATAACTATTTAACTTACGTACATATAGTACTTAGTAGGAGATCCGAATAGGGACCTTTACCGGGCTGTTTATTCGACAAAAAGTATTTTATAACCAATTTAATATGTTAAGTAATAAATGGCGAATAGGTAGGCTGAAAATTTTCAGTCCAGTATATAGTAAATTAAAAATTGAAAACCAACTTTAAAATAAAAAAGTGCAATTGCTTGTTTAATAGACAAATTATTATACCAATCGAAAGTATGAAGCGGATGGAATATGCAAACGTTCGGTTGACTATTTTTTCCCACCATAACTTTTGGGTAGGTAGGTACCCATATAAACAGGTAAGTCGGTACTAATAATTTGCACTAAACTTAAAGTTTGCATATTCCATAGGCTTCGATTAGTATGTAATTTGTCTATTAAACAAGAAATTGCAATTAAAAAAAAAAATGTTTTTTTGTACTGGACTGAAATTTTTCAGACAACCTATTCGCTTAACATTACTTACTATATTATTATTAGATATAACAATACTTTTATCAAATAAACAGCTGGGAGAAGGTCGCCCCTATTTGGATCTTAGACTATTGGGTATAAGGTGTTATTTATGCGCATCTTGTTTTGTTAGTGTGATAGATAAAACCCACGAAACCCATTCTACACGAAGATCATAAAGATAGTCTCAGAATCATAACTCACGAGTCCAATCTCCTTTTGTATTATTTAGTAGTACAATAAAATATATAAGTACCGCATGAAAATGGAATTATTCCCCCGCGGACGCATGATATATGCCTTCTGCGTCCGATAAACTACCTTTTCTCAGGTAATGTATGGATATTTCGCATCTTTAGAATTATAGTGTCCTAATTAGCAAATTTTGGATTTCGAGTTAGGTCTCTACAGTAATAAATTTATGACTCGAAGTCGAACGCTGAAAATTTTGAATTAGGGCACTATAATCCTAAAGGAGCTATTTCTAAACTAGGGACGTGATAGAGATACGTAAAGTAGTTCAACATAAAGAACCTAAGCCTTAAAAAACATATGCTAGTTCTTTATCACCAGTAAACACGCTTTTTAACTTGTATAAGTATAGGTTCTACAAGCTTTAACTGGAGACTTTGCAATGTAAATAAAAAAAATGTATTACTTTTTGCTACCTACTAACTACCACTAAGTAGGTATTTCTCAAGTGTCCAGTACATATTAATAAAATTTCGAAATATCCTTGTACGTAATAAAACAGTCCGAACAAACGCAATTGCTGAATTCTGCATTGGCTATTGCATTTCGAATGGATACAATTAGCAATCACCTCGAACAAACACTTCGTAAGTCAACGTTATTAGAGCAACCTAAGTGTTTCCTGCGAAACCTAGCCCAAGTTAAACACCGCCCTGCAAATTGTACCTCGAGCTAACTACAGTCTAATTCGAGACGACATTCGAAACCTCATTAGTGCTGCCTCTGTCACGGCATTGTTGTTCAACTCGAGACCGAGAGGGAGCGGGAAACTCTCTCAATAATGACTGTAGCTTTGATGCATTAGTAGTTAAAATATATTAGGGCATATTCCCGAAGTTCTTAAACTCTAGGCTTGCACTAGGTTAAACATGTACAATACAATACAAAACACTTTATTGAAACACAACGTACACCAAGTAACGAATATACAGGAAAATAAAAAGATGACATAGTGAGCCAACAGGCGGTCTTATCGCTAAATAGCGATCTCTTCCAGACAAACTGACAAAGAAGACATGGTTAAAAATAAACTATAGAAAATAACTCTCGAGAGATTGAGAAAAGTGAACGGTTGTGCATCGAGTATGCAAGTGTACAACTTTATTTAGGAACAGCATAAAATTAAAGTAACTAAAAAAACCTAAGTATAAAAAATTACTACATCCAAATATCTCCATAAATAGATACAGAATGAGTGAATGATGTACCATTTGATAACAAAATATTTATACTATAAACAAACAAATGTTTTTCCATGTATTTAAATTATAAGCAATGGCAACACAGGACCAAATAATCGTGTTCAATACACAAATATTCGCCCTTACTGGGTTTTGAACCCGTGTTACCTTGCTTTGTAGGCAGAGTCGCTATCAATCGATTATTGTAATGACATTGTGAGAGATTATTCCTTGATATGTTTCACGCCGGTGATAAATGTGCACAGTACTGTTAATAATAGTACATTGTGCATCAAGGGCGGTAAGAAGAGGATTGCTAACGAGAGACTATTAGAAGCCCGACGCCGAAGGCGGAGGGCTTTTAATGACTCGAGTTTGCAATCTCCTTACTGCCCATGATACACACAATGATTTTCATCACATTAGCGAGGAAATAAAAAACAAATATAAAAAAAACCTTTTCTTTAGATTTCGCTGGCAGCAAATCATTGTTGAGTAGTTGAGCCGCATTTAACAAATCAGGTGGTGTTGATATCACTACAGATTCTTCCGATGAGGAAGTCATATTTAGTATGTTTTTTTCGTACCTTTAAACAAAATACGCTTCGGAAACAACAATCAAACAAAATTAAACGAACTCGATTCGCTAAGCTAAAAGAGTTTGACAACTTTTTTTTAGTCTTCCACAGATAATGCCTAGAATTGCTTTTTTTTTTAACTTGACAAATACAGGCCATTCTGCCAGATTGTACAAATTTTCAAAATGAAATTTAATAAAATAATTGTAAATGTCTCTGAAATAATGGTAAAATATAGAAATATAATGCAGACAAATGTGCCGTATAAGTTTAATTAAACAGTAAAATTAGTTTGTAGCTAAATTTTGAATATAGGAAATAAACCTTGGCTGATTTTACACCTCCTTGGTCTGAAATGATGTACAAGTAGAGTCTATATTTTAAAACTAAACTCATAACTCCCTAGGGGGTTATGAAAATCTATAACTCCCGCGGGAGCTAAGTCGGCTATAACTGCCCTAAACGCCTGCGTGTTATAAAACCCTTTCCGAGCAAGTGTAATGAAAATAATTAAAATAGCTACTAAAGAAATATGCATGGATTTGTTAAATCACATTTTCCAACAAAATATGAGAATACCGTATGAGATCACAAAATGTGGAATTAAAATTAAAACCAGCCGAGAAAGACGCATGATACATCCATTGTATGCTCCTTATTTTTTTTATTTTTTTTTATGGCATAGAGAAGACAAACGAGCACACAGTCCACCTGATGGTAAGTAGAAACTGTGACCCATAGACATTCGCATTCACAAGACTGCAATGCAATCCTAAGACTGCAAATGCGTTGCCAACCCTGAGGACTAAGATGGAATGCCTCTATGCTAGTCATAAATAGAAAGCCATTATACATAGAGATCCGATTTGCACTGTGACGTCATATAACACGTCGGCCATATAAACTTCATGTTAAATTCTGTTTTGCTAGAAAGAGATAGGAACCAATCTTTGTTGGCTTATCTTAGTAATTTTTATAGCTATTCAAAATAATGGTTTTTCATAACAGTGTGTTACATGAACCTGCTTTTATTGAAGCAGTGAAAAGAAGTCATGAACCACCCAAAAGACGTCTACTGGGCTTAGGCTGCGTCTCCACGAGAGCTGTGCGTGGTAGCGTTGCGAGGAAAAATCCATCAATAGAATAGTGAGGCTAGTAAAACAAATGAATCCTATTGGTAAATTTTTCCTCGCAACACCGCTTCACTGCCTCGCACAGTTCTGGTGGAAACAGCGTTAACCTTCAATTTATGGTCGCCATGATTTTACTTAAGTTGCCAACACCAAAGTTAAATTTAACTTGACGTTTGTAACCGCCATCTTGGCTTATGATAAGTATATTCCTGTGTTAGCGGCGAGTTTAATTTTAATGCGTAATAAAATGTTTACGAGCCATGAATGTGCGATGTGCGCGGGCGACGCGTGGGGTTATTCCAGGACTTGGTTATAACCTTAACCAGCTATCATAACTTGATGTGTGTGAAGGTTGAAGCCCTCCACGTGGCCTCCATGGCCTGAAATTTATTACTCGACCAAACTGGAACAATGAATCTAGGATTAACTTATTCTAAACGTTTGGTGAAATGCGGTCTGAGATAAAAACCCCTGGGTGCGATTCTCGCAAAAACGTCGGACGAAACAAGGAGTGAATGTCGAAGCGGCAAGTTCAAGTAGCGAACAAAACACTTTTTAGCGAGTGCATTTTCAATTAAGCAGCCTTATACGTTCGATCCATCGGCAGAAACCATGCTGGTAAATTGAAAAAGCACGCGCTAAAATATGTTTTGACCGCACTGACGGGACTACTTAAACTCGCCGCTTGGATATTCACTCGTTCTTCCGTCCGACCGTCGTTTTTAAGAGAATCACTACCCTGATATTTGTTTATGTAAAAGCTTCAGAATCATCGACGGCGTGTCACTCGAAAGAATAACCCCTTTATTTTCAAGTGAAGGAATCTGTGTGTATTCGTGATAATATTAGATGAAGCTCCTGGTGGATTTTATGACTAGAACAAATGACGGGACAGTCTTAAGTCATCTTTTATTTTGATCAGCGCTCTTGTCTTATGACTTTTTTTCTTTGCTTTAGGTATAGTTTGTTTGATAATTACTGATTGGCTAAAGACTAACCTGTTACTCTGTTATCGTATTTAAGTTATCTTTCATTCAAAATCATTCAAAATCATTTATTGCAGGTCACATTTCGTTTACATTAGATGGAACTACAGACAGGTATGCATGTGACGCCCTGCAAGGGCACAGCAACACGAGAGGGTAGTTAAGGTACTTTATGTCACCCTTTTGGTGCTCCCACACACTACTTAGGTGTTATAAATGTTATATAACGTTATAAAGCACCCGAAACCGCCGTACGTGCATGAAGAGATTGATGAATGTAGAGGAGGCGAAAATTGTGTGTTTAGATCGGTGCACCTGGCGTTCCATAATCTCTGCCTATCCCATTGGGAGACAGGCGTGAAGGTATGTATGTATGTATGTATGTATGTATGTAAAACACGATAAAATCCACTAGCACTTCATAAAATTTTGTTACAACTTGTTAGATGTGTCAAACGCTCCCACATTGGTAAAAAATTAGAACATAATTTGTTACCGTGTTGTAATTTGTTATATAACAATGCTTTATCCACATTTGACACGCGTTATAGACGCAGCCATACTAAAGTCGAGTCCAGAATTAGGCGAACTAACTTGACAGTTTATTGTACACGAATGTTGCCCCAGTTTGGCTAGTGCTGTTAAATATCGATAGCTAATCGAACATATAACGGATTGGGAATTATCATTGACGATATATTGCGTTTGTCTGTATCGCACTTTCATATTTGCCAGAAAGAAAGGGATGAATGCTATAATGTATGGTACAGCTAGCTGCAGAGAAAAGGATACCCCCTCGGTAGACACATCAAACTGTTGAACATTTTCGACGGGTTACTGTAAATACTAGTTGGTCTAGTGGCTCTTGGGTCGGAATAGTAAAACGGAGTTAGCTAGTTCGAATCCATCAACTAAAATGTCCTTTTTGCATTTTTAAATTATTTTTTATAATAGTGTATACTTTTTTTCCAAGATAAAGTAGGTTATGTGTTTTAGGTAAATAGGCATATAAAAAAAAAAAAGTCATTGTAAAAAAATATACGTTTATTAATTATAAGTATACTAGTGGACCCGACAGACGTTGTCCTATCTTAACTATAATTGTTATTTCAATTTTCTTAATTTTTGCTATCATAAGAACCTTCTCCTGACAATAACAAACAACAAAAAAATAATTAGCGAATTCGGTCCAGCCGCTCGCACGTGATGCCGTGACCAAGGGGAACAGGATTAATTTTTATATATAGGTATATAGAAGATAGAAGAAGATTTGATGAGAGATTATTGTCTAATCATTATCTTTTTTGCTGGTAGATATTTACAATATTTAGTTAAATAAAACTGCGAACTTGACTTCTGCATGTGAATCACTGAGAAAGAACCAACATGCTTAACTATAAATATAGTATAGCAATTCACATCTTTCTGTTATCACTTATCACAATTTGTTATAATTATTGTAATACAACTTTTTCGTGTGGGGTCAGATGGTGTGTCACATACCTACACATGAATAAAAAACGAGAATTATGAATTAAGATGATAAACAACGTTTTTTTACTTATTTTAACTATGACAACGTTCCTATTTTTTTTTTATTTAATGCTTTATTAGTATCGGAGAGGATAGCCGTCACTTTCTATAGCTTCTTGAAGCCGATTTTGCATAGTTGATACCATTTTGTTACATGTGTCACTATTTCTCAGCAATTCCCAAGTTCTATTGACTTCTAGATCTAAATTTTTTTTAGTTTTAATTTCACTAGAATCCCAGTTTAATACCATCTGACCCCACAAGTTTTCTATGGGATTTAGGTCCGGACTTTTTGACGGCCAGTCGAAAACCGTTATATCTTCTTGGGAAGACAGCCATTCCTGAACCAGGCGAGAACGATGCACTGAGCAGTTTTTTTTTTTTTTTTTTTTTTTTATGGCTTCGAGAACACAAACGAGCACACAGGCCACCTGATGGTAAGTGGAAACTGTGACCCATAGACATTCGCAATCACAAGACTGCAATGCAATCCTAAGACTGCAAATGCGTTGCCAACCCTGAGGCTAAGATGGAATGCCTCTATGCTAGTCATTTCACCGGCTGTCTTATCCCCAAACCGGAACACAACAATATGAACACTGCTGTTTGGCGGTAGGTTAATGGATAAGATGGTGGTAGCGATCCGGACGGACCCTGCACAAGGTCCTACCACCCGCAAACCCCTGGTGTCCTGCACCAGGTTAATTTGACCTTCAGGATACGCGACACGCACTGATGGCAGCATCACGTCCCTCAACACTTCCAAGTATCGCTCGCTGTTCATGCGGCCGCCTATTTCCACCAGCTCGCCGGGGCCCATGGAAGACATCCATCCCCAGTAGCCTGAAAACAATCATCTCATAAAATCTACTGTAACATGTAATATACGGAAATGTCAATAGAACAGAATATAATAAATATACGTCTTAAACGGAATGTATGAAATAAAATGTTATTTACCTAGTGTTAATCGCCCGCTGGTTCTGAGGTCTAAAACGTTTTTAGGGTTAAACCTCTCCCTGGTTCTTCTCCATAAAATGTTTTGCCCATCCTTATCAGATTTGAAACATTTCTCGTCAATAAATATGACAATTTCGTTTGCCCAATCGAAATTTAAATAACGACTGGCAAAATTTACTCTGTCGTTACGATGTTTCTCCATGAGCTTGATTTTTCTAGACGGTTTATAATTATGGATACCCGCAGCATGCAGATGTCGCCGAACTGTGCTAAGCGACACTCCAAAAGTCTCAGTACTTGAGCGTGTCGTTTTGAAGGGTGCCTCTGCGTGGACTTGCACTATGTTACGGTGTCGCTCAGATTCGTCGGTGTAAGCAACCGGGCGAGGGCCTTGGCGGGCACAGTTGACATCACCTGTCGCTTGATACCTCTGTATCCATCTGCGAACTGTTTTTCTCTGCCGATATAAAAAACAAATTAATAGCAATACATAAATGTAAAAATAAATGCTTATATAAGTATAATAATCTCAGTATAAATAAGATGTCGTATAACTCTTACCATTATGCACATATCTCGTGCTATTTTCTTGATTGATTGCTTCTGTTCCCACAGAACAACAATTTTAGCCTTCAAAAAAGTTGTTAAACGAACCATTATAAGAATTTCGAAATAATCGGATAATATTAGCAAGCGGAAAGAGAGATTCACTCAGCGGAACAGCACAAATCGCAATAATTTGTGAAGTCATTACAAAGTTACCCTCAACTACAAAATAATAAATGCGACGGACAATTCGAGTAAATTATTCGAATGCCAACTTTAAGTCACTGCTTAATAAAGCCGTCTTCGATGCAGTTACTTTTCTGAAGTAAAATGACGGTAGTGCAACAATCGGCAAAAAGCACAGTATATTCAACCAAACGAGAAATCTATACTAATTTCAACCTTATGGCTAATTGAGGAGTAAACAAGGTGGAAGTTGAAATTTAAGCCATAACTTTTAGAAGATAAAGACCGTCATTAAAATTGTTCTATATGAGGAGTAATCCAATGCAAATTTTCGTTGAGACTGACAACTAAGTCGATGGCCTAGTGGTATAACGCGTCGCGTTGTAAGCTGGTGAAGCGGGTTCGTATCCTCAACCGCACATATTAAGTGAAATGTCTTTTTGTAAGTTATTCTTGGTATTCGGATTGACCAAAAGCCAAATAGCAAAATAAATAATATTTGAGTGGTATTGGTGCCGGTGAATGCTTGGGCAGAGGTGGGTGCGGGGCGCGGGAAGTTAGCCGCTCACGGCGAACGTCACGTGACGTTCGCCGTCGTGCGATAATCTTTAACGACTTGGGGGGGTCCTTTTCTCTGACGCTGACTGTACATCAACTGTACCGTACTAGCTCGTCAGAAGCCATCTAAAAGGATCACAATGGCCTGTTGTAATAAGAGAATTATTTTTGTATTTTATTCCTAATTTGAGGAGTAATATCGTAAATATCCGCTTTAAACCGCAGGTACATCCTTCATAAAAATTGCTGTAGTTCGTCCCTTTTTGGCAAGTATGTATGAGTGTGAAAGTTTCGACGACAATTACTTGATAAAATATAAATAGAATCAGATTTATAGAAGGCACAAGGTTATATCGACATATTTGTGTCGACATAAACCTATCACTATTTATTTTTTCCTATGTCTGGCAACATTTTCGGCTGTCAAGTTAGTTCGCCTAATTCTGGACTCGAGTTTAGGCCCGCAGGAGAGATGTCGATAAATATTCTACGACTTTTATGTTAGTCTTTTGGTGACATAACTTCGCCAAGAAAATTTAAAGTAGGGCGCCGTTTAAGCCCCCAATGACTAAAATTCATCGCCGAGCCTTGCCAAGGCATTACACTAAGAAGATCCCAATTTGGCCGGGACCCGTATGTTTATGTAAATCTAATTCGTTTTATGCCTCAGTTGGATGTTTGTCAAGGTATGGAGATTTAATGTCTTCACATGCTCTTCACTCTAAGGCTGCATTTCCACCGGAGCTGTGCGAGGCAGCGAAGCGGCGAGGAAAATCCACCAATAGGGTCATTTTGTTTTACTAACCTCACTATCCTATTGATGGATTTTTCCTCGCAACACCACTTCGCTGCCTCGCACAGCTCTGGTGGAAACGCAGCCTTAAAGCCGGGAATACACATGCCTGTAAAACGGATCAGTAGCTTGCATATTAGTTTATGGCATGTAGAAGTAACTGGCATACAGTGAATACATTTGCAAAATGACTTGCATGCAATTTCATCCAGGCAGGCATGCCCGTAGCTGTCGCGTCTGTTCACACGTGTCAGTTTGGCAACCTCCCGCGTCCCCTCCCTCAACGGGCATGCAAGGAAATCAAATGTTGTGCCAGCTACTTGCAACTAGCTAGCTTCCAGTTACAGGCATGCCAGTTAGTGAATACACATGACATGACTGTAGCTGGCACTTGCGAGGAGCTGGTATGCTAGTGTGCAAGCTACGGGCATGTGTATCCCCGGCTTAACGGCTTACTTATAAACGTGGACTAACCGTGGGGTAGCTAAACCATGCTTTGTCCTTATCTGTCATTGTGACATTTGAATTTGACAGATAAGGACAAAGCGTGGTTTAGTTACTCCACGGTTATTCCAAGTTTATAAGTAAGACGCTAAGACGAGAAATAATGCAAAAATGCTAGGCCTGAACCTAAAACCAAGTAACTTGGTTATGAAATCATGTAAGCGTTGAGTCTTGTCTATGGAACTTGGTTTATGTAGAAAAACATATCGAAACTGTTTTACTTTTTTTTTTTTTTAAGGGGACAATGTCACACCAATTGACCTAGTCCCAAACTAAGCTCAAGGCTTGTAATATAGGTACTAGACAACGATATAAATACTTATATAGAGAAATATATACTTAAATAAATAGAAAACACCCATGACTCAGGAACAAATATTCGCGCTCATCACACTAATATCTGCCCTTACCGGGATTTGAACCCAGGACCGCTAGCTTCGTAGGCAGGGTCACTACCCACTAGGCCAGCGCGTCGTCGAACATGAGATTGTATTTCACGGCCAACGGCACGGCTACGTGGTTACTAGGGTAAACTCACCAGTGATCAGCCAGAGACCAGTAGTCGACCTTATATGAGTGCGAAGAGTAGGAAATATATCTTTCGTACTCTTCCCACTCATACAAACGCCGACTACGGGTCTCTGGCCGATCACTGGTGACTTTACCCTACGTTTTTCAGCAAAACTATGCATCATTATTTAATTCCTAGTCATATTTGTATTCAAAGCTAGATTAAGTTTAATCATTGTAATAAGTAATTTGTTGAGAAAAAATCTCTATTGAGTTTTTTGCCCGGTTTCTTTAGGAATATTACTAACCCTCCGCTGTCCATCCGTCTGTCTGTCAGTATCGTGTGGATTGAATATAAATGTTTTTTTTAAATTTATTTATTGTTAAACACATGCAAGTTTACAGTTGGCAACCAAAATACTTACACGAAAAGAAAACGCAATGTGTGAGTATTTCTAATGCTTGCTGCTTTAACAATAAATACTTAACATTCATTAAAAAAAAAAAAAAGATAAAAGATATTTATTCAGTAAGTAGGCCGCACGGGCACTTTTACACGTCAAGAATCTACCAGCGCTTCCCAAGATGAGACACTGCTGAGAAGAAACGCCGCAAGAAACTCAGCGGTCAGTCATTTTTTAAACATATTACAATGGTACTACTTAATCTAGCATTATACAGGGTGTCCCAAAACTGACACGTCACAGTGACACTGGAGGTAGGTCAGCTCAAGAGAAGTCCAACCAACCTAACATGACCCCAGTAAAAGTGGCACGGTTTTTGACTTATTGTCGAATCAAAGTTTTTCATGAATTTTGACCGTTTCTAACATTATTAGTGCCAGTGTGCACTCCGAAAGGTGTCAAGGTTAGTTTTTTTTATGTGAACGGTAACATGAATTGTTAATTAAGGTTACAGAAATAGTATTTTATCCAAAAACTAAGTAAAATAAAAAAAAAATACTAGTTTAAATCATGAATTAATTTACAGCGAAACATTAATTTCGACTTTAACCACCAGTCGTGAAAAAAAATTACTAGAAAAGTAATGAGCAAATATCATTAAAATATTAAACATTTTATGCAGATTTAAAAATGGTATGATACATGTACCTTTCTGCAATAATAATGCCCTTAAAAATAAGTTAAAACTAGGAAATCGGCAATCGGTCAGATATCTCAGACTGGATAAACGCCCATTCACTGTTTGCGGAATGTCTAAAAGAAAGAGATGGAACATCCTTATCAGGAGAATGAGTCACCATAACATCGCTTTGTTGCACAAGCGACTGCTACCTGGGATTTTCCCACTTCGAAAACAACAGGAGTGGGGCAAGCTTGAGATCTGCCTCATCCTTATCTCTAAGCATTCAGGAATACTAAACCTAATTAGTTCGTTACCTTGCGTTTCGTGCAACACTTGTGCTCTCTCTGCTTCTCTGCTTTCGTGTTTTTGTGTTCCTAAACAAATCGACTTGGCATTCAACTGGACTCTGATTTCTTTTTGACTTGGACGGCTTGTGGAACGGAAACGACGACTCGGCACTCTTCTCGTTTGTGGAACTACTTCACTGAAATGGCAAATCGCAACAATTACACCCATCGTGAGTTCAGTGACATGCACATGATTTATGGAGAAACTAGGCGTGTCACGAATCGAGGAAATATCTCATACAATGCAAGATTGGCTGCACGATTGTACAATGAAAGATATGCCAATCGTAATGCCACGAATTACGAAGTGATTTTGAGAGTTGTTAATGCATATCGCAACGGCAGAATGCCAGGACAAGTTGGTGCTGGAGGAAGACCCCAGACTATTAACCACGACGTTGTTTTAAATATGGTACGGAGAGAGCCAGAAATTTCACTACGAATCATGGAACGAAGAACTGGCGTACCTAAGTCCTCAGCACAGAGAATTTTGAAACGTAACAAATATCATCCGTACCATATTCAAAGAGTCCAAACTCTTCTTCCGACAGATTACGCCCCTCGAGTTGAATTTTGCCTACAAATGCTGCAAAAAATGAGAGAAAATGAAAACTTTTTCAACGAAGTCATGTGGAGCGACGAATCTACGTGTAGAAGAGATGGCTATTTCAATCTCCACAACATTCATAGCTGGCAACTTGAAAACCCACACGAGAAAAGAGAAGACCGGTCCCAACACCAATTTAAAATTAATTTGTGGACGGGAATATTCAATGGCCAAATAATAGGACCGGTCGAGTTGCCAGCCATTTTGAATGGGCAAAATTATCTGCAGTTCTTACAAAACGATCTGCCAGTTTTGCTTGAAGATACACCGCTCGCACTCAGAATGAGGATGTGGTTCCAGCAAGATGGCTGCCCCGCACACTACGCTCGCGATGTCCGCAATCATCTCTCAGAGATATTCCCAAGAAGATGGATCGGCCGATTGGGACCAGTGGCATGGCCGCCGCGTTCCCCGGACCTTAACCCACTAGATTTTTATTATTGGGGATGCCTAAAAGATAAAGTCTACTCCAAACCAATAAGGTCCCAAGAGGAGCTACGGCGGCGTGTGTTCGAAGCAGCACGAAACATATCCGAAATTAATTTAAGGAAATTAACTAGAAATTTTAAAAGACGGTGTCAAGCATGCATACAAGTCGGAGGACAGCAATTCGAGCACCTGTTGTAAAATCTAAATAAATCAATTAAATTTCAACCTGCATTTCATTTCCTTTGAACTCAATGATATCCTTAATAAACATTATTTTATTCGTCAGTCGGGTAAGTATCTCTTGCATTCCGCAAACAATTACAGGTAGTTTATTTCTGTATCCGACGAAATGATATTGAAAATTCCCTAGTCTTAACTTATTTTTATGAGGCATTCGATGCCCGATTTATTCCTATTTTATTGCAAAAAGGTACATGTATCATACCATTTTTAAATCTGCATAAAATGTTTAATATTTTAATGATATTTGCTCATTACTTTTCTAGTAATTTTTTTCACGACTGGTGGTTAAAGTCGAAATTAATGTTTCGCTGTAAATTAATTAATGATTTAAACTAGTATTTTTTTTTAATTTTACTTAGTTTTTGGATAAAATACTATTTCTGTAACCTTAATTAACAATTCATGTTACCGTTCACATAAAAAAAACTAACCTTGACACCTTTCGGAGTGCACACTGGCACTAATAATGTTAGAAACGGTCAAAATTCATGAAAAACTTTGATTCGACAATAAGTCAAAAACCGTGCCACTTTTACTGGGGTCATGTTAGGTTGGTTGGACTCCTCTTGAGCTGACCTACCTCCAGTGTCACTGTGACGTGTCAGTTTTGGGACACCCTGTATAAAGCAATAAATATTAAATTCAATATAATATTAAATAACATGCGTAGATCAGCAGGAAAACATGCCAAAAATGTTATGTGAGAGATAAAGGAAGAAATAGGAGAAAAAAAAAAAAACTCACTTACATTTGTTTATAACTTATAACACGGTGCAAGATGACCACATAAAAGTTTCGATACGGTTTCCTACATCAATGGTGTCCCCTAGACAAGATAAATTATTATTAAAAAAAAGCCCCCATACAATTATCTTACGGAAGAGAGTCCGACTCTCTTTTGGCCGGCTTTTTTCAATGGCGGTCTCCTTTTCAGAAAAGTGCCCGTCTTCTTCTTCTTAGCGTGTCGACGGCATGTCATATATGAGCTGACCAATATTCCGCCACGCGAACGGCATTGCTAGTGGCGTCATACAGCTCCTGCCGCGTGCAGGTGTCGGGGCACGCGGGGCAGTGCAGAAGATGCGTCATGGACTGTGGTGAGGCGCCGCAGCTGCAGCGGTCGTCGGCGGAGTAGCCCCAGTTTACCAAGTTTTCTCGGCATCTACCGACCTGAGCGCGCAGTCTGTTGAGCGACTTCCACGTGCGCCACGGTAATGAATGACCCGGAGGAAGTCTCTCCACAGGCGGAACAAAGGTCGACAGAGAATGTTCCTCCTCCCACAGGCGGGAACGGGCAATTGGGGCGTTGATGACGGGAGATACACAGCCGAGGAAGCTTTTGCGGCTTTTTAACCGACTCGCTGCGGCTTGACGTCCATACAGAGGGTGACGCGCATCCTGCTCCTGGCGGCACTTCTCAACAGCAGCAGCCACGTTCCTTCGCACCACCGGTGGCGCAATGCCGGCCAGCGGATATAGCATCTGGGTCGGAGTCGGCTTGAGGCAGCCTGTGATGATCCGACATGTTTCGTTAAGTGCTACATCCACTAACTTTGAGTCTGACCTAAGTCGCGATGGGTTTCCTGCACACATAAGATGTCGCAATGTGTTTCCTTACATAAGCCGGCGAGGATGTCTGACTTGGTGGCGGAGAAACCCTCAATGTTGATAGAAATTACGGTCAGAGCCGGTTCCGACAGTTTATTTGGCCCTGAAAAGGGCCGATTGGGTGGCCCTGAAGAGGGCCTTTTCGATGGCCCTAAGAAGGACCGTTTGGGCGGCCCTGAAAAGGGCCGTTGACACGCCATCGTGGTGAAAGGATTTGCCAGGCTGGGATCTGGATCCACAGCCTGCCCAGGGTGCGCCGGACGCATTATCGCAGAGATATCACTCAAATTTATGCGCCGCTCGGGGAGGCTCCTTTCATGCACCCCAAGTGCCCGTGCGGCTGACATAATAAAAAAAAATTTCTTCAGTTGTTTCCACGGGTGCTTTGAACGGGTGCTTCGAACGTAATAAAATGGTTATTAACAATAATTTATAAGAAATAGCCTTTTTTTAGTAGTAGTAGTGATATGTATGTCCTTGGCCAAAATCAATACAAAGTTGATATATCATTCGGTTCGTGGGATAAGGTTCTATGACAGCTAAACAAGTAAAAAAGAAGTTGAATTGAGAACCTCTCTTAAAAAAAATACTGACTGGTGAGGTCTCGTTTTAGGAAACGCTGGTAACTTTTTAATAAAACAATCATCTTTTATTGTTTATCTTATCTTAAGCTTACTGTACCTACTAGTCTTTTTATTACATAAATGAATGACGCAAAGCCGAGCTCAAAGAACGGCCACAGAGTGCATGAAACCTCAATATGTTAAAATCCTCGAGCAAATGTTTGCTTCCATATTCCTTTGACGCTCGCTCGATCAACATAATATTACGTTCGTGATAAATATAAAAATGTTTGCGATACTTTTGAAGATAAATTGCTTGACCAAATGTAAACATGTACAGGGATGCAAGGTTTTTAAATATAAAAGGCAATTTATGAAAAGTTTGTGTTAATAATACCATCTTTTCACAAGGTTTCCTGTAAGGTTTTTACGGTTCTTTACTTTGAATTCTGTTTTTATTTTATTTAACCTTCAAGATTTTTGAGAATGTATGTATGTATGTATGTAAACTCATTATTGCACAATAATAAAAAAAAGCAAGTAAATTCGTACATAAACTTAAGATTAACATCTACAAAGGCGAACTTATCCCTTTAAGGGATCTCTTCTAATTAACCTGACCATGATTGAATGTAAGTTATCATTTGGTTCTAATTTGCAAAGATTTTTTTATTAAAATATACAGAACTTTTTAATTTTATGGCACGGAGGCAGCGGTTGAGCTCACAGGCCACCTAACGGTAAGAGTGACTTATTCATTCTCAAAACTACAATGTTAAGACTGCAATCTTAATACAGCAAATACATTTACGCAATATTAACATTGAAACTTAAAAATCACTACGTTGCGGTCCATATTTGGGTCAGACTTGTCGCCCACAATTCCGCATTGGGAATCTACCTTAATCCATCTTAGTTTAGTATAAGCAAGGACTTATAAAGCCAGTATCGTAAGCCTCTGACTACGGTGGCCGCCCGTATCTCACGACGGATTAGAAACTTCTGCAACAATGCTTCGTGCCTTGGTTGGTTAGTACTTAATTACCGATGATGAGATATACCTAGAACAAGTCTCGAGTACCGTAAAACGGAGTGAATAGGGACACAGACACCACCTAAAATAAGTCATAAATAGTTACAAATAAGAACAAGTATTAAATGGTCAATGACACTACGTCTATTGGAAATAATTTCAGTCTTACAATTTAGTAACATATTATTATACCTCATTTTTGATTATGCCTCTACTCACCCCTTTTTACGGGCCCAGCTGTCCACACCCCCTTTATCCACATCCTCAAATAAAATGGTTTTATTTCCAGCAGGTCGCACTCTTTAATTTGACTCAACTGTGTTCGTTTGTTATCTATATTGATAAAAACTCACACAGTTGAGTCTAAAAGTGCGAACAGCTGGAAATAAAACCATTTTATTTGAGGGTGTGGAAAACTGGGATTTTTTATCCCAGTTGCCCACAGTGTGGACAAAGGGGGTGTGGACAACTGGGAATAGCCCCTTTTTACGGTACCCGGAAACTGTATTATATTTTTAAAATCTGTCAATTTCTATTCAGTGATATAAATAGTGATGACGCTTATTTTTGTCCTTTCTCGTCCTTGCCTTCAATCTGGCCTGTTTAAATTGATCAAGTGCTAGTCGGACTAGCGCCGCGAGGGTCCCGCGCCGTCGCACAATAGGTATTATTATAGGTAAATTTAATTTACCTATAATATATATTTTTATTTATATATTATATATAATATATATTTAATATATATATATTTATATATAATATATATTTATTTATATTTATATATTTATATATATTATATATAATATATATTTAATAAATATATATTTTTATTTATATTTTTATTTTAATAATATCGAATTAAAATTGGAATTTAGCCTAAATTCCAATTTTAATTCGATATTTGTTCAGATATTTTTGTACACCTTGTAACCTGTAATTATACTTATCGGCAGCTATAGTAAATGCTATTTTATTGATCACTAGTTGTTGCCCGCGACCCCGTCCGCGCAAAAAAATATAGGCTATGTTCATCAGCACATTAGCATGTAGGATTCTAATGGCGAAAGATTGTTTTAAATCGGTCCCGTAGTTTCGGAGGCTATTCAATGCAGACAAGCAAACAAACGATCAAATATTTCCTCTTTTTAATATTAGTGTAGATGTAGATGGAGATAGAGTAGTTAAGAGCAGGAGTAGTATAGTTTTAAGTTTAATAATATTTATTGACCTTACATTTGCAATGATTAAGTTTTTGCTAGTTGTAATAATTATTATTTACCTTTTAATGTTACTTACTTTTTAGTATCATTATGTTTTTATAATTGAAAAATGACCTTCTGCTGGAGTTTCTTGCCGCGCTTCCTCTTCACAATGATGGTTTTATCCGAAGTGCTCGTAGATTCGCGATGTCATACGCCCCAATTTACTGAATAAATGTTTTGATTTTTAAATTTTACTTTATAACTATTTGTGGTGCTAACTTTAGCATGGTAGCTTTAGTACATGGTGGTTGTAATATTGCGTAAACTCAATTAATGTCCGCTGCTATCCTGTAGATACGAGATTTCCGTTTATTACCGACGCTGTGCCACTGGATTCGATTAACCGCTGTTACGATGAAGACGCGTGCGCTGGTTGGTCGCCGAGAAAATTGTATTAAAAAGTGTACATAGGCTGCGGTAAATTGAGTTTAGGCTCACTGCAGTGTAGTAATCGAAGCGTTTTATACACTTACACTTTCACACACACTTGTACAGCCACTTACTGAACCACTGATTCACTTCGCATGCACTATCATCCTCATACTTAAGTTTAGTTTCATTTTGTTGATATTTATAGACTAGAATGCTAATGTTCCCCGTGTGGTTGCCAGGTTAGAATAGTGCCACTCCATATCTTCCCGTGGATGTCGTAAGAGACGGCTAAGGGAATAACGGCGTATAGTACTGCTAGGCGATGGGCTTGCAACCTGTCACTAATACGCTGGTAAACATCTTAGCCTAAGTGTGCAAAATGTGGTTACAGAATTATCTACAAGTTTTTAGAGTTTTTGGTAATTCTGTAGCTCTGCCTACCCCACTCTGGGAATAAAGGCGTGAGTTTATGTATGAATGCTAATGTAACCTGGCCACTTCACTACCACTCTGACTTGCCATAATAATACCTATATAATATTTAAACACTGTAAATATTGAGCTTGACGAGAGGGGGAACATACCTGCCGTCACACAGTTTTACGAGTAGGGCTTACTGGCACTCGGGTTTCGATTTAAATACTTACAATTGTCTATCTTAACTAATTGGAAAGATGTCATTAGCCAGACAATATACAAACTTGACAAGTAAAACTGGTGTTTTTTATTGATAACCAAACCTTCCTCTAACTCCATCGTCATTTTCTAAAACCAAACCATTCTGAAACAAAAAATATGATATTTGAAGAATAAAATATCAGTGAAGAAAAACAAAATCTGCGAATTTCATTGTAATATTTAAATGGGTCAAAGTGGCTGGCGCAGGTTCTGAATAATGTTTTTTAATTAAAGCAGCTGTTCTTATTAATTTCTTTCGGAATCGCAAGTCAGGGGAGACAAAGGAGGCAAAGTTATTGTTGCGATGGAAATTACCAAGCATTATTTAATTTTAAGCACTTGAGTCTTTTTTTCGCCAGTCATGATCTGAAAATGGCTGATTATACCTCTGATATGGACGGTTTAAAGAGGTACTTTTATTTCGCGGGACTAATTGTAAGTAAATGTTTTTATTTCAAGAACACTATTCAATAGCGAATTATTATTAATTTAAGTCAAGAGTTTTTATAGTAATCATTTCGGATGTGAGCACAAAAATAAGTTATATTATACAAAAGTAATTATCTGGTTTCAAATGCCTTATATATCTAGTTACTTACAAATGTAGTAAGGAAACGTCTCAATAACACAAGTATCTATTATACTTTTTTGTTTTAGACAGTAAAATAGGTAAGTATATTCCTTTGGTACTTACGTACCCACAAAGACTTAGGCGTCAAACTAATCACCCACCTTCTATGCTCAGGGCACAGGTTAAAAACAATGACTAACTTCACCCTGTCTACGAAGCTAGCGGTCCAGGGTAGTGATTCTCTCAACAACGACGGTCGGACGGACGGGCGAGTGAATGTTCAAGCGTCGAGTTTAAGTAGTCCCGTCAGTGCGAATAAATAAAACATAGTTTAGAGCGTGCATTTTCAATTTAGCAGCAGCCGATGGATCGAACGTATAAGGCTGGTTAATTAAAAATGCTCGCGCTTAAATGTGCTTTGTCGCTCTGACGGAACTACCTAAACTCGCCGCTGCGATTTCGCTCGTTCGTCCGCCCGTCCGTTGGTTTTGAGAGAATAACACCCCTGCGTTCAAATCTCGGTAAGGGCAGATATTTATGTGATGAGCGTGAATATTTCTTCCTGAGTCATGGATGTTTTCTATGTATTTAAGTATTTATTTCTCTATCCATAGTACAAGCCTGGAGCTTAAATTGGAAGTATGATATTTGGTGCGACATTGTACTCTGATCTTTATTGTATTTATTTATCAAAAAAATCTAACTGATACTATATCATAGATATAAATAGTGACACAACTTAAGTTCAACGTTACCTTTACAGTATACCAACAAAGGAGAGCTTATCTCTCCCACTACATCAACAGCCCGATAATCCCTTCACAAACTATTTCCAGACCAATTATCTATAACGCCGCTTAACTGGTATTACCTGAGTTACCACACACCTTAACTGCACTGTAACTGGGTTAGTTTATACCCGGGTATCTCGCCGCTAAACCGGTTATGACCGGAAATAGACAGAGCTAAATTAATGTTCGACGTTCTACAGTGTGTTACCAGCACCCAGGCTTTTTTTAAAGTAGGTTAAAATAACGTATAGGTACCTGTAACGTAACTATAACATTAATTTAATTAATAAACAACTTTTCAGGCTTTGTTAACTTTCTAACAAAATTTTAATTGCCAGCAATGTAAAGCACAGCAATTTGACAAGTGTAAATGACAGTCGACGGATACTTTGATTGTTATGATCTGCCCCCGTACCACGACATGCCTTGTACCAAGCAACAGCGATACTGATAACGATGAACACGCAGCACATGCACTACATTAAAAATGGACAGTATCTAAGAAAATTAATTGTGAAGTTATTTTAATTATTTTTTTATTGATAATACTTACAAACAATTGCTGACACAGCATATTATCGTCAGTTTTAATAAATGCCCGCATGCCGGTAACTCACTGTAGATATTCAACGAGGGTAGACTTCTTACCTACTTTGGATTAAAAGTCATTTTTAACTACCTACAAAATAACGAAAAGCAAGCTTAAAAAACACAACTATTGCTAACCAAAAAAACGTTATAAATCTATAATATCTATTCAATGATACTTTGTCTGGTTGCCGCCATATTGAATCTTGATTACTGTCATATCTTTAGTGACAAGTTTAAAACCAATTGATTAACATAGGCATTATGAAAATAATATAATAGTTAATGTTAAAAAAATTGTTAATTCACGGGTATGATGAGTAGGGACGGTCACGAGCGCTAATTTTAGAGCCATTTTAAGAAAAATATGCTTGAAGTCGTCAATGTCATTAGAGATGTCAAGTCATTTGTAACTTTTAGTAAACTCAACCTTATTGTTGTAGAATGTCAGATTAACTTCGGACCTAATGTGGGTACCTAATATAAGGATGAAGTAAATCTTAAAATAATATGAAATATAAAAGATGGTTAATGGACTATTTCCGGTTTAAGTTTACGAGAAAAGAAATACAGGTGGCCATCTTGACGAAGTCAGTCGTCGTACGAATTTCAAACTGAAAAGGTAACTCTGTAATCGCAATATTTACAATTAAAAGCAAGTGTGTTTAAGTATTGAGTTTATTCATTTACTACTGATTACCCTAAAGCTTATAGTTCAGAAGTGGGATTAATATAGAATATTGCTTAATATTCAATACGCCCACAAGCATTTTGTTCAGCCAACCTGTAACCTTTGTTCATTTTTAGGTTGATAAGTGCTATCGATGTCGAAAGACCGTGGAGATGCAGAGGCGCGCGAAGCGTCGGTCGTGTTTGGCGAACGGGTCGGACGAGACCAGGAGACGTCGGCGCAGCAGCGCGGGCGCAGCGCGACACGACGTGTGCACATGCGGCGCAGGTCCAGCCGGTCCAGGACCCGGTGTGAGCGGCCTTCACGGGCGCGCTCGCGCTCGGCGGGAGACGAACGCGGGAGGCAGCGTCGGACATCGAGGAAGCGCCGGCGGAGTCATCGCGACCGGGGCCAGCACGAGCGGAGCCAGCAGAAGCGGACCCACTCGAGACAAACGAAACGTAAACGCCGTGCAACCGTAAGTGTTTCTAGTTCTAGTTCTGATAACTGTGCAAACCGCGGAACACATAACTTAAATAAAACCGTTAACAAAACTGATGTAAACACGGGAACATTTTCTTTACAAGACGTTATGGATTTGATTAAATCACTGCCCTCTTCTACGTCTCAATCGCAGCATCACTTTTCGATGAACAGCAACGCGGTGCCGGAATTCGATCCAGCTAGTAAAGAGCAAACTATAGATTTATGGATTAAAAAAGTCGAAGAATGTTCTTCCATGTACCAATGGTCGGAGACACAGCTCATACATTATGCTTTGCCTAAACTAGATGGGATAGCAAAGGTTTGGTATCAAGGTCTACCCACACTTAATTATACTTGGCCCCAGTGGAAAGAAAAATTAACTAAAACGTTTCCAACTGTACAAAATTATGCCCAGCTTTTACACGAAATGTTAGATAGAAAAGTGAAATATAATGAATCGTTAGAGGTTTACTTTTACCACAAAATAAATTTACTTAATAGGTGTAATATATCCGGAAAAGGGGCGGTAGATTGTATTATTTACGGGTTAGAGGATAAGGGCATGAGACTAGGGGCCCAAGCTGCTAATTATTCTGAACCGGAGGATTTGTTAGCCTACTTTAAGTCTATTAAAGTCGAAGATTTAAAGGACAAACGCACAACATTTTTAAGAAAACAAACTGATACAAACAATGATTATAATAGAAGTAGTTCCATTAAATGTTTTAACTGCAACGAAATAGGGCATCCAAGTTTTAAATGTCAGAAGCCGTTGCTAACTTGCACTGTTTGTAAGCGATTAGGGCATCAGAGTTCAAATTGTAGACGTTTTGTAAAAGTAAGTAATGACAGTAGTAGAATCAGTGAAGCTACAAAACCAGTGTCGGAAGTTAAGTTAGCCGGAAATCTAGATGACAAATATATACTTTCGTTAAAAGTTAATGGAAAACTTAAGACGTGCTACGTCGACCTGGGCAGCCAATGCACGATGATTCGGATAAGTGATTTTAAAGAATTGGGGGTAGATTATTGTACTGCTAACTTACCCTCATTAAAAGGTTTTGGTGAATCTGTTATTAATCCCATAGGAAAATGTACCGTTCATGTAGAAGTACAATCGGTTGCAACTTTAGTAGAAATATTGATAGTACCTGATTCATTGCTTAAGTATCCCGTACTACTCGGTCACACATTTACAGAGCAAGCTGGAATTTTAATTATTAAAACTGACGAGTGTTTAATTCTACAAAAACGACCTGAGGTGCAATTTAAACCGGGTAATAACAAACTAAGATTGGTGGTAAGTTCTGATGTACATGTTAGTGCTATGGAAACGGTACCGGTAGAAATAGATACTTGTTCTACGTGTAAAGTGTATGTGCATGAGTCTGTAAGAGAAATAGGTGTTCAAAAATATTATATCCTGCCGGGCCTGTACACAATTACCAACGGAAAGGGATGGGTCATGGTGGTTAATTTAAATTCGGTAACAGTGACTTTTCAAAGGGGTCAATTATTAACTAGAGCAAGCATTCGTGATGACAGCTATACATTTGAAGTTAATAAATTAGATGTGACCGAGCGCGAGTCATTATTAAGGGATCTTAGAGTAGATAAGGAATTAGGAATGGAAGACAAGCACAAACTACACATGTTGCTGCAAAAATATGGTAGTTGTTTTTCGTTTAGTTTAACAGACCTAGGATTGACTAATTTAAAGGAGATGAATATAACATTAAAAGATCATACTCCAGTCGTATATCGGCCATATAGGTTAGCCTATTCTGAACGGGATAAAGTAAAGCAAATGGTTCAAGAAATGTTGGACTGTGGTATAATTACTGAATCGTCTTCTGCCTACGCAAGCCCCATATTATTAGTACAGAAGAAAACAGGGGACCAACGGCTCTGTGTTGACTATAGGGCCCTTAATGCGAAAACGGTAAAGGAACATTATCCTCTACCACGAATTGAGGACCAAATAGATCAGTTAGGTGGTTACGAATATTTTATAACCCTAGACTTAGCATCAGGATACTACCAGATTCCGATCGCTCCATCATCCCAAGACAAAACGGCCTTTGTCACCCCTGACGGACAATACCAATTTACACGTATGCCGTTTGGGTTGGCAAATGCGCCTTCTGTCTTTCAAAAGACTGTTAATAAAATGTTAAAGGATGTTAAAAATACTGAAGCATATGCTTTTATGGATGATATTATAATCCCGGCACATAGCGTTGAACAAGGAATGGAGCGGTTGGAAACGGTTTTAAAATTAATTAAAGATGCGGGTTTGACACTAAAACTCTCCAAATGTAACTTTTTCTGTAAAAGCATAGACTACCTTGGGTTTGAGATAAGTAAAGAAGGAGTAAGACCAGGTTCAGGCAAAACCGAGGCAGTTGAGAACTTTAAGCGTCCAAGCAATCAACACGAAGTGCGCCAGTTTATAGGCTTGGCTAGTTTTTTCCGTCGTTTTGTTAAAAACTTTGCCATAATTGCTAGTCCTTTAACAAAATTGTTAAAGAAGACTAGCAAATGGGAATGGGGCGCCGATCAGGAAAGCGCATTTGCTTCTCTTAAAATGGAATTGGTGCAAAGACCTATACTCGCCCTTTACAACCATCATGCTCCAACACAGATACATACTGACGCGTGTAAAACCGGCATAGCAGGAATTTTACTTCAGCAGGACGATGTAGGGCGATGGCGGGCAGTAGCGTATTACAGTAGGCAAACTACGCTAGAGGAACAAAAATATCATTCTTTCGAACTAGAAACCCTGGCAGTAGTCGCGTCATTAAATAGGTTTAGAGTGTATGTTCTAGGAATAAAATTTACTATACTGACCGACTGTAGTGCCCTACGTACTACATTATCAAAGCGAGACATCATTCCCCGTATTGGTAGGTGGTGGTTACAGTTGCAGGAGTATGAATGTAACATCGAATACAGGCCCGGGTGGCGCATGGGTCATGTTGACGCACTTAGCAGGAACGCAATTCCAATGACCAAAGAGCCCGAAGCTATATTCGATGTATTAATAATAGAGACAGATGATTGGCTTTCTACTATACAGGGCATCGACGAGGAGGTCCAACAAATTAAACGTGTACTAGAAGACCCTGAGACTCCTAGAGTAGCTGAAATTCGCACGAATTATCAATTAAAAAAATGGAAAGGTCTATAGGATGGTAGATGGTCAACTTAAGTGGCTCGTTCCTAAAGGAGTAAGGTGGCAATTGCTAAAAAAAAATCATGACGAGCTAGGACATTTTGGAGTTGAGAAGACCTTGGATAAACTTAGGTCGCTTTATTGGTTTCCCAAGATGAACAAGTTCGTCAAGAAGTATGTGCAATCATGTTTAGAGTGCTCTTATTACAAAACCCCGGCGGGAAAGAGGCAAGGAATGCTTCACACGATCCCAAAAATAGATAAACCATTCCATACGGTGCATATGGACCACTTAGGTCCATTTATCAAAAGTAGGTCGAAAAACACTTATTTACTGGTATTGATAGACGCATACACTAAGTACATATCCCTTTATGCCGTTAAGAACACTAAAACAAAATCGACAATAAAAGTTATCAATAATTACATTAGTTTGTTTGGTATACCTAGCAGAATGATAAGTGATAGAGGTACGTCATTTACGAGCAAGGGATTTAAGGATTTTATTACTCAGTTAGGTATTAGGCATGTGTTGAATGCGGTTGCTACGCCGAGAGCGAATGGTCAGGTTGAAAGATATAATCGGACTATCTTGGGTTCGCTCTCGGCAAGGAACCACAATCATAACGAGAATGAATGGGATAAGCATTTAGAAGAAATTCAGTTAGTTCTTAACACGACTATAAATAAAGCTATAGGCAGGAGTCCGTCCGAGGTACTTTTTGGATTCAGATTAAAAACAAAGGGGGATGGGATCGTGACATCCCTATTAGATCAAGAAGGGACCACTCATCGTTCGCTTGATGATATTAGGGAGGAAGTAAATTTGAGAATGAGAGAAGAACAAAGAAAGAATAAGGTTAGATTTGATCAGGGTAGAAAAGTTGCTACTAAGTATAAAGTAGGTGATTTAGTTAGGATTGAGAGGGACATACACAGTAACAATGGTAAATCAAAAAAACTCCTCCCTAAATTACAAGGGCCGTACAGAGTTATTACAGTTTTAGAAAAGGATAGGTACGTAATTGGGGATACGCCCTTAACTCGTAAACAAAATCGAAAATATGAAGCTGTTGTTTCTGTGGACAAAATGTTTCCGTGGTTAACATTTACTCATGATTTGGTAAATTCAGAAGATGATAATTCATTCAGTGAGGACGATAGGGATAGTGAGACGGTTGCGGCGGAGGCTGTACTTAATGTTGTACCTGAGGAGTAGAGGAGAGCAGTGATATGAAAATTTTAAACTAATAAGAATAACTATATAAAGAAGAATGTTAAATTTAAAAAAAAAAAAATATGGATTATTAATAATTGTAGGCTAGTTTGGAACCGATAGATAATTGATTTATGAATTGAAAGATTTGTATTTAGATTGGAAGTTATAAATCAACACACAACCGAGTTTTTTTTCTTTGAGAGGGAATTAGGTTCCCATGTGTAATGTGCGCAATGAGGCCATCTGGTTAGGTATTGGAGCGCTGGAATTATAAAAAGGCTGTAATTGACTTGGAAGTTAATGTATAAAAATGTAAGGAATAATATTGTTAAACGTATAAGGATGAACTTTATGTTTAGGGTGGAAATGTTTAATCAGCATACATTGGAGTCTTATGACAGTTGGGAGTGTGCTAGATTTAACATGTTTTAGTTGCGCAAGGAGGCCGTGTGCGCCAGGAGATGTAGCGCTGTTATATGGAATTAATATGGAATTGGAAGGAATTTTGATATGCATAGGGTGGAAAAGAATAATCTGACACACAAAGGAGTCTTATGGCAATTGGGAGTGTGTTAGATTATTCATACATATATATATTTGCTGTCTTTCTGGTAAAGTAGGGCTTACTAGATCAGTCTGCTAATGATCAATTAATTGTATAAGTTAAAACAGTGTATTAATGTAATAGGAGTGATGATATAAATTATTATCGAATGAAATGTAAAGTAGAAAATTGATGGAACAATGAAATTCAAGATGGCCGAACATTTAAGGCAAAATAAAATTAATAATAGATATAGGTATTGCTAAACCATCACGAATAGTAATGCATATGACTATGATCTGTAATATATGTTATTATTAATTTGGAATAGCCTGGATGTAATAGATATAATTTTAATTTAAGTACATTTGAATACTATGATGTTATATTAAGATCTTTAATGGAATGTGTATAAAAAAAAAAAAATATCCGAGAGGACTCGGCTTGTTCAGGATGGCCGACTATAAGGATGAAGTAAATCTTAAAATAATATGAAATATAAAAGATGGTTAATGGACTATTTCCGGTTTAAGTTTACGAGAAAAGAAATACAGGTGGCCATCTTGACGAAGTCAGTCGTCGTACGAATTTCAAACTGAAAAGGTAACTCTGTAATCGCAATATTTACAATTAAAAGCAAGTGTGTTTAAGTATTGAGTTTATTCATTTACTACTGATTACCCTAAAGCTTATACTAATTTAATCTCGTGACTGCACCTACTTAGTTGCCTACGTTGTCTGTGACGAGATTTTCTGACATATTTTGGGTCTATTTTGGCAGCAATCTAAAAACAGTTAAAATGACTTTGTAATTAGTTACGTTTTATCTGAAGTTTTAGAAACTATTATATTCCTTTCCATGTCTAAACTCGTAGAGTTACTGTTTTAATATAAGTTGCTAGCTTTGTGTAGTTAATTCCTAAAAGTGTAACATACATTTGTGAAAACTTTGTTGGCTTATGGATAACTCACTTCTGGGGGCCTAATATGGCTGCGTTTATCGCCCGACAAATTTTGGATAAGGCATCCGTTACTTTCTGATACGTAAATAAGTACACGTATCAAAAAGTGACGGATGCTTTATCCACAATTGACGCGCGATATAGACGCAGCCATACTAGGGCCGCTGGTTGTATATGTATAATCAATATTACGTTCCTAGTAATAGTCGCAGTTGCATAGTTCATTTGTTTCACTAGTGAATGATAGACAGATAAGGAAAACACGAGAGTAAAAGAAATAGTTATCATCGACAGTGGACAAATCTTTTTTGGATCTTCAAATTAGGCGCGGTAGTAACATATCTACTTCCTATTTTATGTATAATATAATTTTGTATAATTTAAGCTGTTTGTTTTTTCTTATTAAAAATGAACATCATTAGACATCCAAGTATCATTTTGCCTCGATTTTCATCCGTCGGGTAGAGACAGCCAGCATCATATTTAACGGTCATTTTCCAGTTTATTACGTCATCAAAATCGGATTATCTAGGGTACGGTTTCATTGCCCGAATAACTGAAACGCCTCCTTAACTCTGTGCGTAAGCCCGGACTGTTCGGAATTGCGAAGATTATTGTTTAATTTTAAGGTTTATTGCCAAAGTTAGGCTGTTTGCTTTATGTAATGGTTAAAATCTTTATAGCCTTCCTTAATCTCATTTAAAAGTAGGTATCCTTTTGTCTCTGTTTGTTATTAGCATAAATTTGAAACCATCAGCTAGAAGTATGCATACAAATAGAGCATAAAATATAATGTTTGAGAGTGTGAGAGTCGTACTCGCGCACGAAGGGTTCCGTACCATTAGATAACTATAAAAAATCACGTTTGTTGAATGGGACAAAAACAAATAACAACCCTATATTTGTGTCGGGGGTTCTTAAAGTACGTATTAGGAATCTGGAACTGTAAATAGAAACATTTTACGAAGCAAAGATAACACTCAATTTCATCATCCCTTCACACCTATTCGATCAATCTGACTACCCCAGTGCTTCAAAGTGTCACAAAACCACTAGTGATGGGCGATTTCCAAACATTGCAAAACTTTTCTTAACTGCGAAAATTACAGCTTTTGAAGGTAACGTTACACAATTGTATGGAAATGACTGTAAGTAATATTACAAGTAAATATTATTACAGTTCATAGTAATTAAAAAAAAAGTAAACGATACTCACTTGGGTAGCTTTCAGAACACTGTATGAATTTAAGTGAAAGCTGAGGACTACTGCAGTTGCGGCGCTTCATCCATGGTGCATGGTGCATCTCCTGCACTGCGCGCGTGCCCCGACGCCCTGCACGCAGCAAAACCTGTATGATGCCACTAGCAATGCCATTTGCATGGCAATATTGGTCCTCATAGACATGCCGTCGACACGCTAAGAAGAAGAAGAAGTGAAAATGGCCACTTTGAAACTTTTAGAATACATACCAAAAATTGACGCCTTCGTTCCCAGGTAGGCAGAGCTACAGAATTACCCACAACTCTAAAAACTTGTTGATAATTCTGTAATCACATTTTGCGTAATTAGGCAAAGATGTTTACCAGTGTATTAGTGTCAGGTTGCAAGCCCATCGCCTAACAGTACTAAATAAATAAAATAAATAAATAAATATAAGGGGACAATCTCACACCAATTGACCTAGTCCCAAACTAAGCTCTAGGCTTGTACTATGGGTACTAGACAACGGTATAAATACTTATTATAGAGAAATATATACTTATATACATAGAAAACATCCATGACTCAGGAACAAATATTCGAGTTCATCACACAAATATCTGCCCCTACCGGGATTCGAACCCAGGACCACTAGCTTCGTAGGCAGGGTCACTACCCACTAGGCCAGCGCGTCGTCAAAAGTCAAGTACTATAAGCCTTTAATCCCTTAGTTGCCTCTTACGACATGTACATGAAGACATGGGGTGGCACTATTCTAACCCGGCAACACGCGGGTTTTTCAGAATATTGCATGAAAAAGTGAAAGTTTCACTTTTGAAACTTACAAACCGCCCATCACTAGTAGCCGACCCCGAACCCCGTAAGTCCCGCCGAGGGGCGTGGAAGATAGTTCTCATTAGCCTTAAGTCCACTTGGCATGATACCCTCGTCAATCGGGATCGAGGGAGACTCGTACATTGTTTATGCTTTAGGTTCTTTGTGGTGAGCTTTGTGGTGAGTTGATTAGGTTAAATTGATTTACTAATACCAACTAGAAACTAAATATACAGGGTGGAAAGAGACGAGGGCCGTTCCCGAAAATATAGTATCACATAAGTGATGTACATTCGATGTGCAATGGTTAGAAACAATTATTATAAAGAAAACAAAAAAGTTAAAATGAGTCATGTTTAATATTGGTGACAACCCTATTTACCTAACTATTTACCTAAATATGCCAACATCTGTAAGGCTAACGAGAAAAGGATACCTGTTATCTTAGGGATCTACACCCGATGTTCCAATATTCCACCACGTCTAATAATACAGGCAGCTGCTCGTGCCCGAGTATGGCGATGCACCTTCGATAATGTATTTTCTTCACGATTTTTTCGACGCAGTTGTTCGAAGGCAGCAATTAATCTTTCATTTCCTCGGCAGTTTCACATTCAGTCCTATACACTTTGTCTTTAATCGTGCCCCACAGAAAAAAGTCCAGTGCCGTGAGGTCCGGGCTCCTTGGGGGCCAACGGTGTGGCCCAAATCGCCCTATCCATCTGTACCCAAACTCAGTGTTTAATTTCTCACGCACTTCTATCACGGAATGAGCTGGTGCTCCGTCTTGTTGGTACCAAGTGCGTTGTCTTTCGGCCAGTGGCAAGTTATCGAGGTAAGCGTCAACCGTGGAGTTTAGGAGGGCCATGTATCCAACTCTGTTAAGTGTTGCAGGTAAGAACACAGGCCCTATAATTGTTTCCCCGTGAATTGCAGCCCAAACGTTAACTGACCAACGATATTGGTGACTCGAATAACGGTACGCGAATGGGTTTTCTTCGGCGTACACGTGTTCATTTCGCCTGTTCCACATACCATTGCGTGTAAATACACTTTCATCCGTCCAAATAATGCGTCTAATGAATTCACGGTCTCCAGCTATTTTGTCTAACAACCACCGGCAGTATGTTTCCCGGATGGGGCAGTCTCGGGGCAATAACGCTTGAACCCTCTGTATGTGATAAGGACGACGACGGGCGCGTTTTAGTATTTTCAATACTGTCGTATGAGTTAATCCGAAGTGCTGACCCGCCCGCCTGGAACTTGCTCTTGGATTGCGGTCAAAATAACGCAGTACTCTTTCTTCGAGCCCCGGAGCAAGTCGTACGACACCTCCTCCGCGTTGGTCGTCTTGAGATGTTCGGGGGACTATGGGACGATTGCTAGCAACGCGGTCAAAGGCACGCAAAATCATTCGACGGTCTGATGGATACGGTGGAAGATATCGCTGTCTGTATTGACGCAAAGTCTCAGAGGTATTGTAGTTGCACTCTGCGTATAACAGTAACAAGTTGAGATAATCTCTAGCCTCAAATAATGGCATTATTAAGGAAGCAGCATTAGTTTAAGAGTGTGACATAACATAATTGTGACATGCTATTGTCATTGTAAAATTGTCCATGAAACAAATAGGTTGCAAAACAAAAATATTGTCAATGCACCCGCTAAATGTCATCCATCAATTACATCTCAAAGTTATTGTTTACTAGTTAGGTCAAGGGTAGGATCATTGACCTTATCAGCTGTTAGGGTTGAAAAAACACGTTTTTTGTATTAAACTTTAACGAGCTGTAACTTGAAAACGGCTAAAAATATTAGCATAGTTTCTTGGAGAAAAATATAGTACTAAAGATGCATAATCTCGAATTTACCGGAAGGGCCGTCGTCCCTTTCCACCCTGTATAGAAAAACCGGCCAAGTGCGAGTTGAACTCGCGTGGAGAGGATTCCGTAAAAACGTCTAATATTTTTTTTGATAGAAAGAACCCTTTCATTTGATATAATAATATTATGACACAATAAGGTTAGCAATTTTTTTTTTATATTTCCTAACTTTTCTCCCGATTTTTTTTTTTTTTTTTTTTACTTTGCACATCTGTGTTTGGCTCATAGGATTACACTATCCTACCAAATTTTCCCTGATTCGGTTCAGTAGATTCGGAGTAAATTTGATGTGACAGATGGACAGACAGACAGACTGACGACGAATGATCCTATAAGGGTTCCGTTTAAAAAAATTGTGAACCCTAATAATAACTAATATTTATCTCATAACTTTGTTTGCCTCACTTTTTAAGATCCGTATCAAATACAGAAAAATAAAACCTCTTAAAGATGCTGATGTCTGTCTGTTCCTCGGTCTGTCAACACCCTTTTCTCTGAAACGTCGTTAGACTTAAGTATCATGGCTAAATTAGTTGAGAAGTTTGAAAGTTCTCAATTTATCCAGAATATTTTTTTATGTGTATCTGTGTGTTTTATTATCTTACTTTTTTTATATTTGGGTCATTAGTCATTAATGATAACACAAAAAAACATCCTCCCCAAAAAAATCATGAGCTACATATTTTAATTAATTGGTTTATTTTGTTTTGTAGATAATGTAAGCAAAATGATACAGGGCAAACTTTGTTTTGCGGTTCATATAATAGTGCAACAAAGCAAACAATAGGTACAGTGAAGGGAACCAATATGTATGCATACGTTACAACCACAAAGTCTGTCACTTTCTGACCAGTATGTAAGTGGGGGAGTGACGATTGCTTTATCCACTGCGAGAAACACGACCATAACACGGGTCCTGGAGGTATACGGAGTATAAACTTTATTAATTCTAGTTCTATGATAGCGAGAGACAGAGATATAGGTAATTCATATAGGTGTGTCCCATTCGCTGCATTAAACTTTGAATTGGGTTGTGAAGTTTATAATAACTACAACGCTACCCTCATGGAATGGTATCTCAAATGCAATAGCCAAAGCAGGTTCAACCCTCTCCCGTTATTTATAAGATTGCACTTGCTATAGGGGTATGATTCTCTTAAAAACGCGGTCAATCTCATCGACAGAAGCAATGCTGTTAAATTGAGGATGCACACGCTAAAATGTGTTTTGTTCGCTCTGACGGGACTACTTAAACTCGCCGCTGCGACATTCACTTGTTCGTCCGTCCGACCGCATTTTTGAGAGAATCACACCCCAGGAGTTTTATCTGAGATACCGTCATTCATCTTAACAGGGCAGAACGTTTGAATGGTAACATTTCGGGCTCGCGATAAATTATACATTACATAGACACTCATACAGTCAACTACAAAATGGACCCACTTTTCACCTTAAATTGCATTGTAACAAGGTTTAGTACATCTATTTGTAGTCGATGGTGCACCAAAGTTTATGTACTGTAAACGTAGACTGTATAGGAACTTGAGTGTTTACTTAGCGGGTTCAAAGTGTTAGTACTATACCTGCCGTCCAACGGCAAAACGATGCAAGTCAAAAACTTTAGTTTCGAAAAACGCCTTTGAATGTTCTTAAGTTTCATGCTAGAAAATACCTATAATTTTTCACTCAGTTGCCGCGTGTTCTGATGGTGATACAGATTAAGCAAAATGCTGCAAGTGGTTCGTTTCTCGTTCCGAGGTAGTTTACATTTAGTACTTAAGGTAAATGCAGCTATTAACGACCCTCCTAAGGCAATTTTGAAATTGATCATACTTATTAAGAATATTGGTAGCCGTCACAGTATTTTTATTATTTTTATATGGTAATATTGAATGTTGGGTTTATATTTACCACATTAAATGCTTCAAAATAAAGCATTTTCTTGTGAAAAATAATTAATAAAGTGGGCAAGTCGAATGTTTCTATTACCGACCCATAGTAACGGCTGTGAAGCTATTAACGTTTTTTTTGCAGCTATTACCGACTGTAAGAAAATAAGATAACTTTAAATGGTGAAAAACACTTTAATCTTCATAAAATTTAAGCAACAATTGTTACAAATTTTGAAAAACAATACACGTTACAAGTGTATGTTTTATATGGTCATCTGCTTATATAAATTATTATAACCATTAAAAATAATCAACATTAAAACAACACTTAAGGAATTTGAAAATTCTCTAACATCTATTTATACTATTGAGATCCTATTCATGCTACTGCAATCCAAAATAAAAATATTATTTACTGACTTATTACCTACTTAAAATTACGATCACAAAAATATTTTAATCTTTATCAAATAAAATAAAACTATTGTGTACACACGTTACAAGTGTATGCTTTATATGGTCACTGTATACCTCTAGTAGGTAATAAAGACGTGTCAGATATTTTTGCTACCAATTCTGGATAATATAATATATTATCCAGAATAATATTATTATTGCTGGTGACTGTAAATCAAAAAAAATATATTACTTAACATGAAATAAGTAGGTATATTATTTTGTGTAGAGTCGCTAATAGTTACTTTTTGTTTCTATTACTGATCTACATGGGTCGGTAATAGCAACAATGAGTAACTATTAGCGACCCACATGGGTCGGTAATAGAATATGTAGGTATAATAGTAAAATGTATTACCGACTTATAAAAAGTACATAATATTTATAATCGGTGGTTTCCTGACTGTAAAAGAGACCGCGATTGATTAAAGTAATACAACATTTAACTCCAAAAACAAAAGTTTAATTAAATTATGGTTAGTTAATTATTGTCTCTAAAGCATATCGAGTTATGAATAATGTAGTAATTTTTCACAAATTTACAACGCAAAAACAAGAAAACTACACAAATTATTGTATTTCGCTAATAGATTTATACAAAGGCTGATTGTTTATTATTATGATGGTTTATACAAATACTTGTAAAATTGTCAAATATCAACAGTAAATATATAAAAACTAAACTCTACGTGGCGGCCATTACCGACTCATGGGTCGGTAATGGCTGCAACTACTAAAATTGAAGAAGCTATCACCGCCCTATTTTCAATTAAAGTTTTATCATATAAAGTGACGTTTTTTCAATAAAATGCATTACAAAATCGAGACTTTATAAGTAAATGAATACATTTAATACTACACGATAATTGTAGGTATCATTTATGTGCATTAAATGTCTAAGGCAGAAAAGTTGGGTACTTACCTGCAGGAACAAGAGCCAGTACGACAAGACCTGCGTTTACGCTGGCCACACAGAAACTGATGTATTTTATCTCCTTTTCGCAATGCCACGCACTCTAAAGTCAGATTATCCGATGCTCAACGAACAAACGCATGTATTTTTTCTATTACCTGTGGCTCAAACAGTTGCAGAAACGTAAAAACTTGAAATTACACTAATGGGTCAGTAATACCTGCAGATTTTCGATGGGTCGTTGATAGCTGCGTTTACCTTACAGCGTTCTGTAGTGATCAGACAGCATTAACGGTTTTTGTGTAAAACATCACAATTGCAGTCGTGGTGTTTTGGCTAGTCTTATGCAGAGTTACCGCATTTTTATTTTTAAACAACAAATTACTCTAAATTATTCTAAACATTGATATTATTCGAAAAGAATTCCATTTACGATGACTAACCTTACAAGCAAGCTAGATATTATGTTTATAAGAGTTATTATAACCTTAATAATAGGTACATTAACTGTTGGTATATACTTTAAAACAAGGCTTCTATAACAGCCCTGAAATACTGTTGCAAATGTTGCCAGTTTTCTAATAAAACATAATTCACTGACTGCTACTTTTCACCTTCATTTCTACCTCTTTGGTACTAGCTCGTGACTTTCAGACGATCGTCACTTTTTTCAACATTTTGGCTTCGATTGCACAACTAGAGTTACATGAACTCCCTCACCCCCTCCTTTGCTGAGCGCGTTACCTATTGATGAGTTAGACAGGTGGATTCAAGGGCCTTGTTTTACTGGTTGCCGATGCAAACACATTGAGAGGCAAAAGGGGGTAAGCTGTTTTTGGTAAGTATGATGGAGGGTGACAAATAAAATAAGGCTTTAGGTTCGATTCGGAATTTATAGTCGTTAAAGGTGGCGGCTTGTAAAGTGTTATTATTTAAAGAAAATATAACACAATTGTTCATATTTTTAAGCACCGTCCCAAAATTGGCTTCATTAAAAAATACTTTAATTACGTACATTTTCATTTCCAGCGCTTTTAAAGGGTTATATCTGTTGAGTGCCGCAAGAAACTCAAATTAATAGCATGCTTGCATGCATATTATTATTTTACTATAGATTACTTTAAAATAGAGTTAGTAAGTAGTACCTTTAGTTAAGTTAGTAATTTAATTAGGAGTGTTCTAGCTTAATACGGACTTAATTATCATGAATGATAATTAGAAAGGTTTTACCAGTTCTTTCCAACGATTTTTTTTGCCTTAGTAATCAGTGCCAGATCTTGTCTGTGAAGTAAACAAGATTTCTTCATTCATATTTTTCTAGTATTCTTTACCCTCTAACATATATTATATCGTGAATTTCAAAGTAGATAGATTGTCAAGGTCAATAAAATTAGAATTAAGAATTAAAAAAAAGTTTTTTTTTTCAGTTAACCCAGTTCACCGTCCGACCGCGCGCCGTTGATTTATTCACATTTGTCGTTACGGCGTCTCACGGCGGTGATATGATGTGACACGCTTGTAAGGGTCTCGTGTACAGTTTACAGGTACAGTCAACCAATTTGATTTCTAGGCCACTTTGGACTATGTTAAAGTGACGTTGTCAACCAAAACGTGAGAGACTCCCTATGATTTGGTTTACAACGTCACGTTGACAAAGTCCATAGTGGCCCAGGAATCAAATTGGCTGACTGTACAATAGTCTCAAAGAGAAAGCTGTCTTGAGGCGATTTAACTCATTGTTATACCAGCTGAATATTTAACTCTAGTCACGTTACACGAGAGTTCTTTATGGATAAATAGCTTTTGCCAGCGACTCCTTCTGCGTGATGTTATTTATTTCTGGGAATAAATCGAAGCCGTGCTTTGCAAAATGACAAGGATAATTTGTTGCATAGTAGCCGTGTTGCAAACACTGACAAACAACCAAACAAATTAATAACAAAGACATGTATGCTTTTATAATAACAATTAGTTGCCCACTACTCCTCCTATTTCTTCCCATTGGGGGTTGACTTTCGGAAAATCCTTTCTTAGCGCTCACTTACATCATAAATGGAACCCCTGTACCAAATTTCAAGTTTCTAGGTACAGTAGTTTCGGCTGTGCGTTGATATGTAAGTCAGTGAGTCAGGTTTGCCTTTTATATGCATAGATTAGATTCTGGTCGTGACTTGAGACTTCCATGGACTCATATAATATATTTTACGTAACACCTGGCCAGTTTTATCGCACGCTGCGCGCACGGTAAAACTCGCATTGTGGCCAGGTGAAGACGTAAAATTGTGTACTCATCACGGGCAGTAAAAACTTTCTTTTACAGCCCTTGTTAAGTAATGTACTATTATATCAGAGAAACGAGTCCATTCATCCCCTAAAAGAGTTTCTCTTGTGGAAGAAACAGAAGCACATTTTAATCTTAATTTAAAGTCGGTTATAAGTTGGCTGTTGCAAAATAAATTAACGCTTATGTTTTTAAAAATAACAATCAGATGTTCTATCTACAATAGGCCGAACGTAATGACACTATTACAGCCAAGAAACATTTCCGTGTTTTGTGAATCGTAACATATACTTTACAAATACAATCCTCAATTCCGTATAGTCGAGTTAAATTGCTTATTAACTTATCAAACAAATGGATCCCGCCGTCAAAGAGCTTTGTTTGGTGTTAGTTCACCAGTTTCCGGGACTGGCTCCCACGGGCTTTGTACAGCGTCTATTGTCACTGAATGTCAATTTAATGGGTAAGCAAGATCGCTTGTTTATTGGAACAGCCGTAAGGTGGTCCCAATCATGTTACTATCAACTATTTAAAAAGAAAAATGATTTGAAGTGGAACTAGATTTTCGAATACGTGAATGAAATCAACAACATGCCATCTTTTCAATTGCTTTTAGGATTCGTTGACGAAGCAACTCGACTAAAAAGGTAGGTATTGTCACGGAAAAGCGTTGAAATGGAGTCGAAAAGTGGCGAACCTTTTTTACCGAGACTATACCTACTTATAATAAGTCATCTTTATGTGTACCAACGGACTTAGTATGGCTGCGTCTATACCGCGTGTCAACTGTGGATAAAGCACCCATCACTTTTTGACACGTGTACTTAATTACCTGTCAGAAGGTGACAGATGCCTTATCCAAAATTTATCATGCGATAAACGCAGCCATATTAAGTACCCAGGGGCCTCTGCCAATTATTTAAAAAAAAAAATGCGCCGTAGTAGCCCGTGGCATGTTTTGCCGTGAAATGAACTGACCCTGAATGCCCCGCTTGACTCTTTTTGTGTAGACAGCGAATATTACAAGGCATTTTTTTATGAAACAACTTGGAAACACTCGCTAGATTTTCCTATTATACCGCTCAAGTGGGATGGAAAATTGATTAAGGGTTCGGAAAAATGCTGAAATGTTTCGTATTGTGTAAGTTCTATTCAATCAAGTATAATTCATCATATTTCATAGCTGTTGAGGCAGATGACGCAATAAATATCCAGTCATGGGTTCCGTACAGTCAGCAGCAGAAGTATCTACGCAACCGAAGAGGTCAAAATGATCTGCGCAAATTACGTCAAAACAATGTCGAACGATATCCGGAATATGGATATGAATACGGATTTATAACAAAAACTGCATTTATTTTCATACAGAAATAGATTTAATAAAATTCTTATGCATCGCTTTCGTCACCTTATTGCATTGTAGGCAGTAGTTTTTTTTATTGGTAGTGTTATTGTTTGATATATCCGTGAATATATTAAGACTGCACCGAGCAAACGTCGAGCATCCAGTGGCGCCGTCATTACTATTATTGTTTTTTCTAATTAATTAAATGATTTCCTTGCAATCAGACGATACCTTTTCGTAGCGCAAGTAAAAACACAATTTATGGGATACGTAACAAACTTTAATAACAATTACCCTTTGAGTAGTCAGCTTAACGGGAAATGGTGGCCACTTTTTTCCGTTGAGTTGATAACTCGAAGGGGAATTGTTGTTAAACTATGTG
Source organism: Acleris laterana (assembly GCA_963966035.1). NCBI lineage: Eukaryota > Metazoa > Arthropoda > Insecta > Lepidoptera > Tortricidae > Acleris > Acleris laterana. The sequence goes on from OZ014444.1 coordinate 19,322,898, forward strand.
ATATACCCTATAAGTTGTGTTTACATTTGTAGTACAAAAACCCAACCAATTTTAAGAAAATACTTTAGTTTATTAGAAAACACAATAATAGTAATGACGGCGCCACTGTACATTCGGCTTACGCTCGGCGCAGTCTTAACGTTTGATGAATGAATCACAGAAATCTATCTATGTAATATATTATCCACATGTACTTTTAGGAAGCTTGGGACACAGAATCTGTCAACGACTCCAATATTTCACGGAGTTGTAAAAAATATATTTTAGAGTCATTCCTCTGACTAGACAGGAAGAGTGGTCGTTAGACTTAGACCAATAAAACTGGAGTTAGTGCCCAATTTACTCGCAGTGACGTCGCCGGACTCGCTCCCGAGATCATCTTTATTTCAGGTAGTAAAGTAACTTTAGCGAGTGCGACGATATTTTAAGTGTCCGCCGTATTTCTAGTGATTACTCATTTCAGAAGACTTTGATTTGGGTTGTACGTTATTTTACAGACTGAAGTTGTTTAGAATTTCATTTCATAGAAAAAAAATCTCGTATTATCATTTCATAGAATAATCAATACGTAGAATAATTACTTGGAAGACTTTTAAATCATCGTTTTTTATTTTAAATAAAATTCAATGTTTCTTTTTTCATATCATAGAATAGCAAATTAAATATTCTTTGTTCTCATAGATATAAAAAAAATAACCTCGAAGGCTAAGGCGGGAGCTTGCTTCGCTTCGCTCCCGCCATAGCCTTCTAACCTAACCTATTCAAGTCGGTTCTGCCCAGAGAGGTCTTGCTCGCTCGCTTCGCTCGCTCGCTCACTCATATTTATATCATAATATAGTATTTATCTTATAACCCAACCTTCTAAAAAATACACTGACCAAACAATATTCGTTGAAAAATAATTATATTGTTTGATAAGTTTGTGTAATGAAAAAATAAAATTACAAAATTCATTGAATTGATTTTCTGTCGAATTGGTTTCTTTCAAGTAAATAGTTAAAAACTAATAATATACGAAGCAAAAATACAAGGACCAAATAGTATATGAAACATTTTCTGTGAAACAAAATTCTGTAATTTTTCAGTCTGTAAAACAAGGGGACACCCTTTGATTTGACTATCTAGAGTTGCAAGCATCTTTGAAATCAATTACTCAATACTTGAGAAGCCCCACAAATGTGGTTACAGAATTAACAACAAGTTTTTAGAGTTGTTGGAAATTCTGTAGCTCTGCCTACCCCACTCTGGGATTACAGGCGTGAAGGTATGTATGTAGGTACGAGAACTCCCCTTGGAAATAAACTTGGATTATTAGCATTTACTGAATGAGCTGTTTCAAAATGGCGACTTATTCTTGCTTTGGGTTAAAATTAAGTAAACTGTGGTTTGTTTTACCTATAATTGAACAACAAATAAGTATCGATCAGCCATCTAGCTAATATTCATACGAGAACGAAAAACACTTTAATTGACTTTTAGCTAACCCATCTTTATGGTCTGTTTGCCAGTTGGACAACAGCTGGTAACCATCGAAACCCTCGGCGAGCGAGTCTCAGTAACAATGTTTACTGAACCCAACAGTGTACACAGTTTCGCAAACATTTATTTACCTTCCTCAGTTACGAAATGTAATTTTAAAATTCCAATGTCCATCAAACTGTGATGCTCTCCTCCCCCAAAGTTTAAGGTTACGTCGACCCTGTCCTTTTCTCTCAATAGCGTTATAACTGTGTTAGTATGTAAGAAATGCGTGGCTGCGTCCCGCGACAAACAGTCGATTACACGCATCTAATAAGCAAGGACGTGTTTCAGTGTTACGCTTCCCGCACCGCATATCTACCCCGCTAACAGTGGCGACAGGCCGGACCTTTGATTTGACAATAAAAGCGTGCTAAAAGTGATCTTAATATGGCCAAGGTCACAGTCGGAGCCTTAACTACGTTTGATCACGAAGTACAAGACTGGTCAGTGTACAAAGAACGTGTAAAACAGTGGTTTTTGGCGAATGACCTTAGTGATTCAGAGGACAAAGCAAAATGCAAGCGCCGGGCAATCTTACTAAGCAGTTTAACAGAGAAGTCGTACAAATTACTGAGGGATCTAGCTTTGCCCAAGGAGGTCGGGACCTTGGATTTTGATGAACTGGTAAAACTGTTTGATGATCATTTGACAACGGCGAAATGTGGGTTTGCGGAACGTCACAACTTTTACTCATCGACTCAAAGTGCAACAGAAGGTTTATCGGAGTGGGCAGCCCGGGTTCGAGGACTATCAGTCAACTGCGGCTTCTCCGCTGCGAGCTTGAACGACACGTTGCGAGACCGTTTTGTGCTGGGAATGCTGCCGGGGAGGGAACGCGAGAAACTGTACACCATGGAAATGGACGAATTGACCTTCAGTAAGGCACTTGAGCTTGCGGAAAGGATTCGTTGTTCCCGGGTCGGTGCATCGCAGGCGATTCCAGTAGCAACGGGTGAGCTGCCGCGTGGCGAGTTACCCGTTTACAAAATGGCGGCGGGAGCTGCCGAACCGCGCGCCGGACGGCCCGGCGGGAGCGGCCTGGCTACGGCCAGGGGACGTCCGCAGGTTGTCTGCGCTGCATGCGGTTTATGAAGGGCATCAGGCAGATTCGTGCAAGTTTGTGCGTTATAAGTGCGGTAAATGCGGAATAAAAGGACATCTCCGTCGCGTATGCCACGGAAAACCAATACGGCGACAAAATTTCATCGAGTGTGATGCTGATGATGATGTTGGCGATGATGGTGAGCGAGTCTTATTTAATATTCGTTCGAGTCGCGGAGAACCGATGCAGGTGATTGTTCTCGTTGATAAACATAACCTTTTGTTTGAGGTTGATACGGGGTCAGCTGTTACGGTTATTCCAGATACAATTTATACACAGCATTTTAGGTATATTAAACTTAAGCCAAGCCGCACAATTTTACAGAGCTACAATGGAAGCAGCATTGTAACTTTAGGTACCCTCAACCTGCCTTTCTCGTACAATTGTAAGACATTTGAATTGCGGGTCTATGTTGTACGTAATGGGGGGCCAGCATTATTGGGTAGGGATTTTATTTCAAAATTTAATTTAGAAATTATTTCGGTAAAGAGTTGTAATATCAATAATTATTTAGAAAAGGCTCAAACTGATTACCCAAAATTATTTGCAGGCGACCTGGGTTGCTGTAAAGATGTATTGGTAGAATTAAATTTAAAGCCGGACTCTAAGCCCAAATTTTTTAAAGCTAGGTCACTTCCTTTCGCGTTACGTGACAAGGTGGAACAAGAAATTGACCGTTTGGTAAGTCTGGGTATCTTGGTACCCGTGAGGTATTCCGACTATGCTAGCCCAGTAGTACCAGTCCTTAAGCATGATGGTAGGATACGATTATGTGCTGATTATTCTGTCAGTCTGAATAAACAATTAGTTATCGAAAAGTACCCATTGCCTCGAATCGACGAACTGTTTAGCAAACTACACGGAGGGCAACAGTTTTCGAAACTAGATTTGTCACAAGCATATAATCAGTTGGTGTTAAGTGAGTCATCACAATTACTCACTACCATAAATACTATAAAAGGATTATTTAAATTTACTAGGCTAGTGTTCGGGTTATCGAGTGCAGCGGCTATTTTTCAAAGAACCTTAGAGAGGATACTGTCTGGTTTAGACGGGGTCCTTGTGTTCCAAGATGACATCCTAATTACTGGTCGAGATACATCGGAACATTTATCTAGACTAAACAAAGTTTTCACCAGGTTACAACAGGCGGGACTAGTACTACAAAAAGAAAAGTGCCAGCTTTTTCAAAACTCGGTATCTTATTTAGGGTTCAAAATCGACCGTCACGGGTTGCACAAATGCCTAGACAAAGTTGAAGCGATATTAAATGCGAAAATCCCTTCTAATGTATCGGAGCTTAAATCATTCCTTGGCATGGTCAACTATTATCGCATGTTTGTCAAGAATGCTTCAGCTATTTTAAGCCCTTTACATCGGTTACTTAAAAAGAATGTCCCATGGCATTGGGACAAGGAACACGACGCCGTTGTGTCCACTATCAAGCAGGAGTTAGTTTCTGATAATACGTTGGCACACTTCAACTCAGATGCTAAATTAATTCTGACGGTCGACGCGTCGCCCCACGGTCTAGCTGCGATCATTTCGCAGGTGGGTGACGACGGCATCGAGCGACCGGTGTCGTACGCCTCGCGGTCTCTCACATCGGCCGAGAAGGGCTATAGTCAAATACAGAAGGAGGCAACGGCAATAGTTTATGGCGTAAGAAAATTCCATCACTACCTATACGGTCGTTCCACTCCTTTCGTACTTAGAACTGATCACAAACCATTGCTGTCTATATTTAATCCCGAAAAAGGCATCCCAGAAGTTACAGCAAATAGACTACAGCGGTATGCAATATACTTGATGTCTTATAACTTTGTTATAGAGTACGTAAGTAGTGCTCACAACGCGGCCGACTACCTCAGCAGGTCGGTGACAAGCAAGCCGCCGCAAGGCGACGACGTTTCCATAGATAGGGCTACCTATATTAATTTTGTTTATGACGGTGAGCAGTTAGTGTCTATTGAGGAAATCAGCAAACAAACCATGTCCGACGCAGTTCTCTCAGTTGTGTGCAAAAATGTCATTCACGGATGGCCATTTAACGTTACCGATAAGTACCTAAAACCGTATATGTCGTGTAGAAACGAATTGGCCGTGGAAAATTCATGCTTAGTTAGAGGGCATAAGGTAGTAATTCCGACAAACTGTCGAAACAAAATTCTGAGTGAGTTACACGTAGGCCATATGGGCTCAACCAAGATGAAAGCGGAAGCTCGAAATCGGTTTTGGTGGCCACGTATGGCCACGGATATTGAAGATTTTGTTTCAACATGTAACGTGTGTTTATTGTTGCGGCCCGCGCCGCCGCGCGCGCCGCTCACGCCCTGGCCATACCCCCCGCAGCCCTGGTACCGAGTCCACATGGATTTTTTAGGACCATTGCACAATAAAACTTATTTAATAATTGTAGATGCTTTTTCAAAATGGGTTGAATGTTTTGATGTTTCATCTGGGTACGGATCCAGGATTGTTATAGAAAAGGTTTGCGAAACGATGGCTAGATTTGGGTTATTCCATACAATATGTACGGATAATGGTAGCTCCTTTTTGTCTTCCGAATTTAAAGAATTTTGCAACAGAAATAATATCACACAATTAACTTCTCCACCCTATAACCCAAGTAGCAACGGGCAGGCTGAGAGTTACGTAAAAATTATAAAGAAGGCAATAAAAACATTCATTGTGTCTGGAATAAACGAAAAAGCTATTAATGCAAAATTACATGAATTTTTATTCCGTTACCGAAACTCTGAGCACAGTACAACAGACCGGTCTCCTGCTGAAGTGTTATACGGTCACAAATTGAGATGTAGGCTCGACACGTTAACCACTCGTCGGCCAGCACCGTCTAACGCATCACTCGATTGTTTGGTAAAAGATAATCAGTCCTCGCAGTGTAGATACTATGGCGGGTCACGTGTAATAAGATTCGAAGTGGATGAGCTCGTTTTAGTGAAAATGTACAAATTGCAAAAAACATACTGGGCTAAAGGTGTAATAGTGAAACAATCCGGGAATAGCATCTATACAGTGCAATTAATAAAGTGTAATAGTGTAGTGAAAAGACACGCGAACCAGCTTTTAAAATTAAAAGGGGAGGGGATCAATAGAAATCAGCCCGAGCCCGACACGGGTGATGACTTTGAAGTCATTGAGTCACCGACGACAGTGCCACCTATTATTCTTGCCACAGACACACAAAATATTCAAGTGGCAGAACCAGCCCCGGGTGAGATGACCCAGCGGCACGCTGGAGCAGTTTCAGAGGACGAGAGGCAGCCGGCGACCTTAGACACCAACTCCACAGTCAACGACGAGTCGGAGGCCTCGTTCGACTCAGCTGAGGAGATAGCCGAGCCGTGTGTCCCAGCCGAGCCGTCAGCCGGTCCGTCGCAAGAGGCTGATCCTCCTTGTCCCCCTCAGCGGAGACCACGAAACGTCGTGGATTATAAAAAGTATTTTTAGGCTAAGGGTGGAGGGATGTTAGTATGTAAGAAATGCGTGGCTGCGTCCCGCGACAAACAGTCGATTACACGCATCTAATAAGCAAGGACGTGTTTCAGTGTTACGCTTCCCGCACCGCATATCTACCCCGCTAACAAACTGTAGAGTGAAAAGGACATGGTTTTCAAAGTTATATATTTAGTGATTTCCAGTATACTGCCTTCACATTGTGTAAAGCATACACGAGAAAGAATGTTGAAACTCGCTCAAAGCAAATTGTTAAAGCTAACAACAGTATGATTACAATGTTCTATGTAGTTACATAATGTACAACTTTAGGGTTGGGTTCGTTTAATGGTTTACTATTTGGTATTGGACGTGATGCTACAAACTTTGATTGACAAATTGTATAGTAGGTATACCAGTAAAACATGACCAGCAAGCAATTTTTAATGGCTGCTTTACACTATCGGCGAATACAGACAAATACGGGCGAGCACGATAGTGTGGAGGCCATACTCAGCTTTATTCGCCGATCATAGTCTGTGATCGCCGATGAATGCCTGCGACCCGTGATTTATCGGTTTTAAGGACACGCATCAAAGGAAATCTTGTACGCTTGCCGTTCGATAAACTACTACGGGCAATATTGTGGATGCTCGCAAGATGATCATGCCGATTATACCTAAACGATCAGGGGTGTTATTCTCTCAAAAACAACGGGCGGTCGGACGAAAGAGCGAAATCGCAGCGGCGAGTTTAAGTAGTCCCGTCAGAGCGAACAAACCACATTTTAACGCGTGCATTTTCAATTAAGCAGTCTTATACGTTCGCTCCATCGGCAGAAACCATGCTGCTAAATTGAAAATGAACGCGCTCAAATATGTTTTGTTCGCACTGACGGGACTATTTAAACTCGCTGCTTGGACATTCACTCGTTCGCCCGTCCGACCGTCGTTGTTGAGAGAATCACTACCCTGACCATCAACGATCATCGCCGATAGTGTGGAGGAGCTATAAGGTGAAGCATATCGGTAGTGATTCCTTGTGGGCCGTTCTCAGATCTGAAGTCAGAGGCCGCAAGATACGCTAGGACTTTGTTCAAAACATTTACTGCAACGCATATTTTGTGGTCTAGGATTGCAATTAGGGTTGCCACCTTTCTTATCAACATATATATAGTATATGGTGAGTTATATAACCAAAAAATATAGTACAAACAACAAAAAATAAATATTTACCGCAACGCATATTTTGTGGTCTAGGATTGCAATTGCAATCTTTAGATTGTAGCTTTGAGACTGCAAATGTATCACTAATCCTAATTACCATCATGTGGGCTGTGTGCTCGTTTGCCTTCTCCCTCCATGCCAAAAACAAAACACATATCGTTAGAGATAAGTACACCGCGACAGTACATTCCCACCATTTACATCAGAAAACTACTACTACTAAACTATTAAACTACTTACGTAATTGTTATTCCCAGAATTTGCAATTCTGTGCTGTTTTAAAACAAATAGGTATTTGGTTCGGGGGCCTTATTCTACTTTGTCTTTACATGTATTGTTTATAGTATTGTTTCTAAATCAGCCGCCATTACTGTCACGTACTTAAATAAAAAGTGACATAACGTTGAAAATACGATAACATATCAAAACCAATTCGGTTTAACCCAACTTACCTAAGTAAGGAAGGAGCTATCGTAACGTTTACAATAGAATAACAATAGGTGTAAGTAAAGTCAATGTAGAATGAGGTTTCAGAATCCTAACGATGTAATTTGGAATTGGCCTAAACAAATAAACGAATTTGCTTATGTTTCCAATAACTATTTGCAGGTAGGTGTATCCCTTTCCGCCTCCCTTTCCTATTGCTAGTAGGTAAGTTATGCCCAAAGGGCTAACAACGCACTTCTCATTTCTTCCATAGTACAGGTTACCTTTCCAAATACAAATAGCCGTCATTCTTTATCGACTTTTTCGTTATTTAAAGTTAATCGTTAACTCTATCTTCATGATTAATAACTGCTTGGTGACAACCCTTGCTTCCTGTGCAATTCAACAGTGCTAACAGTTTTGGTAATACGCAGAGTGTGATCCTACCTATTTTTAGAGTGTCACTACTCTGCGTTGCTATAGTACGGTCGTTACATACTGAGCTCTGGGGTTAATTATAATCTTATCGACGAAACATTTACATTCCAACGCACATTACTATAGCCGCCTAAGTGGAAGCGAGAGGTCCGATAAAAAGGTTTTATTGCCCGAAAGTTCAGTTGGTAGCAACCGTGCCATAATACGGTTGGTCTTACGAGACTATACTAAATTATTCTGTTTTGCCAGGAGCCTAGTCATGGTCCGTTCCACCGGCTACCTGGCCCTGTTCCACTACTCGTTCTCCATGTTATCATCATCACCAGCCTTTACGGCCATGGACACGATGGCAGCGGGCTGCGGGGCGGCGGGCGGGGTGCGGCGCTTTCCAATGCATAGATTTATATGAAACCGGCCATGACAGCCGCGGTGCAGGAAGCAGCGGACCAGGGAAACAAAGGCACCCCGCGTCCCGCTGATGCTTCATGGCCTACCAGTCAATGCTGGACATGCCATTGCCGGTATTTCCTACAGCGAGCCAAGTTGCTAATCAAATTCAAATGGATTATTGCATGTCACTTTACAAGTATTCAAAGATGGAATAATAAAAAGGTATTCATGTGACGCGCTGCAAGGGCATAGCAACATAAGACAGTAGGGCTTATTGTTGACACGTTACATTAAATACAATTATACTTAACTTAAATATTGTACACGGAATTAACTATACTATTATTATATTGGGCTTATTGTTGTGTTCCGGTTTGGGGATAAGACAGCCGGTGAAATGACTAGCATAGAGGCATTGCATCTTAGTCCTCAGGGTTGGCAACGCATTTGCAGTCTTAGCATTGCTCTGCAGTCTTGTGAATGCGAATGTCTATGGGTCACAGTTTCCACTTACCATCAGGTGGCCTGTGTGCTCGTTTGTCATCTCTATGCCATAAAAAAAAAATAAAAAAAAATATTCTTGGTTTTAAACCAGGTAAGAAAACCCTTTTACTTTAAAGTTATGTTTTGCTAAGAGGGAAGTAAGTTTATTAAAGAAGCAGCTGTGAAGAATATTCATAAGACCTTTTGTTTAGAATCTGGCAGAAAATAAATGAGATTGTAACAAAAGATTCATTTAAATTTGAGTTTGTTACAACAGGAGGTCTTTTCTTTTTGCTAATACTAATAATGCTTGTGACTTATATCGTATTGTTTTAAACTCGACGGCCATTACTGTCAACTAAGAGCTATCATAATGTTGACAATAGGAATAACATGTCAAAAGTCATTAGCTTTCACCGAGTAGAATAATACAGCCTTTGGTGTTTTGTTTGCGACATTATATACGAATTAAAACAAAAGGATAAATTAAAATGAACTTTTCTGATTAAAAGTTAGAAAATGACAATAATAAATGAAATTGGTAAAAAAAAAACTTTTCCATTAATGCTTGCAAATGTATGATAATTATGAAAACATTTTGTTCACACAACACTTAGAATTAACAATTAAAGGCATAAAGGTAAAAGGTTCAATTCAAACTGAAAGTCAAATCATTCTATTCATTAAAAAAAAACACGACGTTAAAAACACAACAAAAACTTCTATTAAAATGGTAAGTCCAACTTTACTGAAGTCGGTTTTTGGTCAAAAATGTAGTGGGACGCCGACTTCGGTTAGACTGACCTAATTTATTTCCTACCATTTTAAAATATTTTGCGTTTTGACGGTGGGTTTTTGTTTTTTAAACATTTGTGTCATTTTAAATTTTTTAGTGCTCCTTATTATGTGCATAATAGCATCTATTATGTATTAGCCCTTCTCAATTAATAAGAAACTATAGAACATTCCAAGATCGCCGCAAGCACCGCCACGGGAAAATCATAGTCATAATATTGACGATGATTTTACGATCGGTCTTGAGTTACAAATCCTGGTAAGCAACTGCAACCCATGTACAACTGTGTTCCCACAAAGTTAATATATTAGACAGAGTCGTCTCTTGAACTCTAAATCTCACTACAACAAACCCCGAAATCACGTCTGCCTTATTTACACAACATGAAAACTAAGCTCGTGTTAAGTTTAGTCGTCTCCTAGTTTAAAATGTACATGTCGTAGCGATCGCAAACGTTACTTGACAAACTGTCAGGCTGTCAGACTTGTGAAACAAACTCGCGACGTTTGAGTAGCTTGTAGTTAGGAACTGTGATTGTGGCACTTTTAGAGTTATCTTTGTGTATACGTATAGTTAAATGAAATAACAGAAATCAAAGTCGAAAAGTAACAGTATTTTTAAAAACCAGCTAAAATCGCTTTTGACAGACCGGCATGTTCTAGCATTGATGAGTTCACTCAGGAGGGTCCTTGACCCAACAAACTAAATGTAACTATCTTTTTAATTAGGTACTTAACATAATGTGTAAATCTAATATTTTAATATGTAACTAACTGATTATTTTATTTTTAAATTTACTTGTAATTTTTTACTGTATTTTACCAATAAATTCGGTATTCTGTATTCTGGACAATGTCACACCAATTGACTTAGTCCCAAACTAAGCTCTAGGCTTGTACTATGATAAATCGGCCTTGGTCAGTTTTTGTAGAATAGTTTTTCTAAATACAAAATGAAAGTAAAGTCTCAAAATTAAAAAAAAGGTGAGAGATATTTTTATTTTTGTTGGAATACTTATGTTTAAGAAATACGTAAGTAACTAATTTATTGCAAGCAGGTAAGTCATAATCGAGCTTTTTCAGAAATGTTTTAAATTTTATTATTCCATTTCAGTTGGTACGAATATTTCTCAAATTAATAGAATTTAAAACCTTCCCAGTACCAATATCATCCTAAAAATACACTTTCGGGTTAGAATGTAATTAATCTTTCTTTTGTAGACCTTTTAAAAGACAAACCGAACAACGAAACCTCTCGTCCTAAGTATAACAAGTCTAGTCGAGTTTAGTGTCATTACTCAACTTTTGACTTTGTCTTGTAGTCGTTTATGTACAATGTAACTAAAATATTTTAAAGTCACCCGTTCTACTTTTTTCTTTATTAATAGCTGATGACTATCCAAAGAATTACCAAACAAAAAGATATACACGTAATAAAAATAGGTAGCGACTGAACTGTGCATCAATTTTATGCAGAAACCAATACTAACGTTCACACACACACACACACACACACACACACACACACACACACACACACACACACACACACACACACACACATATTATTAGTCCACGTTTTCAGATGCCAGAGGCCTCAGATCTCACCTCCTCGGTGTTAGGGATACCTCATAAGCCTGGTCAGCGCCGGGCTCGGACAGCTAGTAATATTACACTATTGTTAAATACGCAAAACAGTCGTCATTTTAAATCGAAAACTGCCATGTGGTTATTCATTTTGTCATTGTGTACCTACGTTGTTAATCTTGACGGCTTGTCTGCTGCCGGACTAATAATCATAGATTAGTTATGTCTGTTGATTTGTATTGCTTATCAAATCTTTCAGCATGCAAAACAAGCGTACAAATATCTGGCCGCGCAATCTAAGTTACTTATCACCAACTATATATTTACATTTTGGTCGAAATCAAAAACTTATAACTAAGAGTTGGTGTCACTCAAGTATTCCTTGACGCTGTAGAAACATTTAAATTAACCAATGATTAAAAATTTCAATGCTCATATTAACTTTATTTCTTTCATACATGTCTTGGCGATAAGGAGGTTTGTGCTAAAGAGACATGATATAATTGAGAGACACAATAGATATATATATTGTGCTCTTGTCTGTCTCTGTATGACTTCACTGCGTTTCTTAAAGTATTCAGGGTGCGACTTGACAAAAACACACACGTCTCTAATGTAGGTACAAACATGGTAGCGGCTAAATCTTTAATTTTCTAAATAACGGGACACAAGTCTCATCCATCCAAGCATTACTTAAAATTCTGCTGTCAATTGAATCAACTTCTTGCTGCATGCTAACCACGTGCGTGCGGACGCGTTTCTGCACTCTCAGTCGTATAGTCGTAAAGATTAAATCGGGGTGGCGGACTGGTCGCATAACAACTATTGTCATAATATCGATTGTCATAACACTTTAGGCATAAAGTTGATGCTCATAAATTTTTTTTGGCATAAATTATACTAGGCATAATTGTTCCTTGTCATAATTGTACGGAGTCATAATTGGTTTAATGATAATGTAGAAAGGCATACATTTATTTAGTCATAATATTGATAATTATAATTATTTTTAGTAATAAATATAAATGTCCTAGTAGGGAATAGGGACTTAGTGGCGAAACCGACTCGGATCGCGGATAGGTTAGATGTAAATATATAGTTGGTGATAAGTAACTTAGATTGCGCGGCCAGATATTTGTACGCTTGTTTTGCATGCTGAAAGATTTGATAAGCAATACAAATCAACAGACATAACAGCTAATCTATGATTATTAGTTCGGCAAAGCTCCCGCTTTCGTCTTCGAGGTATTTTTTTTTGTAAAAGAGCGGATGGTTAACTACTTTTATGAGCAACCATTTTATGTCCATTATAAAGTATGCTTAAAAAAAAATATGCGCATCAAATTTATGCGCGTTACACAATATGTTCTTAAACATTATGATTAAAAACTTTATGCGCATAAATGTATGACAATTTACAGTTATGCGCAATGATGAGTATGACAAATCCTTGTATGCCCATCAAAAATATGACTTTAAACTTTATGCAACCCGACCCCTACCCATTAAATCGATGTGATAATTTCGCAAGTCGGTGCTCATATTTCATCTTGCTTCAACGACCGCAGGGGCCTCCAAGCGACGCTTGGAGCCCGCCGCCGAGCGGCTCTTAGGAAAGGTCACAATGATCAATATGATCATATTGATCATCCACCGAGTGCAGTACCGTAAAATGTTCCTACTTTGCTCCCCCATGGGTAACTATCACATGCTCCTTAGTGACTATTTCGTTTGTTACTTGTAATATAAGTCAAGGTCGATGACACATTTGATAAATTATAATCGATCCAGTCACGAAGTGAATGAAAGCAATAGATTGATTTAGATACAATACAGATTACCTCAATATAACCATGGCGCATAATTACTCGTGGTCGTGGGGGAGCAAAGTACGAACATTTACGGTACTAATACAGCCCATCTAAGCCTTAGGCTTGTATTATAGGTTCTAGACAATGATAAACATACTTATATAGATAAATAAATACCTAAATAGAGGTAGATAGAAAACATCCAAGACTCAGGAACAAACACGCGCAGATCACACAAATACCTGCCTAACTAATATATAATTTCATGCACTTAGCGTTTGCCATTTGAATAGAAAAGAGTCAAGTCAAAATCAAAAATGCTTGTTCCGTTTAGTTCAAACACAATGCACGTTCTATCATTAATCAGGTAGACCTACTTGTGCCTGCTTCCGCGCAGCGGGGCGCTTTCGTCGTGTAGTAAACAAGTGAATCACACATCATGTTTAGGGTCAGGAGCACTTCGGCTCCACTTGCTCTCCAGTACTAAAAACAATGTATTTTCATTATAATACGACTTTACTAAAGATAGTGAAACTTAGATTTAAACTATGTATAGGTATGTAGTACCCCAACGTAAATGTTAAGCACTGTCATAATAAACTACTAACTAGATATCACATGAAAAGTATGACAATAGCAACGGCAGTCACAATTACAAGGTACCTACCTACATGACAAATTTATTAATTGCTTCCAATATTCTGGGATAAAAGTGCCCGTGTCCAAGTAATAGTAAAATAATAAGTAAAACAAGTCTAACGAAAAGTAAGGTTTTTAAAACCCAACTTTTGTTTGGTTAATGTCATCAATGTAATGATAGTTGGTTATCGTGTCTATATTTTGTATTTCGACAATTTCACATTTATTTATAAAGTTTGCAGTGACATAGGTGACGCTAAGATGAATCTAACGACACCTTGCCGAAGGCCGGCCATCCGTTCAGCCTTTACAAGAGAACAAACAACCGTACATAAACACAAACATGCATACTCGTACATAGGTACTTACATTTCGGAAGTTGAGTAAAAATATTTTGTATAATCTGTTTATTTGTAAAAATAGTACACAAAAAGTATGCTGAAAGGCAAAAGTAACTACTTTTTTGCTTTAATTTTCTTAGAACGTTGCGTTTTGTTTTGTTTTTTTTTGTTTAGCTCTTTCAGGGCCAACCTACCTCTCCACCGCGGTCTCCGATGACATCAGCCATGGTAGCTGGCTGTTCACGGTGCACCCCGGCGTCCCCAGCTCGGTCTCCGTTTTGGAAACGTTGTCCATGTACCATTATGTGATGTTTTCTAGGCAACCAATAAAAAACCGTGTACTTAGGTGTATCTTTCTGGATGTGACAGACGGGAAGGGAGTACATTTAGATAGCACTATAAGTTGTTTTTTAATTTGCCTACCATGAAATTATTCTCTTAACTTTAGATATTTTTTTTCCTCATTACTGAGACTACTGTCCGTCCATCTGTCACAGGGCTGTCGTCTGATCCGTAATAACTAGATACTTTAAGTGTTTACAAAATGTTTATTACTTAATGTTATCACAAGAAATAGTAGTAAAAATAAAATAAAGCTAAAAATATAGGAAAGAGGCGTTCGGAACCCTTCGTGTACGAGTCCGACTTGCACTTAGGCACTTTTTAGACAGCCGTATATCAATAAGATTAAAAATACACTACAAGTATCTAGAATTTCAGACCAACCAATTAAAAATCAAAGTCTTAAGTTGAGTTATTTAAGTTAAACAAAGCGAAAGTTGGAGCGTTGTTCGGTTGTCACGCCGCGAGGATGTTGGGAGTTGCCCCATTGTTTCTCAAAAACAAGGATGATAAGAAAACTCGATTTTCATTTTCTTAGACTGCGATTTTAAATCACTAATAAAAATAATGTAGACTTGAATTATACAGGGTGTCCCAGAAACCGACGTCAACTCGCCTAGGGCTGAGAAAGCAGCTAAACAACTATCGATTTAACCCCTAGGTACGTACGTTCAGTGATTTTTACTAGTTTCGGAAGTATTGATAATTTGAATCTGTTTTTATTTTTATTTTCCCTTATGTCCATGTCACGGAAAATCATTAATTTCATGTTTATTTCATAAGTTTTTCAGTGGTATATGTTACATAATCAGAATCATTACAAATCAGCAAAGTTTTTAAACCTACATGTCAATTAAAAAAATACTTAGTTCTCTTTAAGTAATCATACAGTTGTTTTTGCTCTACAGAAACCGTATGAATGAATTTTGAAACATAACAATACTGAAGGTTCAAATAATTGACTAATATTCTTCGACAGGAGGAACAGCGTATTCAAATCAAATAATACGCTGTTCCTCCTGCCCATTCCATCATGTTAATTGGCCATTTACTTGCAACACAAGTTGGGTATTTTTTACCGATATTTAAGGATGAAACAACCGGCGAATTTTCTTTTTATTACCTACTGCTCATTTTTTGCTGTCAGAAAAATAAAATGATGATGAAAATTTTCGAATAAAAGTTGTAAAAATGAAAGCCGTTTTAATATAGTTGTATTTATCTTGTGTAATGACGAAGAAAAGGTATGGGCAAAGTTATTCACGACAGAATGAGATGTATTGAATAATCACCCAACATCGTTCGCCCTGTGGGCAAAACAATTTTCTATGAATATTTGGTTAGCTTCCTTTTTTATATTTACCCATGTTTTAGCAAATAAGTAAAATCTTTTTTATTATTTTGTATAGGTAGTGAGTAATTGGTCCTTGTAATTATTTCTATCGTATTTATTCTGTTTTTTTAATAAGGCTTTTTAGTGGTGAGCTGACAAGTGGCAACGGCTGCAGTGCAAAAATACCGCTCGTCTAAAAGAAGCTAAAGAGTACCGAATATTGAAATAAATCAAAACTAGAACACTGTTTATTTTAAGTTTTACTACCTTGTAAAGAATAATTAAACAGAAAACAAACAAACGAACGAACTTACAAACTTACTTAAAACTACACTAATCTAAGTTTTAAGTTTTTACAATTCTTCGAAATATTATGCAAACAAAATAATATTCACAATATTATAATTTAGATG